>JAJPUD010003564.1:7783-20697 GCA_023553655.1 Myrmecobius fasciatus | reverse complement strand
AAAAAAAAAAAAAAAAAAAAAAAAAAAAAGATTTTGGGCTATTGGATGATGGAATATGATGCCACATAGGAAACATCTTAGGCTACAGACAGAAGGAGCACTTAGTCCAATGATGAGCTCAGAAGCAGCAGACTAGTCTAATGATAGAATTACACTCAAGTCCCTGAGAGGCAATTGTTCAACTTGGGAAAAGGAAAGCTAGATCTCTCTTTGTCTCACTCTGTCTCACTGTCTCTCTCTCTCTTATGTCTCTGCCTCTTTTTCTCTTTTCTCTTTCTTCTCTCTCTTTTCTCTCTCTCTTTCTCTTTTCTCTCTCTGTCTCTTCTGTCTCTTTCTCTCTCTGTCCCTCTCTGCTTCTTTCTTTCTCTTCTTTTTTTCTATCTTTTCTTTCTTTCTCTTTTTCTCTTCTCTCTCCCTCTCTCTTTCTCTTTTCTATGTCTCTTTTCTGTCTCTTTCTTGTTATCTGGTTTTTTCTCTCTGTCTCTGTTTTTCTCTTTATTTCTGTCTGTCTCCGTATGTGTGTGTCCCTCTGTTTCTGTCTCTGTCTCTGTTTCTTTTTGTCTCTCCCTCTATGTATATCTCTGTCTCTCTGTGTGTATGTCTCTCTGTGTCTCTTTCTCTGTCTCTGTGTCTGTTTCTATCTCTGTCTGTCTCTGTCTTTCCTTCTCTCTCTCTCTCACTCCGTCTCTCCTTCCCTCCTTCTTCCTCCCTCCCTCCTTCTGTCCCTCTCCCTTCCTTCTTCTGTTTCACCCTCTTTCCCTCCCTTCCTTTTTTCTCCCTCCCTCCTTCCTTCCCATCCTCTCTTCCTCCTTCCCTTCACCCCTCTCTTTCTCTGTTTCTCCTCCCTTTACCCTATCCAATAGCCATCTTAATAGAGAGACTGGATCATTAAGCTACCAATTCATCTAGAGCATACACCAAGAACAAACATGAACACAGAAACATAGCTGCCCTAGAGAAGAAGCCATCTCAAGAAGTATGACCTCCTTGCAACAGAAAGGATTGTTTGTGGACTCTAGAAAGACATCAATTCTCAGAGTTCAGACGAGAGCTGTACTTAAGAACATTCTATGAAGGAGGAAAAGGACTTTCAGCACTCAGGAGTTGTGTTATTCCTTTATCACAGTATTTTCTACACGTTTGCTTGTTATCAGTATACTCTAAGTCTCAGTCCACTCTTCTGCTGGACTGTGAATGAACTTGTGGAAGAAAGTGCTACTACTAGGTTTTGGCAGTCTCTGTTTTCAATGAGCTCACCTCATCTTGGAAGGACCTTTCTCTTAAGTTCTTCCTCTGCAAAGTCTTCTCCAAACTTTCTAGCTCATGTTGAACTCTCCCTCCTCTAACCTACTAGAACTCTGAGCATCTGTAGCCCTAAAACAAGAGTGAGCCAGATAGACAAGAAAATAATCCAGTCTTACCCTAAGAGAGTTAAACATCACAGAGTGGAGCAGAAGTAGACGATTTAAGGTCCCCTCCTCTAATTCTTGTGAATAAAGTCGATATCTCTTTTCCAGTGGTTCTGGTACAGGAATCCAGTTACCTTCATCACATCCCAGAAAAGCATCCAATAAAAGATGAAATAAAAATAAAAAAATCAAGTAAGGTATCCATCCTATATTGGTATCTCCCTAATAAGATTATAAGCTATTTGAGGATAGAGGACATGTCCTTACATGGAACTTGTTCAAAAATCTCCTGAGATTTGGAATAGAAAATGATATACATATCCAGAGAGAGAACTATGGAGACCGAATGCAGATTGAAACATACTATTTTCACTTTTTGGGGAGGAGTTGCTTTTTGTCTCTTGTGGTTTTTCTCTTTTGTTCTGATTTTTTCCTTCACAACATGACTAATATGGAAATAGTTTTAAGATGATTGTATATGTATAATTTATATCAGATTGCTTGCTGTCTTGGAAGGGAGGAGATAAAGGAAGAAGAAAAAAATTGAAACTCAAATCTTATAAAAATGAATGCTGAATATTATTTTTATGTGTAATTGGAAAAATAAAAACACTATTGAGGATAAAAATCTATTGAGAATTCCACATCTGCACCATTATAGAACTTCAAAAAATTCAACCAATTTTTATAAAGCAAGACTTTGCTAAGTAACAACAACATACAGACAAACCAGGATAAAGGACTGTGGGTTACTGTGTCCCAATTTCTATGTCCATAAACCTCTTGGTAAAAGCTAATCATCCTGTAGCCTTAAATAAAACTGAACCTGTTCACTATCACAACATAGTTATTTTACAAACATTATGCCCATGAAATTATCTTATGACTTGTGGGATAAGCACAATGCTCACATAAAATTGTTTTCTCATTAAAGCAGAGCTTTCCATACTATAAGATATCCTCTGCATGGAAGGCAACAAGATTCTGGAATGGTGATAAAAGGAGCATGAAGTATAACTCCAAATGAATGCATCCATCTTAAAAAATGAAAACAAAATTCAATTGAAAGACAGGATCTTCAGATAAAACAAAAGCTCATTGAGAGTAGGAATTGTTTTATCTTTGTATCTGAACCACTTGTGCTTAGCACAATGCCTGGAACAAAGTTAGGGGGAAGTGAGACATTTATACAGGGTATCTACAGAACTAAGATTTTTGGGTACCATGTATCTACATCTTTACCATATTCTTTTCTAAAAGTAAGCTTTCAAAACATCATATTGGAAATAAAAAGGATAAAAAAGGAATAAGCCTACCACTAGAAGATGTGTGTTGACAGATGAACAACAACAATAACAAAAAACAACTCAATTCCTATTTTGTTGAAGTAAATCAAACTTTTCTTTAGTGAGAACAATTATATTCAGAGAAAAGAACAAATGTTGGAAAGAGAAAATTGAAGTCTAAGAAAACTGAACAGATAATAGGAAAGTATCCAGTTGCTTTAAACTTATATAGTTCAGAAAAAAATGTATTCCAGAGTATTAAAATGATTAATAATCATAAATTTATATAGTGCTGGATATTCTGCAGAGCCCTTTCTAATATTATCTCATTTTATTCTAACAATCCCAAGAGAAAAGAACTATTATTATCTCCATTTTACAGATGAGGAAACTGAGGCAGACAACAGTTAAAAGTGATTTTTTTCCAGGATCAAAGTGTCTGAGGTTAGACTTGAAATCACATCTTCCTGATTTGAAAGAGCTTACAGATATGATCAAATAACCATTGTTATCCAATTAAATTTAACTGAGATAATGGCAAAGTCCTTCACATAGCTTCATTTGAAACTCACCTAATAACAATATTTTGTATTTTTACATAGCACCTTACAGTTTACAAAGTTATTTCATATTGACTATCAAATCTCTGAACAATCCTCTGATGTAAGAGAAATGTTCTTATCCCCCTTATTTGGAGCAGAGGCAGATCTCTGATTTCATTGGTGTAGTTAACAATACATAAAGAAATCCCTCTTCCAATGCAGATTAGCAGCTTCTAAGACACTATGAAAGTAAGTGATTTGCACAGAATAATACAATCTGTATGTATCTGAGGCTAGGCTTGAATTCAGATTTTCTGACTCCAATCCTATCTCTCTAGCTGTTATGACATTCTTCCTTATCCTGAAAGTAAACCCTAGAAAACTTAATTCATAGAGAAATTATATGATTTGACTAAGGTCACATGAAGCTGTTCTTCAGGCTCCTACTAATTTAAAGTTCTATTTTATATAATATGCTCTCTCACCATATTAACCACAGAGAAAAAAGTTCATGCAATTATGACAGATATAGTCAGATATAACATATCCTTTGTAATTAATAGTAGTGGTATTACTAACACTACACTTAGTAGTATTTACTAAGGATAAATTATACCAATAATATATATCATAATATTATACTAATTTTCTATTAAACTTCCCCAATTTCTTCAACTTTTGCTCCTTTAATTTCTAGATTATTCCCCACAATTAACACTTCCATTATATATAGTTGACCACAAGCTTAATGAAGCAGAAGTGTGATATGGCTACTAAAAAAGCTAATGCAATCTTGGACTACTTCATATACTTTTTTAATTTTTAATTTTTTTGTTTCTATTGATATCTTTCATTTTTATATCAACTTACTTTCTAAATGTGTCCTTCTTCCCCTCTCTTTTCCCTACCCAGTGATCTACCCCTTATGACAAAGAATTAAAAAAGAAAGAAAAACCAAGTGGTCTGGCAAATCTTATCCAACATACCCATCAGTACACACTTCTAATACCCCACTGTTGCAAAGAAGAAAGGGGGTATGTTTTCTCATCTCTTCTTTAGGACCAAGACTCAGTCATTATAATGGTTATGTTTTATTTTTTTTAGGGGTAGAAGGAAGTCATTATACTGCCATACTCTGCATTAGTCAAACAACAGGAAAACTGGGTTCAATCCTAGACATGTTTTAAGCGAGATACTGAAAAACTAAAGTACAGCTAGAGCCCAGCTTCTTAAACTGTGGGTTGTAACCCATACGGGATCTCATAACTGAATATGGAGGAGTCACAAGGTTATGATTTATTATCTGTAAATATATGATTCGTATAATTATCTCATATACCTATATACCCAGAATTATGGAAAAATTTCTTGGGCAAGAAGAGTTTGCAAGTGGAAAGTTTAAGAAGCCCTGATCTAGAGGAAGGCAGTGGGATATCTAGGGAGAAGGAGTAGGAGATAATTTAGAAACTAAAGGTAATTGAAGATAAAAAACCTTTCCTGATTCCTTTTAATGTCATGTAATTACCTCCAATTTATCTTCTTTATTATCTAATTATCTCTTCTGTTAGTTATTTCCAGTTTATCTTATATATAGTACATTGTTGCTTGCATATTTTCTCCCATTAGACTGAAAGCTCTCTGAGAGTAGTGAGTATTCTTTGCCTTTCTTTGTATCCTTTATGCTTGCATAATGCCTGATACATAGTAGATGCTTAATAAATTTTCTTGACTGATTTTAGAAGCAATAATTGAAGAAACCAGGGAGATTTCAGTTGGGAAAAAATACTAAAAAGAGAGATTTTATATCTAATTATATTATTATCTCATTGTAATTACATGGGTTTGTTTTATTTTTTTTTCAGGGTTCATTGTTTTTCCTTGGACTGCTTTTAAGAGGAAGTATTTTGTACAGATAAAGGAATCACACAACTATCCTCTACATTGGTCAAGCAACAACTGGAATAGTCATGTTCAGTTTTATACTGTTCTGTTTGTTTTTGAGACTGGGTATCTCAAACATATATTATCTCAAGAGATATATTATCTCAACCAGGCATCAATCACCTATAAGCATAATCTCACTCCTGAAATCATAGAAATTTTCACTTGCTGTTTCCAACCCGAGTTAGTTCACTCCCCCTTAGAAAGTCCCTCAACCTCATTCTGGGAGCTCCCCCAGGAGTTTTGTATTAGTGTCAGTGCAGATTCTTAATTGACAGCTCTGCTATAGCTCAGAACTCCTGAACACAAGTGATCCGCTAGCTTCAGCCCCCAATATCAGTGCATCCAAATTTAAATGTGACATTTTCAGCAGAAGGTTTGCTAACTAAAGTATACTCAAGAGGAGGGTAATATAATAAGAATGATTGGGGGAGAGGAGACCTGGTGATAATCTAGAATTATAAGACCAATAGTTAAAGAAACTGGCAAGATTTAACATAAAAAACTAAGGGAAATATTATATTCATCTTTAAATATTTGAAAAACTGTCATTTGGAAGAGGAATGTACTCATTCTGGTTTCCTCCACAGGGGAAAAAAATTGGAAACAAGTACAAATGAGAGAGAAGCAGATTTTGCCTCAATAGTATGGCACAGCAGAGAAAATACTGGCTCTAGGGTTAAAGGACCCAGCTTCAGGTCCCCACTTCTGATGCTTACTTCTGGTGTGACCTTAGACAGATTATTTAAAATTGTTTATTTGTTTTTAAGTTAACCCAATTGTAAAATGAGGAAGAGGAACTAGATAGTCTGAGTTTCTTTCCAGTTCTAGATGTATGATCCTATGAACTTTCTAACAGTGATAGTTGTCAATGTTGACAAAAAAGGATAGTGTCAAATACTGGAGAGACTGTGGGAAAATGTCTTGTTAGAGGAACTATAGGCCCTGTTCAGCAATTCTGAAAAGCAATTTGGAACTATTTCCCCCAAAGTTATTAAACTGTGCTTATTCTCTGCAATACCACTCCTGGATCTATATATTAAAGAGATCAAAGAAACAAAAAAAAAAGTACTCAAATGTATCAAAAATACTTATAGCTTCTCATTTTAAAGTGGCAAAGGACTGAAAACTGAAGGGAGAGTGGTACCCATCAATTTGGAAATGGTTGAAAAAGTGATGGAATATTATTTTGTTGAAGGATAAGGGGATTATTTCAGAGAAATTTGTGAAAATTTGTATGAACTGAAGAGATAAGTGAGCAGAACCAGAAAAACTATAAAATGATAACAGTGTAAAGAAAAACTTTGAAAGATTTAGGAATTCTGATCAACGCAATGACCAACTACAATTCCAGAAGACCATGATGAAACATTCTACCCATTTTGTGACAGAGAGGTGATGGAATGCTAAGACATACTTAGTTTTTTTTTTTTTTTTTTTTTTTAAACAAGGACAACTCAGGAAGTTATTTTCCTTGATGATATATGTTTATAATGGAAATTTTGTTTTTCTTTCTCAATTTGAAGTGGGGAGGATGTGGAAAGGAGAGAAGGCAGATTTTCATGATTGAAATAAATAAAATTAAATTTAAAAAACTGCCAAAAAAATAACAACTATATCTGAAAATAGAATGGGCTCTTTTAGCAAAACTATAATTGGCTCATTTCAGGAAATGTTCAAACATATAGATAACCCTCCATCAAAGGTACTATAGAAGCCATTTCCAAATGATCTCTTAGGTCTCTACCAACTCTAAGATTCTATAGTTTATAATAGTGGCAGAAGAAGGAACAGGCACTGGGTTTGTGGGGAGTAGGCAGGGATAGAAAAACATTACCAAAATTAGAAATGAGCTGCAGAAAGTTATAACCAGCGCTACTAAAGAACAACTTTGTATGGTTTAGAAGTATGTATGAGGAAGACATGAGAAAATGCATCTCTCTTCCTTGTTTGCAGAGGTTTGAAACTGAGGGTGTCTTGTTGATATGTTGGTTAGATTTACTCTACCACTTTTTCTTTTTTAATTTTGTGTTAAAAGGGATAGTTCAATGGACAAGGAATGGAAGAATATATTCAGGAATGAAAGTGGTACAATAATAATGACATTTTGAAAATAAGTTTGCCCAGAGTTGCCCCTGCTATTCAATAAAAAAATAGCCTCTTACTTAAAAAAAGGACAAATCAAATGTAAGCACCTTAAGGGCAGTCTATTTTTTTTCATTCTGTCTGCATCTAAGATGTCTAATACAATGTTCATCTTGTAAGTGCTTAGTGAATTTTCATTGGATTGTTGGATTGAACTGAGCATTCACAAAAGGAAAGGACTTAAGAGTTCTTAAGTAATCTGTTTACATTCCTTGAAACGTTTGAAAATGTACTTTTGTGTAGCTTATTATGACTTTAAGGTGAAATACTGTGGAAGTTTTCCTTCCTTGCCCTTCATCCTCCCAGAAAGTGCCACCTCTTGTTTTCCCCAAAGTATTCATTTTCTCAGAATGAAGTCATTAACCTTGGTTTGCTGTATCTTTTCCAAATGGTTGTCATGACTACCAATGTTAGGTCACTAATGGAAGGATTAAGACAGAAAAAATGCCCAGACCAAACAACTGAAGACTAAAACATGAAGAAAGGAAAATACTCAGAATGTGACTTGCATGCAGGCTGCCTGTGCCAGTAATGCACTGTGCACAATGAAAGCCAGAGTGTTTAATTGGCATTAAAAACTGGCTGTTGAGCGAACGGTCTGAGCTTGCTTTACCCTTTATCAGCTCTCTCTGCTGCTGGATGATTTCCTCACAGAGAAGCCTGTGCTGATGGTAGCGCTGAATCACAAAATCCTTCTGGCACAGAAGGTTCTTCTGGTACAAGTTGTTTGCCTGAAGTTCTGTGTTCTCTACCTCCAGCTCATGAGCTTTACAGAGAAGCCTCAGCACCTCCCTCTGGTCCTTGTTAATTATTTGTTTGGGTAACAGTTTCTCCATCTGGGAGGCTTTCTTCTTGGTATTGGCTAAGCGTTGCTCCAGCCCAGCCTGTGGAAGAAAGCAAAAGTTTGGAGGGACATAAATCATACCAACTCTAAGGGAATAATTTGGGTAAATTGCATCAATTTGCATCTACAACTTTAATTGATCTATATATCTGGCTGGGATGCTTAAAAGTCTTTAGACTTCTATGTATCATCTGTCTATTATGGCATTTTTGGTATTTAATACGTTGTGCTATTTTCTCAATGACAGATAGGGTGGTGAGGATGGAATGAGTAGAGAGATGACTTCAGACTCAGGGAGACCTGGGTCTCCTGCAGTCCCACCTCTGACTTGCCATGTGACTCTTGGCAGGTTATTTATCTCTGAGCCCTAAGCAACTCTAGGAGAGACAAGGTTTTTAGAATGGGGCAGCAGATGGATTTCAAAGAGTTCATGAACTTGGATGAGGGAAAAAATCATTATTTTCATTAAACATTATTCTGAGAAGGCATCAGTAGTCTTCACCACATTGCCAAAGCAGTCCATGACACAATAAAAGGTTAAGAAATTGCAGAACAGGTGCTGATTAGCATAGCAAGAGCAGAAAGACCTGGAGTTTTTCATACTGATGAAATCTAAGGTCTAGCAAAAAACAAAACAAAAAAACAGCAGTTGTTTCAATATAGGAATATAACTTTATTATCTGGGCTGCTTAAGAATTAAAGAAACTCAATCTTGCTTGACATAATGGCTACAACAGTAGTTGCCAATCTTTTCAGGTAGGAGGATCCCTTTTTTATGTCAAATAATTTCATAAACTGTCCCTCTCTCTCCCTCCCCCCTATAATAGTTTTACTATTAGCATCCATTGATGCTAAGTGGGTTTTAACTGAGTTAATAATATAGAGATGAGCTTTCAAAGCAGATAACATTATTTTAGGAGGTAGGATGATTGACATAATGACTAGGAAACAGGACTCAGACACTTGCTACCTGTGTGACCCTGAGCAAGTAATATAACCTGTTTATCCATTAATTTCTTCATCTGCAAACAATAAAAATTCTGGATTTGGTGGTCTTTAAGTCACTTTTCATCTCTAACTCTATTTAGATTAACCCATATGTTTAAAATTAGCACAAAATCACCAACTGCTTGGACTCAGCAGATTGAGACATATATATTTGGACAAGGTTAGTGAGGGAATTTGTTTTGCTTAACTCTGCATAATTGTGGCAAGAGTTTTGTTTTTTTCTTTTTTTCCCAATGGGGTGGAGTGGTAGGGAGAAAGGATGGATCTCATTCATTTAAAAAATTAATTAAAAATAAATCTATGATGCCATGGTCCTGTGATTGAAGAAAAAACAAATTGAGAAAAAGTTGTCATGACTTCAGTAATGCTTTTAAATAAATTTATATTTTATGACTCTCAAAGCATTAACCTAAATTTGAAAATAGTCATATATATGAGACACTTTATTTGTTCTGTACAGAAAAAGTCTGTTTATGTGTGGCTGCACATATAAATGTACAGATTCCTTGAAATAACTCCCAAATACCCTTGCCCTTTCTTCTACACATTTATATAGAGCATTGTCTCAAGATTGGGAGTCACTAGTGGATAGAATGCTAGGCCTGAAGTCAGGAAGACCTGAATTCAAATCCAGCCTCAGATACTCACTAGTTACATGACCCTGAACAAGTCACTTAATTTCTATCTGCCTCAAGTTTCCTTATCTGTAAAATGGGCATAATAACATCTCCCACTGCCCAGAATTGTTGTGAAAATAAAATGAGATTAAAAAAAAGAGAGATTAAAAAAAAGAAAAAAAGAAAAGAAAATGAGATAAATATTTGTAAAATGCTTTGTAAACCTTAAAGTGTTATATAAATGTTATCTTATTATTATCATTAAATGAAAACTAAGATATTAGGAGAGCTTTTGTGGTAAAAACAAATCTGTGACCTGCAAATCTTTAGAAAATAATTTTCAAGCATTTTTGGTTCATCCATATAATTACTATGTGAAATAAAAGCTGCTCGTTTTAACAATGGGAAGTAAGCACTTTTTTTTTTTTTTTTTTTTTTTTTGCTGAGGCAATTGGGATTATGTGATTTGGCCAGGGTCACACAACTAGAAAGTATTAAGTGTCTGAAATCAGATTTGAACTCAGGTCCTCCTGATTTCAGGGGTGGTCCTCTATCCACTGCATCACCTAGCTGCCCCAGGAAGTGAGCACTTTAACTAGGACAATGAAGTATCTCATCTTGCTTCACCTTTACTTTTTTTTTATCTGTAAGGTCCAATAGTTAAATGGAGAACAGCTACCAGAGAAATGGCTCATCTTCCCAAGGAATTAGGTGGAAGAGGATCATATTCTTTACAAAGAGGGTCATGAAGAAATTATTGAAAGTTATTTCTGAATATATCCCTACTCCTTTCCCTTCCTACCCAATCAATCAACAAACATTACTTGAACATCTACTTTGTGCCAGGAACAAAGTTAATTACTGAGAAAAAAAAATAAAATAGTTCCTACCTTCAAGAAGTTTGCATTTTATTTGAGGAAATAAAACACATGTGTATACAAGGCCGGTACAAAGCAGACTTAATGTAACCCTGTATGGAAAGGTACTAGCATGTATATGGAACTAGTAAAAGCTTCCCATAGAAAATAAGATTTGACTTGAGTTTTGAAGAAAGTAAGAGACTCCAAGAGGTGAGAAAGGACATTCCAGATGAGGGATACAGCCAATGTAAAGACTTGGAAATGGAAGATGGAACATCATATGAGAGGAATAGCAAGTATGGTTGGATCATAGAAGATGTGGAAGAGTAGCAGATAAAGAGACTGCAAAGACAGTAGGCGGTCAGTTTGTGAAAAGCTTTAAATGCCAAAATAAGAAATTTATATTTGGCCATAGAGACAGGCGGCCACTGGAATTAGTTAAGAATATTTGGACCTATGATTAAGAAAAATTACTTTGGCAGCTGTGTAGAAAAGATGGATTAAAAGAGGGATAGATTTGGTGGTGGAGAAAGTTATTGCAATAGACTAGATGAAAGGTGATGTGACTTTGAACCACTATGGTATCTGTGTGGGTAAAAAGAAAGGAAAGAATATACAAGATATTAGGAGAATAAAAATAATAAGTTTTGGCAACTAAGTGTTTATTTTAAATGAAAAAAGAGTGAGAAATCAGGGATGGCACCAAAATCTTGAACCTCATCACTCATCAAGAAGTTTCTAAGACATCTAATTCTAAATCCAGTCAGTGACTAGTAAAGTGAGACTGAAGCTCAAGAGAGAGACTATGGATGGATATGTAGATGAGGGAGTTATCTTCAATGAGATGATAATTAAGCTCATTGGAGCTAAGAACCAAGAGATATAAGAGAAGAAAGTCCAGCAGATAGGCAGGAGGAATACTCAAATTTAATAAGAATGAGATGGATGATAAGATAACAAAAAAAGCTGGTAATAATTCAAGTAAAAGAACCAAGAGAGAGCAATATCACAAGAATCCTGAGAAAAAAGAGAATCCAGCCGCAGAAAGTGGTCAATAGGTTTAAATGTTGCAGAAAGGTCAAGAGGGATGAAGATGCCCCTTTTGCAAGAACATTGCCATTAAATTTGACAAATGGAAAATCATTGATAACTCCTGCTGCTTTATATGCAGAACAGTGATTATATTTCTCCTATAAAAGAGGTCTCACTTTGACCACCAACTTCCAGAGATTTGGACTCTTGCTATGCTATAAAACGTAGCTGTGGTAAAAAAAAAAAAAAAAACTCCACATCATCCCAAGCCTTTTTCTGGTCTCCCTCTCTGATCACCTTATGGCTAAAAAAGACTAAAAAAGACTAAAAAAGACTCCAACAGGAGCCTAAAATATAGGTCTCGAGATGACACAGTTTATACATTTCTCAGGGTCTCAAAGATAATGCATCTGATGACAGGAATATCTGTCAGGAGCCTGTTCCATCCAGGCTACTACAGTCCTTATAATATTTCTCAAACACAAAGATGTCAAAGTCAATATAAAAAAATATTTCTAACCAGTAAAGCTGTCTAAAAAGTAAATGAGCTTTTAATGGTTCTGATAAAGACCTCATTTCTAAAATATATAGAGAATTGTCTCATATATATAAGAATTCAAGCCACTCTTCAATAGATAAGTGGTCAAGGGATATGAACAGACAATTTTCAGATGATGAAATTAAAACCATCTCTAGTCATATGAAAAGGTGCTCCAAATCACTATTGATCAATGAAATGCAAATTAAGACAACTCTGAGGTACAACTACACGCCTGTCAGATTGGCTAAAATGACAGGAAAAGATAACGATGAATGTTGGAGGGGATGTGGGAAAACTGGGACACTAATAGATTTTTGGTGGAACTGTGAACGGATCCAACCATTCTGGAGAGCAATTTGGAGCTATGCTCAAAAAGTTGTCAAACTGTGCATACCCTTTGACCCAGCAGTGTTTCTACTGGGCCTATATCCCAAAGAGATTTTAAAGGAGGGAAAGGGACCCACATGTGCAAAAATGTTTGTGGCAGCCCTTTTTGTAGTGGCAAGAAACTGGAAATTGAAAGGATGCCCATCAATTGGAGAATGGCTGAATAAATTATGGTATATGAATGTTATGGAATATTATTGCTCTGTAAGAAATGACCAGCAGGACGATTTCAGAGAGGCCTGGAGGGACTTGCATGAACTGATGCTGAGTGAAATGAGCAGAACCAGGAGATCATCATACAC
>JAJPUD010003563.1:227152-241245 GCA_023553655.1 Myrmecobius fasciatus | reverse complement strand
ATTATCTCAATAGATGCAGAAAAAGCCTTTGATAAAATCCAACACCCATTCCTATTAAAAACACTGGAGAGTATAGGAATAAATGGGCTTTTCCTTAAAATGATTAGTAGTATCTACTTAAAACCTTCAGCAAGCATCATATGTAATGGAGTCAAACTAGAACCATTCCCAATAAGATCAGGAGTGAAACAAGGCTGCCCACTGTCACTATTATTATTTAATATTGTTTTAGAAATGTTAGCTTTGGCAGTTAGAGAAGAAAAAGAGATTAAAGGAATTAGAGTAGGTAATGAGGAAACCAAATTATCACTCTTTGCAGATGACATGATGATATACGTAGAGAACCCTAAAGATTCAACTAAAAAACTACTAGAAACAATTCACAACTTTAGCAAAGTTGCAGGATACAAAATAAATCCACATAAATCATCAGTATTTTTATATATTACCAATAAAGTTCAGCAGCAAGAGATACAAAAAGAAATTCCATTCAAAATAACTGTTGATAGTATAAAATATTTGGGAATTTATCTGCCAAGGGATAGTCAGGAACTATATGAACGAAACTACAAAATACTTTCTACACAAATAAAATCAGACCTAGTCAATTGGAAAAACTTAAAATTCTCATGGGTAGGCCGAGCGAATATAATAAAAATGACAATATAACCCAACCTAATTTACTTATTTACTGCCATACCAATCAAACTCCCAAGAAATTATCTTACAGATCCAGAAAAAATGGTAGCAAAGTTCATTTGGAAAAACAAAAGGTCAAGAATTTCAAGGGGATTAATGAAAAAAAAGGCTGACGATGGTGGATTAGCTGTACCAGATCTAAAACTATATTACAAAGCAACGGTCATCAAAACCATTTGGTACTGGCTAAAAAATAGAGTAGTCGATCAGTGGAATAGGATAGAATCACAAGACAAACTAGGCAATAACTATAGAAATTTAGTCTTTGATAAACCCAAACACCCCAGCTTTTGGGATAAGTATTCAATATTTGACAAAAACTGCTGGGAAAACTGGAAACTAGTGTGGCAGAAATTAGGGCTTGACCCACATCTAACACCACATACCAAGATAAGATCTAAATGGGTTCATGATCTGGATATAAAGAGTGATACTATAAGTAAATTAGAGGAATGAAATATAGTTTACCTCTCAGACCTATGGAGATGGAATAAAATTATGTCCAAAGAAGAACTGGAACTCTTAATTGAAAACCAGATAGATAACTTTGACTATGTTAAGTTAAAAAGGTTTTGTACAAACAAAATCAATGCAGGCAAGATTAGGAGGGAAGCAATAAATTGGGAAATCATCTTTACATTTAAGGGTTCTGATAAAGGTCTCATCTCTAAAATATATAGAGAACTGTCTCATATTTATAAAAATTCAAGCCATTCTCCAATCAATAAATGGTCAAAGGATATGAACAGACAATTTTCAGAGGATGAAATTAAAACTATCTATAGTCATATGAAAAGGTGCTCCAAATCACTGTTGATCAGAGACATGCAAATCAAGACAACCCTGAGGTACCACTTCACACCTGTCAGATTGGCCAAAATGACAGGAAAAGTTAATGATGAATGTTGGAGGGGTTGTGGGAGGGCTGGGACACTGATGCATTGTTGGTGGAGCTGTGAACGGATACAGCCATTCTGGAGAGCAATTTGGAACTATGCTCAAAAAGTTATCAAACTGTGCATACCCTTTGACCCAGCAGCATTTCTCTTGGGCTTATATCCCAAAGAAATCATAAAGGAAGGAAAGGGCCCCACATGTGCAAGAATGTTTGTGGCAGCCCTTTTTGTAGTGGCTAGAAACTGGAAATTGAATAGATGCCCTTCAATTGGAGAATGGCTGAATAAATTATGGTATATGAATATTATGGAATATTATTGTTCTGTAAGAAATGACCAGCAAGATGATTTCAGAAAGGCTTGGAGAGATTCACATGAACTGATGCTGAGTGAAATGAGCAGAACCAGGAGATCATTATACATGGCAACAACAGTACTATATGATGATCAATTCTGATGGACATGGCTCTCTTCAACAATGAAATGTTTCAAACCACCTCCAATTGTTCACTGAAGAAAGCCACATACACCCAGAGAGAGGGATGTGAAATGTGGACCACAACATAACATTCTCATACTCCTTGATTGATGTTTGCTTACATTGTGTTTCCTTTATCTGATATATTTTTGTGTAGATAAGATTTTTCTTGCAAAACAATGATAAGTTTGGAAATATGTATACATATATTCGATTTGCCAATATATTAACATAATTAACATGTAGTGGATATCCTGCCATCTAGGGGAGGGGTGGGCAGCTGGGGGAAAATTTGTAACAGAAATGTATGTAAGGGTTATTGTTGAAGAATTACCCACACATATGTTATGCAAATAAAATAAAAAGAATGTTTAAAAAAATTGAGACATATAAAGTGAAAAAAGGTAATATAAAAGGGCACCAAAGAGACAGACTGTTGTGTTGGAAACTTCTGAGGCATAATGGATGTCTCTCCAGATTTGCATATCCATGTTATGTGAGTGAAGTGAAGCTGAGAAAATGAGGACTCATAAATACTTGAAGACTGGGGTATGATTTAAAAAGGATTGTTGATCTGACAGATAAAATTTGGGTAGTTGTGCCTTTTTAAGTAAAACATGAGTTATTAAGAATCAAGAGAACCATTAAATCCATTGAATTATGAGAAATACAAGAGGACAAGAAGAGAGCAATGGCAGAGTAAGAAGAACTTGGGATTGTGAAGTAAAGACAGAGTAGGGGGGCTGAAAAGATTCCCTCTTGGGTAATTATGCTGTCTGCATAATGGCAATAAGAAGAAATAAGTTGAGAGAACTCTTCAGCTAAGAGATTCCTTCTTGGTCAGAGAGAATTGATGCCATTGACCAAGAGCTCCATTGTAAGGATTAATTGCTTTCTACTGACAACTTCTGGCTCTAGGAAAAAAAAAAAAAAACAGGAAGAATATTGCTATGATATCTTGGTAAACTTATTTAACCTGAAGTGTACTATTAGGAGCTCCAATCTAATTAGAAAGCATATCATGCACAGCATACAGACCAGTGGGTGCCTAGCTGGTGTTTATAACTCAGAAACAGTCAATTTGATGACCTTTATAATTCTTTGGCTTAAACAGAACTGCTATTTACATCAAGAACAACACTTTCAAAACCTTTTTAAGTGTGCTAATTATAGAGTTTATACAGTTTATGTGCACACAGAGCATTTTCTTGCCTAAAGAGAAGATAACAGAAAAAAAGGTGTTACCTTCAACCAAAAGAGTGAATTTAGAGGAAGGGCATTAAGTTCCATTTTGGTCATGTTAAATTTGAGGTGTCTATTAGTCATCCGGATAGCAATTTCTAGGAGGCAATTGATAACATGAGACCACAGTTCAGACAGAGAATAGGACTAGATAAATAAATTTTGGCCAAATCATCATATCTTGTGAAAGGTTGGTCTTCTATAACCTCACTACAGATAAGAATGTGTGCACAGATCACTAAGTTATAACAAATGATCTGTGTACCAATTTATGCCAAATGAATTCAGGATCTAAAACTGCTCACTAGGGACCATCTATTCAAAACAATATACTCAAAATGGCAGGACCCAATGGGAAAATTCCAACTTCCAGGACACATAGACAATTCTCATTTGAACCAGGAACTAGAGCCCCAAATTGCAGACAGGTACATAGAAATACAAAAGGAAGAGATAGAATAGGTCACCCATGGTTTAACCAACAATGCAAACTAGTAGATATAATCTTTTTGTTTGTTTTGTTTTTGACACAATCTAGGTAAAGTGATATGTCCTAGAACACATAACTAAGTGCTAAGTGTTTGAAGCAATTTTTTACAATAGCTTTTTATTTTTCAAAATATATGCAAAGATAGTTTTCAACATTCACCCTTGCAAAATCTTGTCCTCCAGTTTTTCTCCCTCTATTCCTACCTTCCTTTTCCCCTAGATAACAAACAATTCAATATTCTTTTAAACATATTTCCACATTTATCACACTGCAAAAAAAAAAAACAAACATCAAAAGGTAAAAAAAACAGAAAGAAAAAACAAGCAAACAACAACAACAACAACAAAGATGAAAATACTATGCTGTGATCCACATTAAGTCCCCATAGAGCTGTCTCTGGATGAAAATAACTGTCTCTATCACAAGTCAATTGGAATTGTGAGGTCAGATTTGAATGCAGATTCTCCTAACTTCAGGACTGCTGCTCTATCCACTGTATCACCTACGTGCTCCTGCCATAGTCTTTCAATAAGACTGCAGGGCAGTGCCATTTCAGTCTTGGCCACACTAAAGGATATCAATAATCCAAGGAAAGGGAAAATACTAATCAGAAAGGATGGACAATGAGTTACCAAACTACCTGTTAACCCATGAATTGTCAAATATCCCTCCATCATTTATTCTCTACATACACCTTGTCAGGAGACACACCTTTCCATACCCACTATGTTGGGTAGCCACTACTTTAGAATGGGGATTGATAGTGCTACAGAAATGGTCACATACCCATCAAACCATTTAATGTAATAACAAAATGAAGAAACAGAGAAATGGCACTAAAATAATGATGATAATAAGATTTTTAAAACCCAGAAATATAAACTAAAAAAGTTTAATGAATAATAATAATGAGCCTAATGTTTTAGAATGACTTATTCTAAGATTACTAAACATATTTGTATCCTTTTATTATTACAGAAGCATCTGGGGCAGTTATTATTTTCTCCATTCAAAAAGCAGAAAAATTTAATTAGAGGCAAGAGAAAATGTATTTCTATTGAGACCTACTAAGTGCAGGTACTGTGCTATATACATTATTAAAAACAAATATTTCATTTTATCTTCATAATAATCCTTTGAGGTAGATACAATTATCATCATTATTTTACATTTGGGGAAATTGAGGCAACTGAGTTTTAGATGATATTTTGATCATAAAATGTATGTATACCCTGAAACCTAAAACCAAAACCAAAAAGAAAAACCTAACGCCTGTTTTTCCCCACTTTTTTGATTAGTATAGCTGAAAAGAGTGACTGAAATTTACTATAGAGGACAATTTTAATTAGATTATTCTAATATAATTCCCACAAATTTTAAAATGTTAAATAAGGAATTACTTTAAATGATTTCTATGGCTCTTCTCAGATTTAAAATTTATCATTTCTCTCAAAAGGCTGGATCCCATTGGACACACAGTACAAATCCACACCAAATAACTGGAAACAAAGGTCTCCAACAGTAGAAGCTAATCAATGCCCAACAAATCTATTTATATACATGTTCACACTAATACACTCCAATCTTTTAAAAATATTAGAAATTTGCCTAATATTACACACACTATTGTTAAGGTTTTGTTGTTGTTGTTGTTGTTGTTTTGTTTTGTTTTAAGGGGAGATGTCAACATGGTATTGTAGAAAAGGCAAATTATAAAGAGATCAACTGTCCAATCTATGCTTTATTATTATTCTGATTATGTGACCTATTCATCAATGAACCATAGAATTTTAGAATTGAAAGTGATATCTAGTCCCATCACTATATGAAAGAAATTCTCAATTATACACGTCTGGCAAATAGTCAACAAATCTCTGCTTAAAAATCCTATGAGGTAATGGAAATTTCTCAATGTAGTTAAAGGATTTGACTTTGAATTCCAGCTCACCAACATTGTGACTTTGGAAAAGTCACTAGCATTTCCTAAGTCAAAGTTCCCTGTCTTTACAAAGAAAGAGTTGGACTATTTGTCTTTTAAGGTCCCTTCCATCTCAAATGATGATCTTATAAACTTTCAATTAAAGAGGTGCTGTATTTATGCACCTAAAGTTGTTCTTTCCATCAAGGTTGAATTTCTTTCTTTGTCAGTTCTGCTTAATGTTTTTGGTTATATTCCTCTGGAATCAAAAAGAACATCCAACACGAATCCCTGAGACTTCTCTAATTAACCATCCCCATTTCCTTCAAATTCTTTTCATGCTGGATGGACCCATTCATCATCCTGAAGAATTTCTATAATAATAATCCCTGAAAATTTTCCATATAATAACAATAATAGCTGGAATTATAGAGCATTTGCAAGTTTGCAAAATAATTTACATATATTATATCATTTGATACTTACAACAATTTTGGAAGGTAGAGGATATTATTATGACTTTACAGATAAGGAAATTGAAGCCAGCTAGTCACAACTAATAAATGCTTGTTACTGGATTTGAACTCAAATCTTCCAGACTCTAAGACCTACTTGCCAGGACCTAACTGCCTTATTAAATGGTGATATCCAAAACTAGACACATAACTCATGATGTAGTGAGAATTAGTCCTTTTCTCAAGTGTTCTCTTCATGCTCCATAATTGCCTCTTAAATAAATTCATAAAAGATTAATAGTCACAGAATGGAAAACTAATTGACCTTCATACAACATATATCAACTATATAACATGGCAGAAAAAAGAAAGCTAGCAAATATTTTTTAAAGTACATCTGCTTTGCACATCTTTGACCTTTTTACATTGACCAGCATGAAACTGTGGATAGAAAATTGCATGAGAGTTAAGAAAAACTGACACTTGTATTTACCAGTCAAATAGCTATGGCGAAGTCATTCAACTTTTATCAGATTTCAATTTTTCATGTCTAAACTGAGAACAAAAATATTTGTACTTTCTGAGTTTCAAATGGCTTAATGCAAAATCTCAAGGGATTTATCAATACCAATTACTATTATAAACACTGTCATAGTAATAGCAATAAAAATCATTGAATAATCCTAAGAAAGTACAGGGTTAGTCAGGAATTTGACTAGTTTTAGCTTGTTTTTGAAACTATTCTTTACCAACAAATTGATTTTTCAAAGAAGTTAGGCCCATTTTGTAGGAACTATTCCTTGGTATCCATGTTTACTTTGTTTAGGGTTCTGATGAATTTTTCAATTCACTGTTTCCAATCTTCATTCCAGTAACAAGGGAGCATTTTCCCTGAAGGGAATAAAGGACAAAACTGCAGTTAATTAGGGTCAAGGAAGCTCTGAGTAATCTTCTCAATACACTCTGATATGTAAATGAAGCGATCCTTAAAAATGGAGAAAGGAGAAAAAGCCAATATACCAAGTTGGTAGGAAGCAGTGTCAAGACCTATTAGTACGAAGAAAGCAAGACCTTTTGAGCTGCCCTAAGTCACCCTAAAGAAAAGCTTGCTTTGGTCAGCTACAGTAAGGATGCAAAGTTAAAATTGTGTTATTCAAATTAGAAGTCCTGTAAAAATGAAAAGTTGATTTTGGGGGGGGGGGATTTTTAAAAATTTAAGCTTAAATACAAAGTGAGAAAAGAAAAAAAAAAAGAAGTCATTGTTATATATACAGCAGATCATTAAGGAGGACTCAAAATTAAAAAAAAAAAAATTCCATGTTAAGAAAACCTGTATAATGAGTACTACTTCTTTTCAAAGCTGCAGCTTTTCTTTGCTTCCTTATTGGTTTACTTTTGTTGTCTGCTGTATACTCTTTATTTTTTCAGTTCTCCCTCCCTTCTTAAAATCTCCCTAAAGAAGACTACAATTAAGTGTAAATATTTATACTTACACACAGATATCTATAAATATACACTTATTTACATATATACACTCATACACACATACATATGACCATTTGTTGCTTATTTCCTTCTATCACCTGTTTCTCCAAAGGTGGGTAGTATCTTCTTTCATAAGTTTCCATGTTTTTCTAAATCAACCATGCCATTTCCTATACCATGGCAATATGTGAACCTAATCACATTCTATCTGAGAAATTGTCTATGAAAACTTTCTGCATTCCATCTGTTCTTTGTTTATAAAACAAAATTTTACTTAAAAAATCAAAATTATCCTTTTTTATTCTTCAACCATACTCTCACTTTAGAATATAGTTTAAGTTCTGATACTGCTGAATCTACTTTTTACTGCTGAATCTACTTTTTACATTTTTTCCCTGATTTCTTTAAAATTGCTGACCTGTTGTTATTTCAAATTAATTTTGTTATTTTTTCTCAACAAAATAAGTTTTTAATAATTTAATTGGAATGACATTGAAACTGTCATTTTAAAAATTATATTGGTTCTACAGACTCATGAACAATAAATATTGCTTCAATAATTTAGATCTGAGTTTATTTGTTAAAAAAAAGTGTTTTATGTTTATCTTCATATAGTTATTGTGTTAATTTTGGAAGGTATATGTGCAAATATTTTAACTAAGTATTTTAAATGGTCTAAAATATTAAATAATATTGCTGATGCATAGTGGTTTCTCTATTTTTCACTTTTGATTAAATCTATCTTAATTTTCACTTTTGCTGAGATCAAGATTAAAATCCCTGATTTTTTATTTTTAACACACCAAATTCCATTCCTAATTTTTATTTTCTCTTTGTCTCTCATTTTTATAATGTTTTCTGAAAGCAAAATATTGTCAATTTCAAATTTTGTCAAATTTTCTGCTCTGAATTTTCATTCTGGGGTAGATTTGTTGCATTTACATTCTAGGCTAGAATTACTTATACATTTACCTCCTTCCTATTTTCTCTTACAATCCTTTTCATCCTATTCCTTCTCACTCTTCTGTTTTAACTTCTACTTATTAACTTGCCCTCTTTTTCTTTAGCTTAGTGTCCCTTCTAAAAGTCCTTCATTATCCTCTCCCTCACCCAGTTCCCTTACCCTTTTATTTCTTTTTGAATTTAGAAGACTTTTATTTATTCTTCTAGACATGTATGTTGTTCCCTCTTTAACTCATTCCTGATGAGAGCAAGAATCTAGCAATACATGCCATGTCTCATCAGCTTTTTCTGTATCAATTGTTCCTTTCATGCCTCTTTTGTATAAGATAATTCATTCCTTGTTATCTCTCCCTACACAGTTTTATTTTATTTTTTATTTTAATTCAGCCCATACTTTTCTTTCAAACTACCCAAATAATTATGGCAATTATAAGAGTATTATAATAATTTCACATTTATAAAGTAAATAGTTTGACCTTATTTGAGTCCCTAATAATTAGTCTTTTAATATTTATTTTATATTTCTTCTGAATGTTATATGTTAAATTTTAGATTCCTGGGGTTTTGTCACAAAGTCTTTGAGCCTGTTAAATGCCATTCCCTTTTCCCCCTCTACCAATTCAGGATTATGCTTGACTTTGCTGGACAAATTATCCTTGGTAATAATCCAGATCCTTTGATCTATAGAATATAGTATTCTAAGACCTATACTCTTTCAACATAGCAGCCAGTAGATCTTGTGTAATCCTTATTATAATTCCATGATATTTTTTTCTTGGTGTTTACAATATTTTCTTCTCAATCTGGGGTCTTTGAAACTTGGCTATGATATTCCTCTAAATTTTCCTACTGGGATCTCTTTTGGGTGGTAATTGTGGGATTTTTTCTATTTCTACTTTGCTTTCTTCTTGTTCAGGGTAATTTTCCTTGATAATTTTTTGTACTGTTCTATCAAGATGTTTTTTATATTTTTCAAGGAGTCCAACTATTCTTATATTATTTCTTCTCAATCTGTTTTGCAGATCAGTTGTTTTTTCTGATGAGATATTTCATTTTCTTCTATTTTTTCATTCTTTTGGTTTTCTTTTATGATTTCCTGGTGTCTTACAACATCATTAGCTTCCCCTTGTCAAATTCTAATTTTCAAGGATTATTTTTTCTTAAGTTTTTCTTATTTTTCTTAAGTTTCTCTATTTCCAGTTGGTTGATTTTCTTTTCATAATTTTCTTGATTTTCTTGGAATGCTTTTATTTTTTTCTGATTTTCCCTTCAATCTCTCTTATTTTATTTTTAAAGTCCTTTTTACATTCTTCTAAGAACTTTATTGGTGCTTGGAACTATCTGATGTTTCTCATTTAAAAAGGAAAGGCTTTTTAGCTCCATTATCTTCATTTGATTATGAATCCAGATCTTCTCTATCTTCATAGTAACTCTCTATAGTTGAGTTCTTTCTCCTTTACTTACTCATTTTTTATTTATTTTTCTTTTATTTTGTTTTAGCAGATGATACTGCAATCAAGTTCTAGTCTGAACGTATGATGAATGATCCCCCAAGTCTTGGGTTCTTCTCACTGTTATTTTTTGAAGTCTTGAACTTGCCCTCTCCTTCCATTCCTAAGCCACAGCGATGACCCTACCACACTGTCTTGCAAATGATCTTGCTCCCTGCTCTCCCTCTGGTAGCTGTTCTCTCTGCCCCAGACTGAAACTAGAGAGTCTTCTCCTCTGTAGGTATACCCAGCCAGCACCATCCTTGCCTATCACTACAGCAGTCACCAGTTCTATGCTAGCTCTTTTTCCCCATAGCCACATTCCAGGATATATCTAGTCATCACAGCTGTGCTTGGAGTGAAAGGTCCTTCAATCTTTTCCTACTCAGCTATAAAACCCTCTCCCTACTCAAAATGTGTCCCCCTATTCAAATTTTCTCCTTCCCATACTATTTCAGAGATGAAAGTTTCTAAAAATGAGGGTAACTCTCAACTCAGTTGTCCCCAGAGTTTATTGTTTATTGATTCTGAAAATTTTACCTGGAAGTATTTGTACTTTACTCAGGGCAAATCTCTACCTCTGCAAGTCAAGTCTTTTCTAGGTTCTTCTCAAATTTTCTTAGGAGGGCAAATACTTTACTCCATATTTATTTCTGTTTCTTTGAAGTAATGTTCTATCTTTTTTAATAGAAGAAATTTAAAGAGCTGAAAGTTTTCTGACCTGATTTGCCATCTGCCCAGAATCCTCTGCTGAAAGTTGATTTTTTTTTATTAATGCTTTTCAATTTTCAAAATATATCCATGGATAATTTTTCAACATTGATTCTTGCAAAACTTTGTGTTCCAATTTAGCCCTCCTTCCCCCCACCCCCTCCGTTAGTTGGCGAGTAATCCAATATATGTTAAACATGATGTTGAATCCAATATATTATTTTGCCGTACAAGAAAAATCAAATCCAAAAGGAAAGGAGAAAAAATGAGAAAGAAAATAAAATGCAAGCAAACAACAAGAAAAAGAACAAAAATGCTATGTTGGGATCTACACTCAGTTCCCATAGTTCTCTTTCTAGGTGTAGATGAAAGCTAATTTTTTAAATTGTAAATTGTATGCCAGCTAAAAGCCTCAGTGAATGGAAATTCAGGAAGATAAACTCAAATATGAACTCTCAAGGATCTCTGACCCAAATAATTCTTTCTTGATGAGAAAGGTCTCCTGTAACTTTATCTTTTCTTACTATTCCAGTCTTGTCAAAAGGTAATCTGACATTTTTCTCTAGTGTAGATCAACAGATGATAAATCAACACAGTTTCACTGAACTTTCCTAAAAAGACAGGACATGACAGCTTTCCACAGTCACTGCTCATAGACTGTATTCTTTTAAGGTATTTGGACAGATGAGCACAAGGCTTATTGGGACTTCAGATCCATAGAAGGAAATATATCACTGAAAGGTGATTGTTAGTAGTTCCAAATACTCACGTATGAATTGATATAATAATAGTATTGGTAGTAAAATAGAAATTATTATTACAGAAATACTAATTTTCCATACAGATATTATGCTATTTTGTATCCCATTGTCATATTATTATTTTAAAAGAAATTTAAAATAGTCATTAACATAGTTGTTTATTTTTCTATTAGTAAATATAAAATTAAAATGGGAAGAGATAAGAAAACTTGTTTGGTATATTAAACTATACATTTCTTTTAAATGACCTGAACTTTTCAGAAACTGAATAAATATCTTGAGATATTATACTCATTCACATATCTTCTTTAGTAGAAATTACATAAGCATCTTATAAATAAGTTTGCACATAATCTTAGTGCATATATTACCTTTTGCCTTTTCATCAAAACTGACTTTTAATTTTTTTTTTATTTTATTCATACATGTGGGCTTCATGATTAAATATATTTTTGATATATATGTGGATATATGTGCACATATGCACTTTTTCAGCTACAAATTTTGGTGGGATCTGATGTATTGTAAACAAGAATAATTTGAGTTATACTGATCCAGAAAATTCCATTGAATCTTTTATCTTCTCTGTTTAAGGTAACATGCAGCTGTGAGCTCACATCTGACATGCAGCTCTATGTGCAGTTTCATCAGCTATGCCTGTGAGAGTCAGAGTAAATAAGTTCATTAGTAATGAGGAACCATGCAGAGTGGCTTTTGCAGGCTGAACCCATTGGTGCATGGGGAGGAAGAATGACAGAGTACTGAAGCAACCAGCTTGTTGTGACCCACAGTGAGCATGATTTTAGTAAAGTAAGTAGAAGAAATATTGTAAGATCCTTACATAGCACTTCATGAGCATTTCCTTGGATGACTACAAAAATGACCTCATTGCATTACCCTAGTAAAATTGCTACCTATATGACCTGGGATAAAGTCTTATTACCCTTACTGATCTGTTACTTTATCAGTCAAATGAAGGTGTTGAACCAAATGATGTATATGGTCTCTTCCAGCTCTAAATTCTGTGATTCTATAATCTTCCTACCTCAGCAAAAACTTGCTGAAGCCTATTAAGTTTCAGGCTCCACAAAGAGTTTCAGGCACCACAAATAATTGTAGAAAAAGAAAGGGAACTTTTATATTGCAACTATAATTAAGAATAACAGTGGTATTCAAAGGATATCAGGAACTCTAGAGGAAAATTCTAACCAAGTTAGGGATATTCTCTATAGAGGAATTATGGGAGAATATAGAAAAGTGCTCACACAGAAAAAAGTATTGATAATTTTAGATCTGTAAACTTGAAAGAGAACTCATATTGATGAAAATGATAATATGGTTTAGACAGAGGATTTTGGAGAGGATGTAGATATAATTTACACAGAATAAGAACATTGAATAGTTTATGATTTACAACATTGAAGGGAATACCTACCTATTTTTCTAATCTTACTGAGCAATCTAATGGCATTGGTGGTCTTGCTGTTTCTCACATATGACTCTGCATCTCCTAACTCTTTCCTAACATCATTTTCAAGAGCTGATCTTCCTCCCGTATATGCCTGGAATGTTTTCTCTCTTTATATCTGCCTTCTGGCTTCTTCAGTTTTTTTTCAAATCTCACCTAAAATCCCATATTCTACCGGAAGCTTTTCTCAGTCCTAATTAATCTTGTGTCTTTTTTCTGTGATGATGCTCTCTCTCACTTCCTTCTGTCCTTCCCTTCCTCTCCTCTCTTCCTCTCTCCCTCTCTTCCTCCCTCTCTCTTTCTTTCCCTTTCTCCATCCCTCTATCTCTCCTGCCCTCCCTTTCCAGCCCTTGCTCTTGCTGCTCACTCTCTCTTGCTCTCCCTCTCTCTCTCAACAGCCAGTCACAGTTTCACAAAATATACATGAAAGCTAGGTTTATTGAACAGGCATGTGAAACCTCATAATCCATAGAGAAGTTTGTATAGTTATGCTAGTACAGCAAGGGAAGGAGAAAACATATCTAACTTCCCCAATTGATAAATGATCAAAGGATATAAATAGACAACTTTCAGATGACAAAATTAAAGGCACACACCTAAATCTCTACCTAATTGGAGCAGGGAAGATATAGTGAAGATGGGAAAAAAACAAAATTCCTCTTAAAGAGGAACAGAAAGATGACAACAAAAGCCACATTAGTTTCCCTTGGTAACTACTAGACTATGAAAATATGATGGTCTCCCTATCTTTGAAGGGTCCCAGTTGCACAAGCAGTTTCTCAGCCTAATACAACCTGATCAACATCTATTTTGACCTTCAAGGACATGCAGGGAGTCCACTTTGGGATGCAAACAACAAATTTTGTCAGCTCAGGTTGGGATGGGATGGCTTATTCAGAGCCTCTTGTATACACTGGGTCTAGTATTACAGAAAGCTATGGCAACTTAAAAAGAGATCTCTCTCTCCCTCCATCCATTCCCTCTATTCTTCTCTCTCCCTTTATATATATATATATATATATATATATATATATATG
>JAJPUD010003563.1:160670-227052 GCA_023553655.1 Myrmecobius fasciatus | reverse complement strand
ACTAGACTATGACCTTTGATATCAGTCATTAATTTTACCTTTTTTACATTCTCAGTGTTTAGTACATTGCCTGGCATATGGTAAGCACTTTATTAATGCTTATTGACAGGCTTGCTTATTCATAGTATCCTTGTTTATCAAGATGATAATATCAACAAAAGTAATTCAATTTTATAACACTTTAGAGAGTGCAATGCAATTTTTATACATTATTTCTAATAAGTCCCACAATTCCATGAGTTTCTATTATTATTACAATTTTACAGATAAATAAATGGAGACATGGAGAGATTAGATTACTTTTCTAAGGTCACACAGCAAATGTGTGAAGTGGAATGCAACTAAGGTCTTCCTAACTCCAATTCCAGTGCTCTTTCTACTATATATTTTGAACAATGACCAATGTTTATATGAAGAAATGAAGAGTTTATATGCCTTGAAAATGTATATTATCTTTCCCAGGAGAGTTTTATGATTTATATGTTATTGTATTTAGGAAAACTTTCTAATTAATAAAACAGTAAAAATGCTGAGACAGTGTTATTTAGTGTCTAGAAATTCAACTATGGAATAAGAAAGAACTGAATTCTTCAATTATATCTGACTCATGTCTTATTGTGTAAAGTTGGCCATAAACTTAAAATCTTAGTGTCCTAAACAATCATTTAAGAACTGCTAAAATACATTGCTGGAAAAGAGTATTTTCAGGTGAAATTATTTGGGGTGATAAAGTCACAAGTCTATGACTCTTACTATTGCTTCCTGTTATCCATCCCTCAAAAAAAAAAAGAAATAAAACCCTATCAAGAAGTATTTTAATTGTAATTTTAAAAAGTAGCTCTGAGCACCAAGACACTTCAATAAATACCATATTTGTTATCTGGAATATTTGCAAGATGGGAAAGAATAGGATTTTTTAAAACTTCATTGAATTATGAAATAATATTATCCTAGCTAATTTCCCTCTTTTAATTTTTAAGCCTCTCCTCCTTAAAACTTAGGTTCTAGTTTGAAATCTAGAGACAAGAATTGAATAAAATCTGCATTTGAAAGATAGTTTATTAGGTAGGTGGATCACAAATGAAAACTACTTCAAATATCATTACATACCCACCCACCTACACCCACACCCACCTATATATATATATATGAAATCTAAAAATATTCTAAAAAAAGAGTTGATGGATTTTTAAAATCATTGCTCTTTATCTAAAGCATTTTCCCATTTCAAAAAAAAAGTTTATGTAATTGTTACAGGAAATTGATTTTACAAAAATAAATGCTAAAAAAAATTATTTCCAGGGAAGAGAAAGCATCAGAAACTGATTTCAATGTGTCTAGGACTGTTTTGGTCAATTTCAATAAGTTTTGGCATCAATCTTGGTTACTAGGTTAAATCTTTCATAAAGTTAATAGTATTTACAGTAGTATGAGACCTTAGTGATTTTTTTTTTTTTTTTGGCTGAGGCTAGGGTTAAGTGTCTGAGGCCACATTTGAACTCAGGTCCTCCTGACTTCAGGATTGGTGCTCTATCCACTGTGCCACCTAGCTGCCCCACTTAGTGATTTTCAAATGCAGACCATCCATTCATTTTACAGTGAGTAGAGCTGAGAACCACAGAGTTTAAATAAAATGTTCAAGGTCTCAGTCAGTGGTGGAACTGAGATTTGAACTCAGGACCTTGAAAGATCCAAATAGTTCTTTCTAGTTTGTCATGTTACTTTGTTTTGGGGACAGAAGTATCATAAATTGGTTTTCTAGAAGCTTTCTGATTCTAACAACATACTGTATATAGTAGGGTTTCATGAATTTAACTTATGTTATTTTGATGTATGTGTGCTATTTTATATGATAAAATTGACTTAATTTTTTTCACTGTAAAAAATAGACAATGTTAAGCAATTACCAATTAAGCAATTTTATATTTAACTGAGTACATTATTAATTCTGCCTAAGTTAGGAGGAATTTGAAATTCACATGTCAATAACTTCACTCCCATATTTTAAACTATCAAATTAGTATTAAGACTATAGCTTGCATAATCCTCAGAAAAAAACTTATTTGACAATTTCATTCTAGTTATCAGGTGAACTGGAGAAAATAATTTCTTACAAATTAGAGTTGGATAAGTGGAAGCTAATGACTCCATGAGATATCAAAAATCAGTCAAACAAAATCAAAGTTATAAAAAAATAAAATAAAATGTAAAATGCCTCATTGGACAAGTAACTGATCTGGAAAATAAATTCAGGAAAGATAGTAAAAAAAATTATTGGACTACCTGAAAGCAACAATTTAAAAAAAGGTCCTGGGCTTGATCTTGGAAGAAGCCAAGGAAACATCCCCTGATATCCTGGAATCAGAGAGTGAAATAATTTGAAAGAATTCAGAGATCACTTCATGAAAGAGATCAGAAAATGAAAACTCCAAGGAATATTGTAGTCAAATTCCAGAATTATCAAGTCAAGGAGAAAATAATGAGAACTACAAAAAAATTCAAGTATCATGGAGCCAAAATCTGTATTACATAGGATTTAGCAGTTTCTACATTAAAGGACTAGAGGTCTTGGAACATGATATTCTGAAAGACAAAGAGTTTGGGGCTTATGGCGGAGAATCAACTATCCAGCAAAGTTGAGCACAATATTTTAGGGGGAAAGATGATGATTCAGTGAAATAGGGGACTTTTAAGCTTTCCAAATGAAAACCCCAGAGGTGAACAAAAAATTCAGTCTTCAATACGAGATTCAAGAGAAACATAAAAGAGCAAACAGGAAAGTAAGAAACATTCTATTCACTGAAACTAAACATTTTACATCTCTACACAGGAAGGATAGTATTGTGGATGTGGATATGTTGACTTTGAAATGGTGATGTGTAAAAATAAGGGGGGGAGGGGTCAAAAGGATTGTCCAGGAAGAAGAGAAAAGGGGGAGGCAGAACAGGGTAAATTATATTCATGAAGGGGTATAAAAGATCTAATACAGTACAGGGAAAGAAGGGAACAGTAAGCATTGTTTAAACCTTACTCTCATCAGATTTAGCTCAAAGAGGGAATAACACACATTCAGGTGAGTATAGAGATTTGTTTCACCCTATATGAAAGAAGGAGGGGAATAGGAGAGAAAAAGTAGGCTGATAGAAGGGAGGGCAGATTGAGGGAGATGATGGTCAGAAGCAAGACACTGCTGAAGAAGAATAAAGTATAACGAGAAAAAAAAAGTGCAAAAGGGAAAAATAGGAATTATACAATTAATAACCATAATGTGAATGTGACTGGAATGAAATCTCACACAAAATAGCAGTGGATAGTAGATTAAAAACCAAAATCTTACAATATGTTGTTTACAAGAAATATATTTGAAGGAAAAAGAAATACACAATATAAAGGTAATAGCCTGAAGCAGAGTATACTATATTGTAACTGAAGTAAAATAATAAAAAGCAAGGATAGCAATTCTATCTCAGACAAAGCAAAAAGAAAACAACATCTAATTAAAAGACACAAGGAAGGAAATTACATCTTGCTAAAAGATACTATAAACAGTGAAGTGAAATCAATACTAAACAGATATTCACCAAGTGGGATACCATCCCCTATTCTCACAGGAAAAGCTAAGTGAGTTACAGGAGGAAATCAAAAACAAAATTATATCAGTGGGGTATTCCAACCTTCCTTCTTAAAACTAAATAAATCTAACCAAAATAAATAAATAAATAAACAAACAAAAAAATTTTAGGAGGGGAATAGAATTTTAGAAAAGTTAGATATGATAGATCTCTGAAAAAAGTTGAATGGTGATATAAAGTATGCTATCTTTTTCCCCAGTTGTACATGTCACCTACACAAAAAAGACATTAGTGGATAAAAAGCTCACAATCAATTTCAGAAAGATAAAAATAGTAAATGCATTATTTTCAGATTATGATACAATAAAAATTGCATGCAATAAAGGGCCATGGAAAAATAGACCAAATATTAATTGGAAATTAAATAATCTAATCCCCTCCAAAAATTGGTAAAACAGCAAATTATAGAAACAATAATTTTATCCAAGAAAATGAAAAAAAAAATGAGATACATACCAAAACTTATGTGATGTAGCCAAAGCAGTTCTTAGGGGAAATTTTATATCTCTAAACCAGATGGACTTGCAAATGAAAAAGCTAGAAAAGGAACAAATTATAATTAACCAATTAAATATCTAATTTAAAATTCAGAAAATGAAAAGAAAGATGAATAAAACTGAAAGTTAAAAAATTAATTAAAAAATGTAACTGCTGATTTTGTGGAAAAAACAAATTAAAAAACATAAACTTTGGGTTAATTTTGTTTAAAAAAAGAAAGAAAGCAAATTACCTGTATCAAAAAAGGAAAAGAATGAATTTCACCAAGGAAGAGAAAATTAAAGCAGTAATTATGAGCTGTTTTACTTAAATGTATGCCAGTAAATCTGACAATCTAAGTGAAATGGAGGAATATTTACAAAAATATAAATTGCCCAGATTAGCAGATGAGGAAATAATTTACTTAAATAGTTCCATTTTAGAAAAAAAAATTGAAAAAGCCACCAATGAACTCTCTAACAAAAAAATCTTCAGGGCCAGAGATTTTACAAGTGAATTCTACAAAGCTTTTAAAGAATAATTAATTCCAAAAAAATATGAACTATTTAGGAGGAAAAAAGCAAAGAAAGAGTTCTAGCAAATTCCTTTCACAACACAATAATGGTGTTGATACCCAAACCAGGAAGAGCTAAAATGGAGAAAGAAAATTTTATTTCCTAATGAATATTGGTGCACAAATTTTAAATAAAGTATTGGCAAAGAAGTTACAGCAATTTATCATGAAAATAATATCCTGTGACCAGGTGGAATTTATTCTAGGAATGTAGGGCTCATTCAATATTAGGAAAAATTATCAACATAAATGATCATAAAAATATCAAAACTAACAGAAGTCATATAATTAACTCAATAGATCCAGGAAAAAAAAAACTTTTGATAAAATATAGTACCCATTTTTATGAAAAGCAAAAAATACTAGAGAGCATAGTAATAAATGGAATGTTCCTTAAAATGGTAAGTAGTATCTAAATAAAACCATCAGCAAGCATTATATTTAATGAAGGAAAGCTATAAGTATTCCCAGTAAGATAAAGAGTAAAATAAAAATTTCCTTTATCACCACTATTGTTCAATATAGTATTAGAAGTGTTAGCTTTAACAATGAGAAAAAAGAAAGAAATTGAAGAAATTAGAGTAGTTAATGGGAAAATAAACTTTTACTCTTTATAGAAAAGACAGTATACTTAGAAAATAGGAGAAAATCAACTGAAAAACTACTTGGATAAATTGTTAGCAAAGTTGCAGAATATAAAATGAATCCACATAAATATCAGCATTTTTATATATTATCAACAAAATGCATCCCCAAGACATAGAAAGAAAATTTTGAATTATAATTGCAGTATTTAGATGCCTGTCTACCAAAACAAACCCATGAACTATATAAACACAATTGCAGAACACTTTTCACACAAGTAAACTTAGATCTAAACATTTGGGAAAATGTCAGTTGTCCATGGCTAGGCTGAGTTGATATAATTATAGATGAAAATACTACGTAAATTAATTTACTTATTGGGTGCCATGACAGTCAAACTACCAAAAGTGATTTGATAGAAGTAGTTTAATAATAACAAAATTCATCTGGAAAAAAGCAAAAAGTCCAGAATATCCTGGGAATTAATGAAAAAAAAATACAAAGGTAGGTGGCCTACCTGTACCATATCTAAAACTATATTATAAAGTAACAATTATCAAAACTATTTAATATGGCTAAGAAACAGAACTGAATTAGTGGAATAGATTGTATATACCAGATGCAGTAGTAAATAATCATAGTTATCTTCTATTTTATAAACCTCAAAACTTCAACTTCTGGGATAATGATTCATTATTTGACAAAAACTGCTAGAAAAACTGAAAAATAGAATGTTAAAAACTAGACGTAGACCAACATCTCATACCCTGTACCAAAAAAAGATTAAAATGTGTACATGATTTAAATATAGAGTGATTTCATATGCAAATTAGGAGAGCAAGGAATGGTTTACCTGTTAGATCTATGGAGAAGGGAAATATTTCGGACAAAGCAAAAGATAAAGAACATTGTGAAATGCAAAATGAATAATTTTGAATACATTAAATTAAAATGGTTTGCACAAAAATCAATGGAATCAAAATTAGAAGGAAAACAGAAAGCTGAAGAATAATTTTTATAGTCAGTGTTTCTGATAGATAAAGATTTCATATGTAGAAAACTGAATCAAAATTAATAAGAATAGAAGTCATTCCCCAATTGATACAAGATGAAAGATATGAACAGACAGTTTTCAGATGAAAAAAAATCAGTTATTATAGGTATGTAAAGAAATACTTGAATCATTTTTGATTAGAGACACAAATTAAAATAACTCTGAGATCCCACCCCATATCTATCACATTGGTTAATATGAAAAATAACTAATATGATAAATGTTTGAGAAAATGTGGGAAAATTGAAATACTAATGCATTATTGGTGGAGTTGTGCACTGATCCAACTTTTCTGATTAGCAATTTGGAAGTATGGCCAAAGGACTATAAAACTGTGCACATCCTTTGATCCAAAAATACCACTTCTAAGTCTAATTCCCAAAGAGATCATAAAAAAGTGAAAAGGACCCAGATGTACAAAAAATTTATAGCAGCTTTTTTTTTTAGATGACAAAGAACTAAAAATCGAAGGGATGCCCATCAATTGAGGAATGGCTGAATAAGTTGTGAAATATGAATATAATGGGATACTATTATGTTATAAGAAATAATGAGCAGATGGATTTCATAAAAAAACAAACTTGGAAAAACTTATATGACCTGATGCTGAGCTAAATGAGCAGAACTAGGAGAGCATTGTACATAGTAATAGCAACATCATGCAGTGATCAATTTTGATAGACTTATCTCTTCCCATCAATATAGTGATCTAAGGCAATTCCAAAAGATTCATAATGGAAAATGCCATCCACATTCAGAAGAAAATTGCAGAATAACTGTAGAATAAAGCCTACTCTTTTCATTTCTCATTCTTCTTTTAAAACATGAGTAATGTGGAAATATGTTTAACCTGAGCATACATGCATAAATTATATCAGATTTCTTGCTGTCTTGGGGAAAAGGAAGGGAAAGGTGGGAATGAGAATTCAAAGTCTTATAAGAATTAATGTTGAAAACTATCTTTACATGTATTTGGAGAAATAAGATATTATTAAGTGAAAAAAAAGTCTATTGTTTTACTTAAAATATATCAAATACTTATAATATCTGCTGTAACTCAAATAATCAGATGAATGCACGACTTATTTGACATGAATGTTGTTTGTAGCCTTGCAGACCAGAATTGATCTGTGCCAGCCCATTATTTGTTATTCATGTACTTCCAAAATTTGATATCCAGGGTTCAAAAGCTTCCATACTTTCTAATGGGATCATGAGGATACAAACATATACATGGTCTACTCATTATTTATTTCTTCTTGCCATATGATCAGCCATTTTCTCTTTCTACCAGATGTTTCTTTGATGGCATCCTTTATTTCAGTTTTTAATTTGTTAGGTATTAAAGGTATCCATGATGGACCTTCCTGTTGTTTTCTGAGTGATACTCTTCTTTACTGATGGATGTCATGATTCAAGATCTTACAGCAATAACTGTAAAACATTGAGATAAAAAAAGATATTTTTTCTCATGTTCAAGTTCAAGCTCATAAAATTAACTTTGCAATATCCCAAAAGCAATCGAACTATCTCTTCTCCTCCAATTTAGTTCTTGGACTACCTTATTGTTCAGTTGCTATATCTATGTAAGATATAAAAAGTAATGGATGAACTCTTGTTAGTTGTTTTTTGGATTGCATGTTATCATTGGGACAAGTCATCACATTCTTAGCTCACTTGGTTTTCTTTTGTGAATGGCTGGACTAACACATTTAAATGGCTTTAGATCTATCCAAGAGGCATGGAAAAATTCTGGGACTTGATGAAATTAAATTTCTATATCTATATCTATATCCAGAATATATATATGTGTGTATATATATATATATATATGAAATAGATATATTGAGATAGATATAGATATCTCAAACAGCAGCCTTTGGAGGTTCATACCATATATAAAGAATTCCTCTTTATTTCAGACTCTATATTGGATCAACTTTGAAGCTTTGGTCAATCCCTTCAATGAGTGATTGCCTCCCTGTTTCATGAATTACCTACTATTAATGATCAAATGATTTTGTTACAAGATTGTCTCTATCATTCATCCTTCAAGGAATCTTGCATAAATTTGTTATGTTCATAGAAGAAACATTGTTAGTTGAAATCCTTTAAAGTGACATTTCCTCTTACCATCAATTGCCTTTTCTGTGGCATTAATAGTGCCTGAATTTTTTCATTGCTTTTTATATCATCTCTTCCTTTTCAAGATAATTAATCCTTCAATGCCCTCACACTTTATTGCCTCCAGTATAAATCTTCTCTGTGTAAACTTGATCTAATCTAATGATTTATTCCATCCTTTTTTCTGTGTCAGACTATTTTTACCTTCTCTATAAGCATATTGGGGATTGGGATGATAAAATTCAAGTATAATAGGTTGTTGATTGTGAAAACAATTTATTTTTTTTAAAATTTTTTTGCAGATATCCCTAGATTTAGATAGATGGTATAATGAATTGAGCTCTGGCCCTAGAGCTCAAATATGGCCTTAAACACTTCCTTGCTATGCCATCTTACACAAGTCTCTTTCCCTCTTTATGCCTTAGTGTCCTTATCTGTAAAATGGAGATGTGTCACTTAATGTCTTGGGGAGGAGGGCATTAAGCGAGGGAGAGAGAAAAATTTTGCAAAAAAAGGAATATTTAGATCAGCAGGAAAATTTGAAAAAGAACTGAAGAGACTAACATGAATTTATTAAGCAAAGAGAACTTAAGAGAACTAAGAACAACAATAAGATTATAAGATGGTCAATTCTGATGGATATGGCTCTTTTCAATAGTGAGGTGATTCAAGCCAGTTCTAATGGTCTTGTGATAAAGAGAACCATTTGCACCCAGAGGGAGGACAGTTGGGACTAAATGTGAATAACAACATAGTATTTTCACTTTTTTTGGTTGTTATTTGGTTGCATTTTTCTTTCTTTCTCTTTTTTTTCTTTTTGATCTGATTTTTCTTGTGTACTATGATAATTTTGGAAATATGTGTAGAATTGCATATATTTAACATATATTGAATTACTTGCTGTCTAGGGGAAAGGGTGGGGGGAAGGGAAGGAAAAAATTGAAACAAGATTTTGCAAGGGTGAATGTCGGAAACTATCTATGCATGTATTTTGAAAATAAAAAGCTTCATTAAAATGAATGTTTAAAACTTTCTTTTACATGTATTTGGAAAAATAAAACACTGTTGAGGAGGGAAAAGAATCCCCTTTCTTTGCAATGTCCACTAACACTTTGTAATTATAATAGAGGATATTTTCTTTCTATCTCAGCTCAGCACCAGGGTTTTCTAGCTTCTAAAAGGAAGTATTATACCTCAAGAGACATTTTTGCCATAAGATTTTGATGGATGGAATAAATTGTGTGTATGTGTGTGAATGTATGCACTTTTAATACATGTCAATCACCAAGCATCTAGCACAAATTCACTGTCATAACATATGGTATAGTTGCAATAGTACATCTTTTCTCCCAAATGAAGAGCTGGTCATTGTACACTGATAACAGATATTATACACTGCTGGGAAGCAATCACAGCATGAGATCAGAAATAATCTTAGCTAAAGACATACCCATGCCTTAGAGCAATTTCAAGGAAGACCAAAGTAAAGAAATAATCCAGGGGAGAATTAAATTGCCCTCCCAGAACAATAGATTGTTCCATAAACCACAAGGTTAAAATAAAAAGCTTAGTGAAAATGAATGGAAAATCTCATAAGGTCTTTCAGTTTCTCAAGAGGCAAAAAGCAAATAACTCAGAATATCGTATTGTTAGCTATATCTTTAGTTGGTAGGATATTGAAAGCCTATAAATGTCTTAAGCAGTCTCTTAATTCCCTTGTTGGGGCAGTTGCAGCAACCTTGATAAATATGAAAATCTAATTTATATAAAGTCACATAAAATTATGTAAATGATAAAACCCAGAACATTCTTAACATTCTTTTCTAAACAAGAAAAAATTTCTATCTTCAGGGAAAAACAAGAACAACAAAAACCCAATCAAACAAACAAACAAAAAAAACCCCAAACCCCCAAAATCCATCACCTCCTCAGTTTCTGCAATCATTAGAAATGCTATGTTTGTAGGATGTTGTAAATAATTTTGATTAATAGCCCTCATTGTCTTGAAGAACATTATATAGGATTTTGTCAGTACTGATATGTCTTTTGAATCTACTTGAAAAAGAAAAAGAAAACCTTACTTAAAATTGCTATGACATGTTAAGATATGGTGATTATGACAAACGGGACAAATACTAGAAGGGAATTCTGCTTGAAATTTCCATGCCTCTCACAAGAGGCATGTCAAGAAATAAATATTACCTCATCCACTTTGCTTGAAAAGCTAGTGTTTGGTCCGCCATTTTATTTTATCACAAGATGAATTAATGAGTTAATACACCCACTATATATATAGTATCAGTATATTAAAATAGGTCACATGACCAGAGAACCCACACAATAGGTTATACAAAGTATTCTGATTTGGGGCAAAGTTACAGCAGCCCCAAGGCTCATTTGAAAATATCCTACATTTTTTGATCAGATCTATACTTTACTTGCCCGTAGTTATTACAGAAGTGCAAATAATCTGTTTGGGACCAGAATAAACTTAGACCAGTAGTGTCAAAATCAAAAATAAATAGGGGCACTGGACTATACAGGAAGCATATTGATTGAAAAACAACATGTTGGAGGGCAGCAATGTGGCGCAGTGGATAGATTCAAATCAGGAGGACCTGAGTCCAAATCTGCCCTCAGACACTTAACACTTCCTAGCTGTGAGACCCTGTGCAAGTCACTTAACCCCCATTGCCTCAGCAAAAAGAAAAACAAGATTATTTATGTTCTTATTGTATATATTTTCTTATTTTATTAAATGTTCCTTAAATACATTGTAGTCCTGTTTGGCATCACTCAGCATATTTGGCACTTCTCCCTAATAAGTTTATACCTAGAAAGAAAAAAATGACTTCACAACTTAATTGAAAATTGAATATAGACTCAAAGCCCCCTCCCATTTACTCTCTGTAATGAGTGAGAAGCCTAAAGCAGTGCTAAAACCTCACACAGGCAGGTGGTGCAGTGATGAAAGAGCTGAATCAAGGAAATCTGATTTCAAATCCAGTCTCATATACGTAATAATAGTGTAACTCTTTTGGCAAGATACTTAACCTCTGTTTACCTCATTTTCCTCAACTGTAAAATGAGAGAAATAATAAAACCTACCTCCCAATATGAATGATATGAATATCAAATGAAATATTTGTAAAGTGCTTAACACAGTTCTTGGATCATATTGATATTGAATAAATGTTTGTTTCCTTCCTAACTTCCTAAACTATGTTTCATGTTATAATCAGAATAATCTATTTTATACAAGGATTATCTGTGTCATTCCTATGCTTAAAAGTTTTCCATGAGGGAATATGGAATCATTGAGATACTAATGCTCTGCTAGTGGGATTGTAAACTGATTCAACTATTCTGAAGAGCAATTTGGAACTATGACCAAAGAGCTATTAAAACATGTTCAGATTCAGATTCAAAACATACCACTGCTAACTCTGTATCTCAAAGAGATCAAAGGTAGGGGAAAAAAAGACTTATATAAGACTTACAAATCATATAAAATATTTATACCAGCTCTTTCAGTGGTGGCAAATATTTGGAAATTGAGGGGATGCCCTTCAATTGAAAATGGTTGAATAAATTGTGACATATGATTGTGATGGATTACTATTATACTATAAAAATTGAAAAACAGGATGCTTAAAAAAGTTGAAAGACTTACTTGAACCAATACAAAATAAAATGAGTAGAATCAGGAGAACATTGTAAGTAGTAACAACAATACTGTGAATAATAAATTGTGAATGATTTGGCTATTCTCAGCAACGCAATAATTCCAGATAATCTCAAGGGATTTACAATGAGAAATACTTTTAGAAATAGGATTGATGAAATCAGAATGCATATAATAGCATACTATTTTTAAACTTTTTTTCTTGTGTTTTTTTGCCTATGTTTTGAGGACCCCCCCACTAATATAGTTTTGCTGACTATTTCTTCCTGTAACTGGCTTAAAATCTTCTCTAAGAAAGTCTATGTTCTACTAATTGGTGCATATACATTTAATATCAGTGCTTCATTGTACCCTTTATCAAGATATTTTCTTTTTTCTTTTTGTTTTATCTGAGATCAGAATTGCTTGCTACCCTGCTTTTTGTTTTACTTCAGCTGAAGCACAAAAAATTCTGTTCCAGTTTTTACCTTTACTTCGTATGTGTTTCTCTGTTTCAAATGTGTTTTTTATAAACAATTTGTTTACATTGTAGGATTCTGTTTTTTAATCCACTCTGTTATTTGCTTCTGTTTTATGGGATAATTCATCCCATTCACATTGACAGTTATGATTAACAGCTCTGTATTTCCCTCCATCTTATTTTCTCCCCTGTTTCTACTTTGTTCTTCCTTTCCACCTTGTACTTAGTGTTATTTTTTTATCTTCCCCACTCATTGCCATACTTTTATCGACCTTCTCCCCTTCTCTTAACTTTTTTCCCAAGTGTCTCTGCCCTCCCTTCTACCTTGTCCCTCATTTTCTTTCCTCTTTCTCTTCCTACTTTTTTATAGTGTTAGATAAATTTCTATACCCAATTGGATGATTTTTTATTCCCTCGTTGAGCCAAAACTGATGAGATAAAGATTTAAACAATGCTCACCCCCCCCTCTCTTTTTTCCCCAGATTGTAATAGGTTTTTTGTGCCTCTTCATATGATCTAATTGTCCCACTATCCCATCCCCTTTCCTCTTCCAGCACAGACCTTTTTCTACCTCTTAATGACTTTTTCTTTGATATCATCACATCAGAGACCATTCATAACTACATCTTCTGTGCATGTGGTACCTCCTTCTGTCTACCCCAGTAACAAATACAGTTCTAAAGAGTTACAGTTATTGTTTTCCCATCTAGTGATATAAGTAGTTTAACCTTTAAATATTATATAAATTTTCCTCTGTTTACCTATCTATGCATCTCTTTAAGTACTGTTTTTGAAGATTAAATTTCTTATTTAGTTCTGTTTTTTTTTTCAATAGAAATGATTGAAAGTCTCTTACTTCATTGAAGATCCATTGCCTCCCCTGAAAGAGATGTCAGTCTTGCTGGGTAGTTAATTCTTGGTTGTATACTCAGGTCCTTAGCCTTTTAGAATATGGTATTCCAAGTCCTTCAATCTGTTATTTTAGAAGCTTCAAAATCCTAAGTAATCCTGACTGTTGTCCTTTGATATTTGTTTTGTCTGGAACTTTGCAAGATTTTTTCTTCGAGATTGTAGTTCTGGAGTTTTGCAACAATGTTTTTGGGTTTTTTTTTCTTGTGGGATTGCTTTCAGAAAGTGATTGATGGAGACTTTCAATGAGTGTTTTCTCCTGTTTTTAGAATATTGGGGCAGTTTTCCTTGATGATTTCTTGAAAAATTCTATGCAGTCTCTTTTTGCTCAGGGCCTCCAGGAAGACCAATAATTTTTAAATTGTCTCTTCTTAATCTATTTTCCAGGTAAGCTGTTTTTTCTAAGTTTTTCTTTTATTTTTTCATTATTTTTATTTGATTTTTTCTTGCTGTCTCAGAGAGTCATTAGCTTCCATTTGCTCCATTCTAGTTTTTAATGTGTGATTTTCTTCAGTTAGATTTTGGATCTCTTTTTCCATTTGGCTAATTCTACTTTTGAATATGTTGTTTTCTTCAGTGGATTTTTTTTTGCATTTGGCCATTTGTATTTTTTAAGGAATTGCCTTTCTTTTCTAAGCTGTTGACTCTCTATTGCATATCTCTTTTCATAGTTTTTTTCTCATCTTTTCTTCTACCTCTCTTATTTGTCTTTTAAAAATTTTCATGAGAACTTTTAAGAAGCCTCTTTGGGCTTGAGAGCAATTCATATCACTCTGAGATTTCTTCTGTGGACATTTTGTCCTCATCTGAATTGTTGTTTTGGTCTTCCTTGTCACCATAGTACCTTTCTGTGTTCAAAGTTATTTCCTGTTTCTTGCTTGCTTGCTTTCTTTTTCTTTTGGTATTTCCTCCATTTTTACTTTTTGGGTCAAGCTCTGCTCCTGGGGTAAAAGGGCACTCTTCAAATCTTCCTGTGCAGCTCTAACTCTTGGCTTTGACAACAGGGATCCCTGGTGTTTGCAGAAGATAGCTTTATCTGCTCTTTCCAGGAAACAGTGTGGTTTCCCAGAATTTGCCTTCTGAGCTGGGATTGGAGGCTGCTCCACTGGCATAATATTCTTGCTCTTTTTTACCTATTAATTCCTAGCCATTATATAAAATCAAATTCCAATATTACTTCTGCCAAACTTTCTCTAATGTCCTAAACTATCATGACCTTTTTCCCCTTTGGATGTTATATAACATTTGGTTTTGTGCTTCAATAATATGCTCATTGTGTAATATCATGATTATCTATTCTATAGTTATTTGTTTTTGATGAGAAATTACTTAATGATTGTATATTGTTTAACCACCTTGAACTCCCACAATTTCCAGATTAGGAATCATGACATTAGAATTTATTTCCTGGGTGATAATTCCTGCAATTTCAACTATCTTTGAATGTGTTCTGCTTGAATCAGTATCCTTATTTCTGGAAAGTGGTCTTAAATTGTGTCATTTTGATTTGCCACCAACACTGAGAACTAAAGACCTGAGAGATCCATTATAAATCTTGGCATCGGGTGGAGGTATGGTGGCAGAGATCAGACAGTAGTCTCTGTAACCTCCTCTAACCTTCCCTCAAACCAACAACATATGAAGCCTCTAGACTGATTTTGAAGCAAAAAAATCCACAATATCTGGAGGACAACAAGATTCTAGAAGAAGATACTCTGGAAGAACTTCAAAACAGGTCTGTTTTAATTGGGCAGGGGGGTGGTCTGCTGAACCCAGACTGCAGCACAGGGAGACCAGGGCAGGGAGCTGGAGCAGGGAGCTGGAACAGGAGTCGGAACAGGAGTGGGAGCCTTGCGCTTTTCACACACCTGGGAGTCTTCTGGGGGCCTCTTGGGCCAATCTATCCTGATTGTGGGCAGGTGGTTTGGAGGGTCTGCCTTTTGTGGGGGGTAGATTGTGAACCACTGAACCCCTGATGACCATGGGACCTAGCTGCCATTACACAACACCCTAGGGCAATCAATCAATCAATCATCAGGACTGATCAGCACCAGAAATAATTCAATCAGCAGAACTGCCCCAGGGTGAACTAAAGGAGAACTGCCCAGCACCTGACATAATACAATCAGCAGAACTGCCCAGTTCCTGAAATAACTCAACCAGCAGAACTGCCCCAGGGCAAATTAAAGCAGCTGTCCCACCTTTGCCTTAAACAGACCTCACACCTTTGAAAAAAAAAAAAAAAAGAATAAAAAACCAAAAAGAGCTCTCACCATAGACAACTTTTATGGAGAAAGGGAAGAACAGACCTCAAATCCTGAGGCTCCTAAAGGTAAAGCAACTCCAGAAAAAGCCCCAAAGAGAGACATAAACTGGTCTCCATGTCACAAGGCTTTCTTTGAAGATTGCATAAAAAATCTTAAAAGAGAGTTAGAAGAAACATGGGGAAACGAAATGAGATCACTGCAAAATAAAATAGAAAAAATGGAAAATGAATGCAATGAACAAAAAAAATGTAATTGGTCAATTGAAAAAGGAACTAAAAACAGTAAATGAAGAAAATAAGACATTAAAAATTAGAATTGAACAATTGGAAATGAATGACTCATCAAGACTTCAAGAATCAGTCAAACAAAAACAAAAAAATGAAAAGATAGAGAAAAACATGAAATATCTCTTAGGAAAAACAACTGACCTGGAAAATAGATGTAGGAGAGACAATCTAAGGATTATAGGGCTTCCTGAAAGCCATGAGGAAAAAAAAAACCTAGACACTATCTTCCAGGAAATCATAAAAGAAAACTGCCCTGATATTTTAGACCCAGAAGGCAAAATACTCCTTGAAACAATCCACCGATCACCTCCTGAAAGAAACCCAAAAATTAAGTCCCCCAGAAATATCGTGGCTAAATTCCAGAACTATCATACCAAGAAAAGATATTACGCGAAGCCAGAAAGAAACAATTTAAATATAGGGGAGCCACAATTAGGATCACACAGGACCTAGCAGCTTCTACTTTGAAAGATCGAAGGGCCTGGAATCAGATATTCCGAAGGGCAAAGGAACTTGGATTACAGCCAAGAATAAGTTACCGAGCTAGAATGAGCATTATCTTCCAGGGAAGAAAATGGTCATTCAATGATATAGAAGAATTTCACCTATTTCTACTGAAAAGACCAGAACTGAATAAAAAATTTGATCTACAAACACAGAACACAAGAGAAACATAAAAAGGTAACAAGAAAAAAAAAAACTCTTGAGACCTACATTTATGTTATAGATACTTATAGAATGAGGGTTGATTTTATGAATCTATTATTACATTATGATTATGATATGATTACTGTGATTTTATGATTATTATGATATGATTATTGTGATTTTATGATTATTATGATATGATAAACTGAAAAAGAAATTAGAGGTAGAAAAGGGATAACACTGGAAGAAGAGGAAAAGGAGGAAAAATAAGGGAAATTACATCACATGTAGAGGCAAAGAAAACCTATAATGATTGATGGGGGAAAAATGAGAATTGGGTTAATCTCCATCTCATCAGATTTGGCTCTGAGGGAATAATAGACTTACTTATAAGGAAACAGGAGGGAAAGAGGGGGAAAAGGGGTGGGTGGGGCTCTAAAGGGGAAGGATTGTTTGAGGGAAGTGGTTATCAAAAGCAAAATAGTAGGAAGGAGGGAAAGGGGATAAGAAAGAGAAAAGCATAAGCTAGGGTAAATAAGATGGCAGGAAATACAGAATTAGTTATTTTAACTGTGAATGTGAATGGAATGAACTCTCCCTTAAAGCAGAAGCAGATAGCAGACTGGATTAAAAACCAGAATCCAACAATATGTTGTATACAAGAAACACATCTAAAACATAGAGGTACATACAGGGTGAAGGTAAAAGGCTGGAGCAGAATCTATTATGCTTCAGGTGAACAAAAAAAAGCAGGGGTAGCAATCCTGATCTCAGACCAAGTGAAAGCAAAGATAGACTTAATTAAAAGAGACAAAGAAGGAAATTATATCTTCCTAAAGGGTACCATAGATAATGAAGCAATTTCAATACTAAACATATATGCACCAAGTGGTATAGCATTGAAATTCCTAGAGGAAAAGTTCAGAGAGATGCAAGAAGAAATAGACAGAAAAACTATAATAGTGGGGGATCTCAACCTCCCTCTCTCAAAACTTGATAAATCAAACCACAAAATAAATAAGAAAGAAGTTAAGGAGGTAAACAAAATGTTAGAAAAGTTAGGTATGATAGATCTTTGGAGGAAATTAAATGGAGACAGAAAGGAGTTTACTTTTTTCTCAGCAGTCCATGGAACTTATCCAAAAATTGACCATGTGTTAGGACACAAAAACCTCAAAATCAAATGCAGGAAGGCAGAAATAATAAATGTATTTTTTTCAGATCATGACAGAATAAAAATCACATGCAATACAAGGCCAGGAGAAAAGAGACCAAAAACCAATTGGAAACTAAATCTTGGCATCTCTTCTGTAAGAGCTTCCAGTAGTTATATCCCAAAATTTCAGTTCTCCCCACTTCCAAGAATAGTTCCATATGAACACCATGTTATACTATTTCACCAGTGCTCATGACATTCTCATGAGCTAAGTCTCTTAGGAGACAGAGAGATACAGAAAAGATGAATCATTTGGTAAATTAGTTCACACAGCAAGTCAGTCATAGAATTGGGATTAGAATCCTGGGATGCAGTCTTTCAGTCTATTAGATCTCATTGAACAGATTTTATGTTTATAAAGAATAATGGGAAGAGTAAAATGGTATATAACTCCATTTTCTAATTCTCTTCCTAATCTCCTGCTCCTCCCTATTTACTTCGTATATGTTTAGCATTGATTATCTGTGAACACACTATATTCCCAAAGAATGTAAATTCTGTTAGGTCAGGGATGGTTTCATTTTTATCTTTATAACCCAAGCACTTGGCATCAATTATGGACATAATTAAATACTGGTGGAAGTGAATCAAAGTGAAATTCATCAAATATTAGGGCCATGTCAACATTATTTGTAAGTTTTGGTTATGTCACATTTTGTAGATTGTGCTCAGGTCTAGTTACAACAATTTAGGCCATTGATAAGTTAACATCTATATGAGGACAACTGGCATGGTGAAAAATCCAGAGATCATTTAATAAATGGCACAAATAAAAAACTGAGAATATTTAGACTAGAGAAGGGGACACTAAAAGTAAATATGATAATGGTCTTTCAAGTATTTGAAGGGCTTCTCTGTAGAAGATAGATGAGATTTAGTTTTTTTGGTGTTAGAAGGGAGAACTAAAAATAAGAGATAGAAGCTTCAAAAAGGCAAAATTAAGCTTGATTCAAGGGGAATAAAACAATTCTTTCAAATGATTAGAATTATTCACAAGTAGAATTGACTTCCTTAGGAATTTGTTGGTTCCTCCCACCTGGAATTTGTCAAGCAGAGATTGGATGACAGACAGGCTACTTCCATGTATATTACTTACATTTTGGTCAAATTTGTCAACTTGTGTAGTTCCATCTCTTTTCTTCCATTCTTGAAATATTCTCCCTCCTCATATCTTCTTATCTCTACTTCTTGGGATTGCTAACTCACTATCTTTGAGTTTTCTCAGAGGTAAGAGTAGAATGGCCATCTACCTTTATCAAACAATAAGTGAGGAAAATAAGTAGAGCATTAGAATGATACTTTGATAAGGCAACAAAATTTTCAAATGCACACTAGAAACCTACCCAACTGCCCTCTGCCTAACCATCTGAAAACAACAGAAAATCGTCAGCTATGGCTTGGGGCCCTCTTATTTTTTCTGTTTTGTTTTCTTTTAGGTTTCATTTTACTGTCTCACTAGCAAGGCCTTAAGAGTAAGTGTTAGGAATACAAAAACTGGTTTAGGCATTAACTGTCCTTCTTGTCAGTTGCACTTAAATAAAAAAATCATTAGATAACTGCAAATAATCTGATAAAAAATATTCTGCTCTAAAAAACACCTAGACTTGTCTAGACTTGTAGAGTTCTCCCTCTGATTCACTTGCATTAATATTTCTGCATAGCCCACATTATAGTGAAGTTTATTATCTGTGTAGCATATATTAAAAGTAGAGAGCTAGGTGACAACATAATGTTTTTGTTAAGTCCTTGAAATTAAAATTAGATGGTCCATAAATTTAGCTAATTCCAAAGTTTGCATACTTACACATTATAATGTTTAAAGATTTAAATTAATGAACACCTCTGCACTGAAAATGTCAGTCCAAAAAGAAGAGGACAATGATTTATGCTGCTCCCCCCACACAAACTTTTATCTATGCTGAATATGCAGACTGGGAAAAATTATGCCCACTTCTCTCCTTTCATCAATAGGTGACATCAACAATCCCTACAATGACCACAATATCAGTCTTTAAGATGCTGCCTCTGCTTGTCAGGCAGAGGTCACAGTGGCTTATAGTGTTCGCAGGAGTGCCTTTGAGTCACACTTAATTGGGAAGGGAAAAGGCATTCTCTATTGACAGCATCTTCACTCTGTGTTGACATCTGGGCACAAGAAAAAGGTCAATCGTATGCAGCTTAGTAACGACCTCTATGGGCTTGTTAGCCAGAAGGATTTCAACTTTTTCTTTAATCTACCACATAAGCAAGCTACATAGAAAAGCACTTTCTGATGTATGGCCCTAAAATCTTTGGTAGCAGAAAATGTAGAATTGAATCTTGGCTTCCTTACTTCCTCAGTTTATTTTGTAACCCTTTATGATTTTGCTTCCATCACTCCTGATTTCTTAGGGATCTTCAGAGACACATAGTTACCAGATTTAATCATTCTTTCAATTTCCCTCTTATTTAACTTCCTAAATCTGGATTTATATCTGATCTCAGCCACACACTAACTATGTGACCTGTACAAATCTTACCCTTAATTTTGCTCAGGTTGTTCATTTATTAAATGAAGATGATAATACCTCTAGCACTTACTTCACTGGGCTGTAATGAGGATGAAGACAGATAATACGGGGAAATGCATCACAAATATTGAAGTATTATATAAATGTCAGTTATTATTTGATATAATTGGTTACTTCCTTCTCCTCCCTTGGCTTCCATGATATAGTACCCTCCTACTTTTACTTTTTATATTATTTCTACCAACTTTTTATCTTCTTCCCTCCCCCAAATGTATTTGTTTTCAACCTAGTTATCTTTAGTATTCCTCTATCAACATTGTTCCTTGATTTTCCTTAATGCCTTCATGAATTCTTTAGCTGTGAACTTATATTTCCAATTTCCAACTGTACATTTTTACTTGAATTCCCTTCAGTATTCAATTGTGCAAAAGGATGTGCCAGTAAGTGCAAATATACCTCATCTTCTTAGTCTTGGAGGGTGGCCTGAGGTTCTAAGACAGAGGATAAATCATTCCTCCAGACTTATAATGCCAAAATGTATCAATGCTAGACTTAAAATCAGTTCTTTCTCCCTGGCTTTCTAGCAAGGTTACAATTCAAAGGTACCTTATTCTCCAAATGTGTTTTCATGCTCAGCTGATTCACCTCCTACAATAGGGTTATATTCTACATAAGTTCTCCTATCCCTCTCCCTATTCCCCATCATGTGATAAACTAGATTTTTCTTTGAAAGGCAGGACTTGTCATGTAGTGGATATCCTGCCATCTAGGGGAGGGATGGAGAGTAGGGGGGAAAAATTTGTAACAGAAAGCTTTGTAAGGGTTAATGTTTAGGAATTACCCATACATATGTTTTGCAAATAAAAAGTATTAATAAATAAAATTAATTAATTAATTAATTAATTAATTTCTGTTCCCACTCTTGCAAAAAAAAAAAAAAAAAAAAAAGAAAGGCAGGACTTGATTGGCTAGGGAACTAATGCTCAAGCTATATCATCTTCAGCAGCTTCTGGCCATCTTAACCTGCCTTTCTGGGCATCTAAGGATGTTCAAAATTTTCCATTAAGGCCCTTCAGACTTGACATCTTTCTTAAGATACATCCCAGTCATCACAACTTGCCCTGCTGACCAGACGTGTGACTTGTTTCTACATAGATTGTGGGTTGTCCTATTTACCCAAGCTAAGTACTGAAATGGTCTTATTGAATATCCTTTCTATATCATGGCTAAGGGAGACTCCTTTTGTTAACTGCTGAATATCATCTCATTGTATTATTTGGTTCCAACCTAAATTGACAGGGTGCCCACTCAAATTAGGCTAATCTATTGTATTTATAATTTAGGAAGGGCAATAAGTAAGGCTTGGCTTTCACCTCCAAAAATATACTGGAGAAATTTCAAGCTTATTTGGGCACAGGTCATCTTCCTTCATAGAAGGAAAGATCCTTAAGGTCAAGTACTGTTTCATTATTATCTCTTTCCAATACTTAGTTCCTTAAATGTAGGCAACACTTAATAATGTGATTTTTGATTGATTGATGAAGCAGTCTCAGCCCTTATGGAGCTTATATTATATCAAAAGAGATACATATATACCCATTTAAATGCAATGAAAAAATTGCAAATATGTAAAGGGCTGATGATGGGATTTCCCATGTAGAAGAGCCTGGGCAGCAAGCAGAAGCAGTAATGGTGATATACAGAGTGCTATGAAGAGACTTTGGAGCATGATAGGAATTCTGTAACTAACTCTGTTTACCTAATCCCATTCTGAACAGGAGACCATTTGTTTCCTACAAAGGCATACCAAAGGGTCAATCCCTGATCTTCTCCATTAGGATTCATTAGCTGAAGACCTCCAGTGAGGAAAACATGTTGTAAATCAAGAGAACTTGGACCATTTACCATTCTATCAGAAACTTACATATGGGCCTATGAAAAAAACAAGTCTTGGTTCTTTCCCCTCAGCATTTGTTCTTTTGTTTCAGGTGAAGGATATTATTCTGAAAGTTACAAGCCTATGAGTTTCTGAAGGTCAGGAGTGAGCTATCTGGGAAACTAGGAATCTGAGAATTTAGTCTCAATTCTGAAAATTCTCAAAAACTCAACTGTTTTGCAGTCATCCCAATACTGATATCCCATAGAGCAAGGAATGTCTGACACAATCTAACCCAGAAGTATCCCAAGTAAGGATTTGCATTTGATGGAACCAACTTTGTGGAAACTGTGCTAAGTCTGAGCCCACTCTCCATGAGGACTGAGATATTATTAAAGGAGAATTTGCCCCAGGGCTTTTGGAGAGTAATATTTCTTGTTCTATTCTTGTCCTACCTTCAAGGTAAATATCTTTTCTTGTAAAAGCTAATGTATTTTAACTGTAAAATGAAGCATTCCAATGCTAATTATGGGTGTTGATTAGGGAAAAAAAATGGCTTAACTCTGGGATAGTGAGTCCACCTGAGAATTCACTACATGAAAATACAAAAATGTATTAAAAATAGTAAAAATATCTTTGTTTGTTTTATTTATTAATACTTTTTATTTGCAAAACATATGTATGGGTAATTCCTAAACATTAACCCTTACAAAGCTTTCTGTTACAAATTTTCCCCCCTACTCCCCACCTCTCCCCTAGATGGCAGGATATCCACAACATGATAATTATGTTAGAATACTTAAGAAATCGAATATATGTATAGTTATTGCCACACATCATTTTTTGTGCAGGAGAAATTGTATCTACAAGAAAGAATAATCCAATAAAGGAAATACAATGCAAGCAAACCTCAATAGAGAACATGAAAATGTTATGTTGTGGTCCACATTTCACATCTCTATCTCTGGGTGTATATGGCTTTCTTCACTGAACAATTGGAACTGGTTTGAAGCATTTCATTGTTGAAGAGAGTCATGTCCCTTAGAACTGATCCTCATATAGTATTGTTGTTGCTGTGTATAATGATCTCCTGGTTCTGCTCATTTCACTCAGCATCAGTTCATGCAAGTCTCTCCAGGCCTCTCTGAAATCATCCTGCTGGTCGTTTCTTACAGAGCAATAATATTCCATAACATTCATATACCATAATTTATTCAGCCACTCTCCAATTGATGGGCATCCATTCAGTTTCCAGTTTCTAGCCACTACAAAAAGAGCTGCCACAAACACTCCTGCACATGTGGGGCCCTTTCCTTCTTTTATGATTTCTTTGGGATATAAGCCCAATAGAAACACTGCTGGGTCAAAGGGTATGCACAGTTTGATAACTTTTTGAGCATAGCTCCAAATTGCTCTCCAGAATGGTTGGATCCATTCACAGCTCCACCAACAATGCATCAGTGTCCCAGTCTTCCCACATCCCCTCCAACATTCATCTTTATCTTTTCCTGTCATTTTAGCCAATCTGACAGGTATGTAGTGGTACCTCAGAGTTGTCTTAATTTGCATTTCTCTGGTCAATAGTGATTTGTAGCATCTTTTCATATGATTATAGTTTTAATTTCATCATATGAAAATTGTTTGTTCATATCCTTTGACCATTTATCAATTGGAGAATGGCTTGAATTCTTATAAATATGAGACAATTCTCTATATATCTTAGAGATGAGACCTTTACCAGAACCCTTAAATGTAAAGATGATTTCCCAATTTGATGCTTCCCTCCTAATCTTGTCTGCATTAGTTTTGTTTGTGCAGAAGCTTTTTAACTTAATATAATCAAAATTATCTATCTGGTGTTCAATTAAGAGTTCCAGATCTTCTTTGGACATAAATTTATTCCATCTCCACAGGTCTGAGAGGTAAACTATCCTATGTTCCTCTAATTTGGTTATAATATCACTCTTTATATCTACATCATGAACCCATTTAGATCTTATCTTGGTGTGCGGTGTTAGGTGTGGGTCCAGCCTTAATTTCTTCCACACTAGTTTCCAATTTTCCCAGCAATTTTTGCCAAATAGTGAGTACTTATCCCAAAAGCTGGGGTCTTTGGGTTTATCAAAGTAAAAATATCTTTGGGAGGAAAAGTTTTTATCAGATATAGATAACAGAGAAGTCCTTGTGTAGAAAACATTATTTGAGCCAAATCTTGAAGGAAACTAGGGCTTCCAACTGCAAATAAAATAGCACATAAAGTTCTTTGCTAAACTTAAAGCATGATATACATACTAAATATCATTACTAATTTTATCTTCATTTTTGTGCTGAGGACAAGATAAGAAAGGAATATATGCCAGATATATGCAAAGACATAGATGCAGTAGATTGACCATTTTATGTTAAAAATAGCAATAAGACCAGTTGATCTGTGTGGCTGGAATGATATTTCTGAAACTATTTCTTTTTCCAAAGTGAATATCCATGGAAGAAAATAATAATAATAATAATAAAAAGATGAAAAGAGAAAGGAGATGGAACAGAGAATCTGGGTAACACCTGAATAAATGATGTCTTGGATTTTCTCCCTTGTCTGGTTTCTAATATGCACAGCCATAGAAGCCCCATACCACCTTACTCAAAACTTATGTCTCCCTCCTGCTCTGCCTGTTCCCCCTTTGCCTTCCTGAATTAGCTCAAATCTTTTATGGCCTGGGTCTTAATTCCCTTGATGATTTCTCCACTTATGCTATCAATTAATAGATAACCATTTAATCAAGTATTTACCACGTGTGCTATCACTTTAGACCAACTACCTTGAACCTTTTTTTTTCCTATTGTATCAACAGGAATTTTTCAGTGCCTTCCTCTCAAATGCAGAAATATAAAAATCTCAGTTGCCTGTTGTCCCCAGAGTTTGTCCTCACTCCAAAATGCTACTTACCTATCAATCTTATCATGTGGGACTCACTCTTTCCCCAAATACTGTTATCTATTGTAGACGCAATCTCTTATGTTTCCCAGAATCTCTTATTATTTTCCCATTCTTTGTTCTTTGGGACTTTCAATCCTATGTTGGCAAAGCTTCCATTGGGAGCTGTCAAACCACACCTCAGACAAAAACATACAATGTAAGATTCCTAAGATACCCAGATAAAAATAAAGGACTGCCCAATGGACTCTAGGCTACCTTGCTTCCCAATTAAATTGAATATGAGGGAAAATTCTTCTGAGTGAATGTGGTCATATGAAAGAATTCAAAAGGGTAAAGGATGGAAAATCAGGGAAAGGAAGAATGTGAAGGAGGAGAAGGCAAAGAGAATTATCTTCAGTCATCAGCTGGGGCTAAATGCTCTAATTACTCAGGAAGTTTCCTGTCCAATTAGAGAAAGCAGCTGTGTGGTATAGATACATTTTGCTATCCTCAGTCTGTCACTATTTTATTTTTGTCCCCCAAAGGGAGCCAAAATTGATTCTGGCTTTAAAAGATCCCCCAATAATCAAATCATAGATTCCTTGCTGAGCTCATTCCCAGGTGTAATCTCTGGAGAATTAGGAACTAGAAGATTTTAGAGGAAAGGTTATATATGATTTTAGTATTTTGACCCTGTGATTCATAATCACACATAGGAATACAGATTCAGAAGAAACCTTAGAGATAATCTACTCAAATCTCCTCATTTCACAAATTAGGAAACAGACTTGAGAAGGGAAAGATTTTGCAAAAGGTTACATAAATTATATATAATAAAACTAAGAATCCAAACCGTCTGCCTTTTGGCTTGATATGATGAATAAGGGAAGTTGCCTGTTCTTATATAGGCTTTAGCTTTGAGAGTGCTAGTTTTCTTCCAGGAAAAGGGCTATGCTTAAAAACCAGCATTTGGGGAAGCGTTTCTCATCTTGCTTTTATAGGTTGATTGGAGAGTAATACTCTCTATTAAATTCCCATCCTTTGATAACATCCATAACATTATAAAGCTGGATGAGAAACTGACCTCCAATGATTATATTCCATTATTAAATCCTGTCCTCAAGTGCATATGTAAGTCTTGTGTTGCCTTCAGTGACAGCTGCCTGTGCACCCTGGAAATAAGATTTTTTTTTCCTGAAGTAATTATCTTTAGAATTACTTTGAAATTTTATGAAATTAAATGCCATTTATTCATTAACATTAAAAAACCCAGAAATATCTTCCCATCTGCCTTTGATGGAATCAACCCTTTTTTCAGTTTAATGTTACCACAAATGAAATTGCCTGCTTAAGCAGCTTCTTCAAGTCCTCTGCATTTTTTCTTTTCTTTTTCTTTTTTTTTTTAACTCTTAAAAGTAGTGGATACCATAGCCTAATGACAATGTTATCTACTGATGAAACAATCTGTTAGAAGATAATCAAAGAAACATTAGTATATTAAATAGAATGAATTACAATACATATATGAATGTCTATCTGGATACTTCCATTTATATTATATATTTATCTGATGATAGCCACTGGGATAGAAATCTCAAGAGAATAATACAACTTGGTAGCTTTTTTTTCTGATTGCTATTGTACTCTCCTATAAATCATATATTTTTCATTTAGATATGCTAAATAGTTTTTTTCTTTCTTTAATAATGGGGAAAATATCTTTTTGTACAGTGCTCAGAATAAAGATTAATACGAATATTGTTCAGCTCTATGTTAGTGAAGTGAATTTAAATGACTTCAGCTAGAAAGTTAATTTTATCTCTGGAAGAGAAAAAAAAAAGTTGAAAGCAAATGCACGGGATTTGGGTATAACTACTAAAGTGCCAATCAATTAATGTAGTAGAATAGTAGATTCTACTATAGTAGAATATCATAGTAGTAAGATAGTAGAATAGAAAGCTGAATGATTTAAATTTTCTTCCCTTTTAGGCCTATTTGAAAATATAAAACATTTTATCTCGAGAATCCCTAATTTCCAAGATCAAGAATGTTGGTGTTTTATTCCGTTAACTCCTTTTTGATTTGAACTAGAATTGCTCCCGGAATACTAGAGTTTATCCTCTCACAATCATAGAGTGATTTCAGTCGGAAAGACCTCTAGTGAGCCAGCTACTTCATTTCCTGCATGTGACAGGGTTGATTTCATTTTCCATAAATCATCTCTAATAGAAGAGTGTCGAGACAACTGTAGCCAGTGATGTGCTTCCCATAACTAGTTTATTTCTTTTTATCTATGTATTGTACTATGATTTGATAGGTCTAAGGTTACCAATAAAATACAAAGGACAATTTTTTCTTTAAGCTTTAAACTGAGAGTAGATGCTAGTTTTCTCCGAACCAGAGTTACCTAAGTCAGCTTATATAATGAGAGAATTAATATGCAAGATTTTTTACTTATTGCCTTGCCCTGCTCCTTAGGATCACATATTTGAGTTAGAAGGGGGTCTCAAAGGGCATCTAGTACAAGTCCTTCATAGAAGAGATGTTGAAACTTAAAAGGAAGATCACAGAAATAATTGTCATGAGAGTTAAGATCTGAACTTATATCTCCTTAGTCTGGTGTCATTATTGTCTTCATTATATCATATTTCATAAGCATGGTGGTATTCTTCAAAGGGTTCTGGACTTGGAGAAAGAAGTAATATGGGTAATACACTCAAAATATGGCCAAGTCACTTAAGGTCTCTGAGTTACAGTTTCCACATCAGTCAAAGGGATATGATATTTCAGTAGAAACAGTTGTTGGATTTAGAATCAAGGAATCATGACTTTGCCCTGGTCTCTGGAAGTTTTTTCTCTCTCTCTTACTTCATCTTTTCTCTTGCTGATTAGTAAATTTTAAGCAAAATTTATAACTTACAGCCTTTGAGTAAGGAAAAACTGGGTTCAAACAACGCCTTTGATGCTAGAGCTATGTGACATTAGGCAAATCATTTGCTTCATCTTTTAAAAGGAAAGGGTTGGACTATATCACCTCTGGCAGTCCTACCACTTTAAATCTATGATCCTATGAATCTACCTCATACATTTTTTTTAATTTTTTATTTTATTTGCATAACATATGTGTGGGTAATTCTTCAACATTAACCCTTACATAGCTTTGTTTCAGATTTTTCCCTCCAACTCCCCACCCCTCCCCTAGATGGCAGGATATCCACTACATGTTAATTATGTTAAAATATTGGCAAATCGAATACATGTATACATATTTCCAAACTTATCATTGTTGTGCAAGAAAAATCGTGTCTACAAGAAAGACATATCAGATAAAGGAAACACAATGTAAGCAAACATCAATCAAGGAGTATGAGAATGTTATGTTGGGGTCCACATTTCACATCCCTCTCTCTGGGTGTATATGGCTTTCTTCAGTTAACAATTGGAGGTGGTTTGAAACATTTCATTGTTGAAGAGAGCTATGTCCATCAGAATTAATCGTCATATAGTACTGTTGTTGCTGTGTATAATGATCTCCTGGTTCTGCTCATTTCACTCAGCATCAGTTCATGTAAGTCTCTCCAGGCCTCTCTGAAATCATCTTGCTGGTCATTTCTTACAGAACAATAATATTCCATAATATTCATAGACCATAATTTATTCAGCCATTCTCCAATTGAAGGGCATCTATTCAATTTCCAGTTTCTAGCCACTACAAAAAGGGCTGCCACAAACATTCTTGCACATGTGGGGCCTTTTCCTTCCTTTATGATTTCTTTGGGATATAAGCCCAATAGAAATGCTGCTGGGTCAAAGGGTATGCACAGTTTGATAACTTTTTGAGCATAGTCCCAAATTGTTCTCCAGAATGGCTGTATCCGTTCACAGCTCTACCAACAATGCATCAGTGTCCCAGCCCTCCCACATCCCCTCCAACATTCATCATTAACTATTCCTGTCATTTTAGCCAATCTGACAGGTGTGAAGTGGTACCTCAGGGTTGTCTTGATTTGCATTTCTCTGATCAATAGTGATTTGGAGCACCTTTTCATATGACTATACTCATACATTTATTTTAAGGAAACAAATAAGATCACAAATGTAGAATGTTTCTCTAACTTTAAAATGAAAAGTATAGAAATACAATATTCTAAATATCATATGGCTTTTCTTTGGTGTTTTTAATATGTTTACTAATAAATACTATAGAAAGCTATATATTGTTCAGGAGAGAGTACATAATTAGGAGAAAGCAGATCATTAGCTTGTGAAGATTTAATATAACTTGTAGCCCACTTCTTTTTAATTCTCTTTACATTTTAATAACCGGCTCTTACCAAGTCTTGTCCTTCATTGAATCTTATTCTTCCTAGCTAGCTGCTTTGATTTGGTAATACTGTTGAAACCTCAGCCTTTGGGAATTTAAGATTACCAGCCTTGAGGTCTGGGTAGAGGAAATGTGCTGCCATCCTCTGTAATCTGTGTACTTGAATCACTATGGACATCAAGGCTTTGAGTCCTTTACCAAAAATTCTATTGGAGAATTGCCTCCTTTGTTCCCTTTGTTGACATTGTGCTTAGAACATAATAGGAATTTGATCAACATTTATTGACTGATTGATGGACTGATGTTAACAACAATATGAGAAGAATCTTTTTATCTTTGGCTCCAAGATCTCCCATTTCATCCAGGACCAAATCTAATCCTCCTGATCTCTAGCTGGCCACTGGACCCAGATGGTTCTGGAGGGGAAGGTGGGGCAGGTGAACTTGCCCAGCCCTCCCTCACTTAAATCCAATTCACTTGCATATCATGGTATCATCTCCCTGACTTCCTGGAGAATGAAGGGCAAGCAACAAAAACAAGCTCTTTCCTACTTTGAATATAAAAAGTTTAGTCAGTGAGTAGCAGGGATGAAAATAAGGTAGTAAGTATAAATTCTAGAAAGCATAAAAGTTATTGAATTATAGTGAATAGAATGAATATTCTGAAAGCAAGAGAGGGCAGGGAGGTCAAGGAGTATGTCAAACCATTGTTTCTAACCTACTGAATTAAAGATAATAAGAAGAATAGTGTCTGCTAAAAAAGAAGTTTGCATACTATGTCATATCCTTAGGGAAGAATCAAGTTTCTCTTTAAGCAAGTTGGTTAAAAGAATATTGGATGAAATTTTTTATGACCAAAAGGCAATTTGTTGATAACTGAATAGAGGTTCCCAATTACTCAGTAGAGTGGACTAGATGATGAGAACCTAGACTGGAGTGACCCTAGGAAGAAGAGAAATAATTAGGTTAGGGAAGAGAATTTTGAAAGAGTTGGTACATCAAGTCTAGTCAACATGGACTTAATAAATTCTTACTATATGACAACTACTGTTATGAGTTCTTAAAATAAAAATACAAGGAGAAAGTCCTTATTTGTCCTTGAGGAGCTTACATTCTAAAGCGAGAAGACAACAGTATAAAAGGTAGTAAAAAGGGACAGAGAAATAAAAGAATGTCAATCATGAAGGCATGGAAGAGAATGTCTTGTGGAGATTCAAAAAAATGAAAATACGACTGTCCTGGGTCTCCTTAAAGTGGGGGTCTGAGAGAAACCAGTCAATAAGTAGGCCACAGGAGATATTTCCAGTTTGAGAAATATTCATGGATGGAGTGAGTTTTCAGAATGACAAAGCTTCTATGACATGGTAGACAAAGTCTTGTGTATAATCAAGAATGCAGATTGGAGAGGACAGAAGGTAGGCTGGAATATTTTTTTTTCCTTCTAAGGTTGTGAAGAAAAATTTCCTAGATTAGGGAAAAGTATAAAAAAGAGGCAGATTAATGTAGCAAGCACCTTCAATAGAGTCTGTGCATGAATAATCTATGATTTCACAAGCTATGTGCCCCCTAACAGTTTTGTAGGCTTTGAGTGAAAGAACTGAACTTCTGGAATTCCACCTTCAGATGCAGAGCACCCTTCTGCTTATACCTACTACCTTAAATATGGAACCCTATAGTAAACCCCCAGATCAGTAGAATAGGCTTCTTTCCTACATCTGGTTTCCCCAATATTATTCCTAGTATCAGCTCTCACTCAGGTTCTACTGGAATCTCCCTCTATTTTCCTTTCTCTTAGCTAAATTTATCTAACAAATATTAGGGCCAATCAAAACTGGAAAATTATCCTTGCTTTCAGATTTTTACTTCAATCACTGTAGGTTTTAGAGTATGCTGCCTGGGGTTATCATGGCTCACCATTCCTACACTAATTTTACTCCCCATCTTTCTTTCTTCCCTTTCATCACACTCTCCATGTTACTAACCTTTCAAATCCAAGCTAACAAGGAAAAATGCATCTTAGGCTACACATATTAACAGAACAACCCAGCCGCCTAACCCCTGATACACACTATACACACACTATACACACTCCTGTTATAAAATCAGGCACCTGAACTTACATGTATTTAAATGATTCTAACATTCTAACATCTGGGCAATATTTTTCCCAGATAAAATTTAAGCCCTTAAAGCAATCATAATACTTGCCTATCTCAACAAAAGGTCAGTGACTAAGAAAGGTGTAGTATGGTCAAGAGTTATGTATTTTACTCTGCTCTTGACTCTGACCTTATATGATTATAAATGTCAGTTTTGAATTTGCACTCTCCATTCCTTGTGTCCTGAATTCTTTAATTTTTAACTTAGCTTTATAGATTCTGACCCTAAATGCATAGATGAAATCTTGATAGTGATACTCCATAACTCACATGAAACCTTTCAATCTCTGATAATACACAATCAACCAAAATTGATTAAATGTCTTCCATGTGCTAGATACCACTGTAAATGCTGCAGGTACCAGGACAAAAGTGAAATTCAATTCCTACCCTTGAGGATTTAATGATCTAGCCAGTAGACTCAGCATATAAAAATATTCAAAATGGGTCTATTTTGGAGAGAAAGCACTGGCAGCTTAGAGGGAATAAAAAAGTTTTATTTAGAAAAAACTTGAGCTATGCCTTGTTGAAAGCTAGGGCTTCTGAGGGCCAGAAGAGATGAATGATATCCCAGGGATGACAATCATGACAAAGATATGGAGATGGTAGACGGAATGTCATGTGTGAGGAAGTTAGAAGAATAGATTGGCTGGAGTATAGTGTGAAAGGCCATATATATGTATGTATATATGTACACATATATGTATATATAAAATATATAATAATATATAGAGAATATAACATATAGAATATGTAACATATAATAAAGTTATAAAGATTGAATGGGCCTAGTTGTGAGTAAATACCAAACATTGGAGCTTATTTTTTTTTAATCCTAAAGGTAAGAGGAAGACACTAGATTTACTGAGTAAGAAAATGAAAGGTCAGATTTGTATTTTGACATCTATGAGAAGGATGGATTGAAACAGAAAGAGAATTGAGGCAGAGTCTCAATAGGAGACTTAAATCAGTACAGGTAGGAGATGATAGCTACCTGAACCAAGGTGGTAGTCATGTGAATGAATGGAAGAGACATTATGGAAATAAAAATAAAATGGGGAACAGAAAGCCATAATGGAAAGGACAAATCTTGAAGGATACCTTGTTGTTATTTATTCATTTCAGTTATGCCTGACACTTTGGGACTCTGGAGATATTTTGGCAAAGATTCTGGAATAGTTTGCCATTTTCTTCTCCAATTATTTTACAAATAAGGAAACTGAGGTAGGCTTAAGTGATTGACCAGGGTGATACAGCTAATATGAATCTCAAGTCAGATTTGAATTCAGGTTATTCTGACTCCAGACCCAGTGCTCTATCCATGTGAAATCTACAGCATCCCTAAATAGTTTTGGACATTGGGTCAGATAGTTTGTCCTTCAGGATCTTATATTTCCTTCTAAAATGCTATCAGTTCACACCAAAATGTAACTTTAAAATATTTAAATCTCTTTATATAGCATTATCCCCTTTGATCCTCAGAACAACTTTATTTTAAAGGCAAGAAAACTGGCTTAGAGAGATTATGCAACTTGCCTTTGGTCCCATAGCCAGGAAGTGTTAAGTGTCTGAGGTCAGATTTGAACTCAGATCCTCCTGACTTCAGGGCTGGTGCTCCATCTACTGCATCACCTAGCTGCCCTCTTTTGGGGTTTTCTTGTCAAAGATATTGAAGTGGTTTGCTGTTTTCCTTCTCCAGTTCATTTAATAGATGAGGAAATTAAGGAATACCGGATTAAGTGACTTGCCTAGAGTCACACAGCTAGTAAACTTCTGATGTGAACTCAGAAAGATGAATTTTTTTTTTTACTGCAATTTAATTTGTAACTCCCAGATGAGGAAACTCCCTTTACCATTATACCATCTCTGCAATTTCTAGTCTAAGAAATTTGTCTAGAACATGACAATGTTTAGTGACTTGCTCTGTGTTATACAACCCAGTTGTAGTTTTTAATCCAAATTAGAACTTGAACCCAGATTTTCCTGGCTTTGTGGAGTCAGATCTCTGATTATATGGAGCACATTCATGAATGAGTATGGACACACATCACACAAATACACACATACACACACACATACACATGCAAATACATACCCCATACATTACTATAGAAAATCCCCCTATATTAATATGGATATTTGACTCATTTTTAGTCTTATAAATTTGCCTGAAGAAATAAGAGGTTAAGTGACTTTTCTGAGGTCACAAAGTCAGTAATGTCATATCTATAACTTGTATCCAGGAGTTCCTGAATCTGTGGCTGTATCTCTGTTCTCTATGTCACACTGCTACTGCTTACATTTATCTCTTTTTGGTCCTACAGGAGCAGAGATTTAGCTCCTGTGGCAGGTCTACCCCCCCAAAAAAAAAAGTAGGGTAATTATCTTAATTTTCCATACCCATACCCAAGGGATACTCTGGGTCCAGATATGTAGCCATGGCTTTCAGCTGAAACAAGGTCAGTCATGGGCATATAATAAGTAGAACTGCCACATTAAACTTACCATTTTCTATTTAGTATTGCTTATTTTCTCCACACAAAGAATAAAATTATCTTACCTACTAAAGTAAAGGTACATTAGCTAGGAATATGGTATGGGAAGAAAGCTGCCTTCATGACATTTTTATAACTTGGCATCTGAAGGCAAATTTAACCACAGTAGAAATAGCAAATGACTGACTCAACTTAATGAGAAGCTATTTTCAATAAACATTATATCTGATGACTTACTCAGTTGAAGAGTCCAAATAAAACTGAGAAGGACTTTTCACTAAGAAAATCTTTGCTTTTCTAGATAGCAATACTTCATATCATTTGATTTATTTTATAGTTTCTGTCAATAGCTAAAATGCTTCTCCCCCTGACCTCTACCACCACTGTTTCCATTCTTCAGGATTGAGAGGATAGTCAAAGAAATATAGATATCAGTATCTCAGTAAATTGCTAATCAGAGGTTCCTCTCTCTTAAATGTGCATGCCTGCTATACCTGACACAAAGGGATTTTTCAAAATCCCTTGTTTTTACATTTGAGGAGGAATTCTTTACAGAATATTTAAGGGTGAATTTAAAACTCCTAGCATGTATGATCCCATTTTTAAAGATAACTTGATTTGTATACCAGTCTTGTTTTACTTATTAGAAGTGGTGATGGCAGCTGAGCTATTTATTACCAAACCACAGTACTTAAGAAGAAGGTTTTATAGGCACTCAATAAGTATACACTGAATGGCTCTGGATAAGATGGTAAAAAGTAGACCAAAGGACTTCTGGGACATTGAACAAACCACAATCAATGAATCAATCTTGAGTGAGTTCTTATGACAATTATGACAGCCTTGTCCTAGGCACTGAGCCTTTCCTGGTTTGAATTTTTAGGTTACCCTAAAGTCTCTCAAATCTGAAAACTCATAATCTCAATATGAAATGTGTTATTCTTGCCATAATTAATATGTCTTGAAAACTTAGATGCAAATCATTTGTATTTACATTGGACCATTCCAATGAGGGTCCTTCTATCTAATTAAAGATTAGCTTTTTCCTTAGCTGAAATGGGAGAAAATTATATTAGGAGAGTAATATTAAACTCAAATAGAAACTGGTGGGGTGGGAGGGTCACTAAACCATATATATATATATATAAAACCCTGTGGGCCAAACCACATATACATGTTGCTTATGTTTAATTGTATTTTTATTTATTTTGTTAATCATTTCCTCCTTGCATTTTAATCTGGTTTAAACTTCATAGGAATATTGGTAGACAGCATCCTTGACATTTCTGGATTAGAAGTCTAATTATTAAGATGTTTTTCTAGTCTGACAATTTATACTTCTGTTTTCTGTGAAAATGTATAAAAATTCTAGTGAGTAAAGTGTATTTTTTGCCCTTGTATATACAGGACAAAAACAAGGCTTTGGTGTTTGTTTGTAGTAAAGTTGTAGGGAACTTTGAAAGTTGCCTCACAGTAATTCAGTTCACTCTATTTATGATGTGACTGCAGGTAGGATTTCCTGCTCCTAACTCTGCTCCCTAATTCCCCTCTACACAATGAAGTTTATTGGCCTTGTTATACAAATTGGATGATTGTGCTGTCATCAACTTTTGATCTGTTGGGAATTGAAGAAATTATTTCCCAACAATTGCCATTCATTAACTCTGATCCTCTTGTAGATGAATTCCATTATTTTTTTGTTGAGAAAATCAATTTTGAAAATTTGGTAAGACATTTTTGAACCTACAAGTGTCACTTCTCTCAAATGGATCAGGAAAAACAAAATTTCACACCTGCCACTGCCTTCTAACTAGTGAAATACTAAGGTTTTTTTTTTTTTTTTTTTTGATGTCTCTCTTTATAAATATCTTCCATTTACTCTACTTGCCATTTCCTGTGGAACTTCATATTTGGCTTCTCCCATTTTTCTCTCTGATTCTATAAAAGGTAAACAACTTCTAAGTCTTCTGCTGAATCTGAGCCTTCACTTCATATGCCTCGTTGTCTGCATTTTCAAAAAAAAGGAAGTAAATAGAACATGTGTTTGGTTACTTATAAGAAAACAAACATTTGGTACTTTATTTCTTCATACTAATAATAATGATGACAACAAAACCCAGATTAAGTAATAGTTAAAAATAAATATTTCTCACCATGAAAGAGCATAGATTTTTAAAAAATTGGCTTTTACATGTACCCAACTCAGGAAGGATGTATTGCAATGACATGTGTTCATTATATACTATAGCTTTGCTGATCAGAACAGACACTTTCAACTGTGATTTATTTGTATTTTCATACTGGCAGAAGAGTAATAAAAAGAAGACAGATCTCTCTTGGCCTCATGATAAAGCAAAGTTTTGTCAGAAACAAAGATGACCAGGGATGGAGCCAAGATGATGGAGAGTAGACAGGTCTTTATCTGAGCTCTTTCTGGTGTCCTTCAAATCAACACTAAATCAAGCCTCTGAACTGGTTTTGGAGTGACAGAACCCACAAATATTTGGAGTAAGAAATTCCCCAGAAGATATTTTGGAAGAACTTCAGAAAAGGTCTGTATCAATTGGTATGAGGGGCGGTGTGGTGTCCACATTCTGGGGAATGTAGTGGGAGGCTCTTAACCAAAATACAGCAGCATTGGCTACACCCCTGGTCCAGAAGCCAGTGGATCACTAGATTAGCTGTGAGACATCCAATGCAAATAAAAAAGGTAAATAGAGAGCCTCTGAAACTCAGAAGAACAAAAGTCTTGGCCATGCCCATCTGGCAATGAAAGTCAATGGACAGCTTTTATGGAGAAAGAAAAAAAAACAGATTTTAAACCCTGAGATCACTAAAGGCAAATCTTCACCATATGAAACCCCAAAGCGTGATAGGGTTTGGTCCCCATCTCACAAGACTCTCTTGGAAGAATTAAAAAGGCATTTTAAAAGAGAGAAGAAAAATTGGGAAAGGAAATGAACATATTGTAGAAGCGTTTGGAATTTTACAAAAAATTATCTGAAGAAAAAGCCTTATAAAATAGATTTAGTGAAATGGAAAAAGCATATATCTCCAGAAACAATTGTATGTTTAGAAGAACATGGGGTGTTTCTTGGGAAAATCAATTAAGCGATTGCTGGAATGCTGTCTTTCACTTTAATGGCTTTTAGGCAAGTTTCAATAGCTGTAATATAAATTTTTCCTCATTTGCTGCTCTTAAAACTGCTAGTTTTCTTTTTTTTTAAATTTAATTTAATTTAATTTTTTTAAATTTTATTTTATTTGCAAAACACATGTATGGGTAATTTTTCAACATTAACCCTTACATAGCTTTCCGTTTCAGATTTTTTCCTCCAACTCCCCACCCCTCCCCTAGATGGCAGGATATCCACTACATGTTAATTATGTTAAAATATTTGGCAAATCGAATATATGTATACATATTTCCAAACTTATCATTGTTGTGCAAGAAAAATCGTATCTACACAGAAGACATATCAGATAAAGGAAATACAATGTAAGCAAACATCAATCAAAAGTATGAGAATGTTATGTTGTGGTCCAAATTTCACATCCTTCTCTCTGGGTGTATATGGCTTTCTTCACTGAACAATTGGAAGTGGTTTGAAACATTTCATTGTTAAAGAGAGCCATGTCCATCAGAATTGATTGTCATATAGTATTGTTGTTGCCGTGTATAATGATCTCCTGGTTCTACTCATTTCACTCAGCATCATGCAAGTCTCTCCAGGCCTCTCTGAAATCGTCTTGCTGGTCGTTTCTTACAGAACAATAATATTCCATAATATTCATATACCATAATTTGTTCAGCCATTCTCCAATTGAAGGGCATCCATTCAGTTTCCAGTCTCTAGCCACTACAAAAAGGGCTGCCACAAACATTCTTGCACATGTGGGGCCCTTTCCTTCCTTTATGATTTCTTTGGGATATAAGCCGAACAGAAATGCTGCTGGGTCAAAGGGTATGCACAGTTTGATAACTTTTTGAGCATAGTTCCAAATTGCTCTCCAGAATGGCTGTATCCAGTCACAGCTCCACCAGCAATGCATCAGGGTCCCAGCCTTCCCACATCCCCTCCAACATTCATCATTAACTTTTCCTGTCTTTTTAGCCAATCTGACAGGTGTGTAGTGGTGCCTCAGGGTTGTCTTGATTTGCATTTCTCTGATCAATAGTGATTTGGAGCACCTTTTCTTTTTTTTTTTTGCATTTCTTTTTTTTATTTGCATAACATATGTGTGGGTAATTCTTCAACAATAATCCTTACATAGCTATCCGTTACAAATTTTTCCCCCCAACTCCCCACCCCTCCCCTAGATGGCAGGATATCCACTACATGTTAATTATGTTAAAATATTGGCAAATCGAATATATGTATACATATTTCCAAACTTATCATTGTTGTGCAAGAAAAATCTTATCTACACAAACGATATATCAGATAAAGGAAACACAATGTAAGCAAACAATCAAGGAGTATGGGAATGTTATGTTGTGGTCCACATTTCACATCCCTCTCTCCGGGTGTATATGGCTTTCTTCAGTGAACAATTGGAGGTGGTTTGAAACATTTCATTGTTGAAGAGAGCTATGTCCATCAGAATTAATCATCATATAGTACTGTTGTTGCTGTGTATAATGATCTCCTGGTTCTGCTCATTTCACTCAGCATCAGTTCATGTAAGTCTCTCCAGGCCTCTCTGAAATCATCTTGCTGGTCATTTCTTACTGAACAATAATATTCCATAATATTCATATACCATAATTTATTCAGCCATTCTCCAATTGAAGGGCATCTATTCAATTTCCAGTTTCTAGCCACTACAAAAAGGGCTGCCACAAACATTCTTGCACATGTGGGGCCTTTTCCTTCCTTTATGATTTCTTTGGGATATAAGCCCAATAGAAATGCTGCTGGGTCAAAGGGTATGCACAGTTTGATAACTTTTTGAGCATAGTTCCAAATTGCTCTCCAGAATGGCTGTATCCGTTCACAGCTCCACCAACAATGCATCAGTGTCCCAGCCCTCCAACCCCTCCAACATTCATCATTAACTTTTCCTGTCATTTTGGCCAATCTGACAGGTGTGAAGTGGTACCTCAGGGTTGTCTTGATTTGCATGTCTCTGATCAACAGTGATTTGGAGCACCTTTTCATATGACTATAGATAGTTTTAATTTCATCCTCTGAAAATTGTCTGTTCATATCCTTTGACCATTTATTGATTGGAGAATGGCTTGAATTTTTATAAATATGAGACAGTTCTCTATATATTTTAGAGATGAGACCTTTATCAGAACCCTTAAATGTAAAGATGATTTCCCAATTTATTGCTTCCCTCCTAATCTTGACTGCATTGGTTTTGTTTGTACAAAAACTTTTTAACTTAATATAGTCAAAGTTATCTATCTGGTTTTCAATTAAGAGATCCAGTTCTTCTTTGGACATAAATTTATTCCATCTCCATAGGTCTGAGAGGTAAACTATACTATGTTCCTCTAATTTACTTATAGTATCACTCTTTATATCCAGATCATGAACTCATTTAGATCTTATCTTGGTATGTGGTGTTAGATGTGGGTCAAACCCTAATTACTTCCACACTAGTTTCCAATTTTCCCAGCAGTTTTTGTCAAATAGTGAGTACTTACACCAGAAGCTGGGGTCCTTGGGTTAATCAAAGACTAAATTGCTATAGTTATTTCCTAGTTTGTCTTGTGATTCTATCCTATTCCACTGATTGACTATTCTATTTCTTAGCCAGTATCAAATGGTTTTGATGACCGCTGCTTTGTAATATAGTTTTAGATCTGGTACAGCAAATCCACCATCATCAGCCTTTTTTTCATTAATTCTCTTGAAACTCTTGACCTTTTGTTCTTCCAAATGAATTTTGCAACTATTTTTTCTAGATCTGTAAGATAATTTCTTGGGAGTTTGATTGGAATGGCACTAAATAAGTAAATTACTGTGGGTAGTATTGTCATTTTTATTATATTTGCTCGGCCTACCCATGAGCATTTTAAGTTTTTTCTAATTGACTAAGTCTGATTTTATTTGTGTGGAGAGTGTTTTGTAGTTTACTTCATATAGTTCCTGACTTTCCCTTGGCATATGAATTCCAAATATTTTATACTATCAATAGTTATTTTGAATGGAATTTTTTTATATCTCTTGTTGCTGAACTTTATTGGTAATATATAAAAATGCTGATGATTTATGTGGATTTATTTTGTATCCTGCAACTTTGCTAAAGTTGTGAATTGTTTCTAGTAGTTTTTTAGTTGAGTCTTTAGGGTTCTCTACATATATCATCATGTCATCTGCAAAGAGTGATAGTTTGGTTTCCTCATTACCTACTCTAATTCCTTTAATCTCTTTTTCTTCTCTTACTGCCAAACCTAACATTTCTAAGACAATATTAAATAATAATGGTGGCAGTGGACAGCCTTGTTTCACTCCTGATCTTATTCGGAATGGTTCTAGTTTGACTCCATTACATATGATGCTTACTGAAGGTTTTAAGTAGATATTACTAATCATTTTAAAGAAAAGCCCATTTATTCCTATACTCTCCAGTGTTTTTAATAGGAATGGGTGTTGGATTTTATCAAAGGCTTTTTCTGCATCTATTGAGATAATCATATGGTTTTTATTAATTTGGTTATTAATATAATTGATTATGCTAATAGTTTTCCTAAAATTGAACCAGCCCTGCATTCCTGGTATAAATCCTACTTGGTCATGGTGTATTATCATGGGGATGACTTTTTGTAATCTCGTCGTTAGAATCTTATTTAAAATTTTTGCATCAATATTCATTAGGGAAATGGGTCTATAGTTTTCTTTCCCAGTTTTCTCCCTACCTGGTTTAGGTATCATAGAAGGAATTTGGTAGTACACCTTCTTTCCCTATTTTTTCAAATAGTTTATATAGTATTGGGATTAATTGTTCTTTGAATGTTTGGTAGAATTCACATGTAAATCCATCTGGCCCTGGAGATTTTTTCTTAGGGAGTTGATTAATAGCTTGTTCTATTTCTTTTTCCAAAATAGGGCTATTTAAAAAATTTATTTCCTCTTCTGTTAACCTTGGCAATCTATATTTTTATAGATATTCCTCCATTTCATTTACATTATCAAATTTATTGGCATAAAGTTGGGCAAAGAAACTCCTAATTATTACTCTAATTTCCTCTTCATTGGAGGAAAGTTCTCCCTTATCATTTTTGAGACTAACAAATTGATTTTGCTCTTTCCTTTTTCTGATCAAATTAACTAAAGGCTTATCTATTTTGTTGGTTTTTTCATAAAACCAACTCTTAGTTTTATTTATTAATTCAATAGTTTTCTTATTTTCAATTTTATTTCTCTCCCCTTTAATTTTCAGAATTTCCAATTTGGTATTTAATTGAAGGTTTTTAATTTGGCCTTTTTTTACCTTTTTTAATTGTAAGCCCAATTCATTGATCTTCTGGAAGGGAGACCAACTTAAATCTGCCTTTGTGGCTTCATCTGGGATTGTTTTCAGAATCTCAGGATCTGGGGACTGCTCTATTTTTTCTTCATAAAAGCTGTCTATGGTGAGAGCTCTCTTCTGCTTCTTACTCATGCTTTTGAGTTGAGGTATCAGTCACCAGCAGGGAATACTGCAGCAGTTTTTATTTGCCCTGGGGAAGTTTGCTGAGTTGAATTCTGGTCTGAGGCTGGTCGGGCTAGATCTGCACTAGGACCATGTTTTCAGCTGCTCTCAATCCACCCTTTACCAAAGGCAGAACTGCCAAAGCACCTGCTCGCAAGCATAGCAAAGTGGCCCAGGCGTCTCCCAGGGGCTTCCTGGGTGCCTCAAATCTGCCCCTCTATCGCAGCCCTGACTTCCGCCCCAGATGGCCTCTGATTGTGACCAGTGGCCGATTTCCCCTGAGGCTAACCTTCTTCGAAGTTTTTTCAAAATAGATTGTTGATAGAAGTGCATTGTAGTCCAGTGTTTGGTGGTACCCTCACTCCAAAACCAGTTTGGAGACTCAATTTGTCTGGGTCTGAGGGAAGGTCTCAGGAGCTCACAGAGAATGCTGTCTGAAATTCCCCATTTTTACAGCTAGTTTTCTTGAAGGCAGCTAGGCGGAGTAGTGTATAGAGTTAGAAAAACCTGAATTCTCTGATATATGCAAAAATATTTGTAATAGCCCTTTTTGTAGTGGCAAGGAACTGGAAACTGAGTGGATGACCACCCACTGGGGAATGGCTGAATAAGTTATGTCATGTGAATGTAATGTAATATTATTGGTCTATAAGAAATGATCAGCAGGATGATTTAAGAAAATTCTGGAGAGACTTACGTAAACTGATACCAAGTAAAGTGAGTAGCACCAGGAAAACAATGTACATAGCAACAACAAGATTATAGGATGATCACCTCTGATGGAAGCAACTCTTTTCAACAATGAGGTGACTCAGGCCAGTTCCATGAGACTTGTGATGGAGACATCCATCTGCATCCAGAAAGAGGGCTATGCTGAGTAAATGTAGATCACAACTGTATTTTCACCATTTTTGTTGTTCTCTTTTTTTTTTTTCTTTTCGATCTGATTTTTCTTGTACAGCATGATAAATATGGGAATATGCATAGTAGAATTGTACAGGTTTAATATATATTGAATTACTTGCTGTATAAGGAATGAGGGAGGGGAAGAAAGGGAGAAAAATTTGGAGCATAAGGTTTTGCAAATGTGAATGTGGAACATTATCTTTGCATATATTTTGGGTTTTTTATACTTTTTATTAAAACTTTTTATTTTTAAAACTTATGCATGGATAATTTTCAACATTCACCCTTGGAAAACCTTCTGTTACAAAATTTTTCCCTCTCTTCCCCTTGCCCCTCCCCTAGAGAGCAAGTGATCTATTATATGTTAAATATGTGCAATTCTATACATATTTCCATATTTATCATGTTGCACAAGAAAAATCAGATCAAAAAGGGAAAAAATGAGAAAGAAAACAAAATGCAAGCAAACAACAGCAGAAAGAGTGAAAATGCTTTGTTGTCATCCACACTTAATTTCCACAGTCCTCTCTATGATTGCAGATGGCTCTCTTCATCACAAGACTATTAGAACTAGCCTGAACTAACTCATTGTTGAAGAGAGCCATGTCTATCAGAATTGATTATCAATATAATCTTGCTGTTGCCATGTATAATGATTTCCTTGTTCTGCTTATTTCACTTAGCATCAGTTCAAAGTCTCTCCAGGCCTCTCTGAATCATCCTGCTGATCATCAGTTATAGAATAATACTATTCCATCATCTTCATATACCAAAACTTATTCAGCCATTCTCCAACTGATGGCCATCAACTCAGTATCAGTTTTTGCCACTACAAAAAGGGTTGCCACAAACATTTTTGTACATATGGGTGCCTTTCCCTCCTTTATGATCTCTTTGGGATATAAGCCCAGTATAAACACTGCTGGATCAAAGGTTGTGCACAGTTTGATAGTCCTTTGGGCATACTTCCAAATTGTTATCTAGAATGGTTGAATCGGTTCACAACTCCATCAACAATGTATTGGTGTCATAGTTTTCACATATTTTGAAAGTAAAAAAATCTATTATTAAAAAGAAAAGAAAAAAACAACTTGAATTTTAATCTGATCTTAGATAAATATTTCCAATGTGTATGACCTCACTTTCCTCATCTATAAAAATGAGAATTAGGATAATTGTATTTATGTCCCAGGTTTTTATGAGGACCAAATGAAATAATATGTAAATGAAGTATTTTGTTCACTTTTAACAATCTAAATGTAACCTATTATTATTATTATTGGAGTTTCAATTGAGGATAAATATTTGCCATAAAATACCTCCTCATTTAACCAGCAATTCTTGTTCTCTACTTTGTGAAATGACTTGCTTTTATTTATCTAAGTAAACGTTACATTTCTTCCAATTTTTTTCCATATTTCCCTGCTCCCTTATCAGCATGTAATTTAAGTTCCTTAAGGTTAGAAAAGTTGTAGTTTTGTTTAGCAAGATGAAATAAAATCTGTAATTGCTTAATATGTGTTTGCTGATTTTTTTTTGGGGGGGGAGTGTTATTAATGTGGGAATTTCCCAATATTGAAACTCCCTTTACCAATATGTCAGTGGTATCTAATCTTTAACTTAGAAGATTTTTCTTAAAAGAGTTGCCTGGGATGCTGAGAGACTAAGTGTCTTGCCCAAGATAAACACTATCATTATGCCAGAGACAGATTGAATTGTTATTATTTTTGTTGTTGTTATAGGACTAAGTGACACAATGGACAGATTACTGTTTCTGGAGTTAGAAAGATTCATCTTCTTGAATACAAATCTGGCCTCAGACACTTATTACCTCTGTGACCTTAGACAAGTCATTTAACCCTGTTTACTTCATTTTCTTTATCTGTTAGAATGACCTGGAGAAGAAAATGGCAAACCACACCATTACATTTGCTAAGAAAACCCCAAATGTGGTCAAAAAAGAGTTAAACACAACTGGAAAATAACTGAACAGGTATTATTATGGTTTTGGTACATCAGTGAATGCTGTTATTCTCATCTTATTTAATAGATTTCAAATAGAAATACTTCAAGACAAGTCACTATTCTACTATTATTTTATCTGTAGACTATTATACAGATGAATAAGAATAATTTTTAAAGAATTGAATAAAAGCATTAGGTTCTAAGCTCATTTACTTTAGACTTACTAAAAACATCTTTAAAAATTATTAAAGGCATACTTAATCAGTTGGATTTTTTATTATTAAATAAACTATAGGATATTGATTCAACACAAATTTGATAACAAAAACAAAACAACAACAACAAAAACCTAATGCCTTGTACTTTGACTATTTTGACCCCGTAATAAGACTGCTGCATTGTTCCAAACTGCACTCTGGAATAGTTGGATGCATTCACAACTCTACTAACAATGTCTTACTGTCCCAGTTTTTTCACATCCCCTCCAACAACTATTGTTATCTTTTCCCAACATCTTTGCCAATCTGAGAGCTGTGACATAGTACCTCAGTTGTCTTATTTTATTTTCTAATAAATAGTGATTTAGAGTAAATGAATAGAAATGGCTTTAATTTATTCAATTGAAAATTATCTGTTCATATTCTTTGACCATTTATCAATTTGGGAGTGACTTGGATTTTCATAAATTTGAGTGACTTCTCTATATGTTTTAAAAATGGAATCTATATCAGAAACACTGTCTATACAATTTTTTTCTCAGCTTTCTACTTTCCTTGTAATCTTGGCAATATTGTGTTTTGTTTTTGTTTTTTTTTTTTTTAAGTAAAATTATCCATTTTGCATTTCAGAAGGTTCTTTAGTAAACCTTAGATCCTCCCTTCTCCAAAGATCTAACAGGTAGACCAACTCTTGCTCTTCTAATTTGCTTATAATATCACTATTTATGTTTAAATCATGAACCCACTCAACTTATCTTGGTATAGTTGTTAGATGTTGATCAATGCTTAGTTTCTAATTTCCTCAGCAATCTAATAGTGACTCCTTATCCCAGAAGCCTGATGTCTTTTGGGTTAAATTATATAATTATTGACTATTGCTTCTTGGTAAACCTATTCCATTGTTCCACTATTATATTACTTAACCAGTACCAAATGGTTTTTATGATTTCCCCTTTATAACAGAATTTAGGTCTGGTATAAGCTAGGCCACCTTCCTTTGCATTTCCCATTAATTCCCTTGATATTCTTGATCTTTTGTTTTTCCAGATGAATTTGGCTATTATTTTTCTAGCTTTATAAAATATTTTTTTATAGTTTGATTGGCATGGCACTGAATAAATAGATTAATTTAGGTAGTATTGTCATTTTTATTATATTAGCTCAGTCTACCCATGAGCAATTGATATTATTCTAATTTTTTAGATTTGGCTTTATTTCTGTGAAAAGTATTTTGTAATATGCTCATATAAGTCCTGGTTTTATCCTGGCAGGGAGACTACCAAATATTTTATGTTGTTTACAATTATTTAAATGAAATATTTTGTTTGCTTTAAAGATCTAGATATAAGTTATTATTATTATTATTATTATTGGTCTCAATTGAGGATAAATATTCACCATAAAATACCTCCTGATTTAACCAGCAATTCTTGTTCTCTGGTTTGTGAAATTACTTGCTTTTACTTTTCTAAGTAAGCATTACATTTCTTTCAATCTCTTCCACATTGTCCTGCCCCCTTATTAGCATATAATTTAGATTCCTTAAGGGTAGAGAAGTTGAAGTTTTGTTTAGCAAGATGAAATAAAAACTTTAGTTGCTTAATATATGTTGCTTATTTTTAATGAATGTATTTTATCTATCCTTTGCTACTGGGCTTTGTTGGAAATGCTGATGATTTATGTGGGATTATTTTATATCCTGCAGTTTTGCTAAAACCGTTAGTTTTTTCTAGTAGTTTTTTGTTGATTATTAATGATTCTCTGATTATACCATCATTCATCTGCAGAGTGATAGTTTTCTTTCCTTACTATCTAATCTAATTCTTTCGATTTCTTTTTCTTCTCTTATTGCTAAAGCAATGATTTTCACAAAGAAAGCCAAATATTTTCAAACCTTGTTTGTCCATTTGTTGTTGAATGTGACATCATTATCATCATTGCTCTGAGGTCAGAGGAGATTTTTTTTCCCTTTGTACTCTTGGTACCACCTAACACAATATCTTGTGTATGATGGATCCTTAGTAAATATTTGTGAATTGAATAAATCAGCTAAAGAATGAATGCATTATATTAAGTAATTGTGCTGACTATAGCAAAAATATAACAAAATAAAGAAATTCACATTATTTGGATTACAAGAAGAACATTAGTCAGCTATTTTCATGCTACCCTTTTAAAAAGAGGAAACAGCACTAGATCATATTAACAGAACAGCATGAGTTCCCCAAATAAGGTTCTTCTATTAGCTGAAACTGACTATAACTGACATTTATAGTAATAGCAGCTAATAACAAGCATCCCTATAATTCTTTTAAGGTGTGCATAACACCTTACAGATATTATCTCACTTGATCATCTCTATAAACCTTAAAATAAGTATTATTATTGTCCCCATTTTGCAGGTGAACAAACAAGCTGAGCTATACAAAATATTATAATCATTTACCCACTTTCAAAAAAGATTAGTTTCTTGATAATGGTCCAAATAGTAAAATTATCAAAAGTATGTGAGCAACTTTTAGAGTCGTATTTCCAAACAGGGACAAAGACTTAGAGAAAAGGCATGTTGGTTGAGTTAGTTGTACCAAATACAATATTGAGTTGCTGAACTAATAAACTGATAAAAATCACCCCAAAACAAAAAAAAATGAATGAAAGGTAACTGTAAGAACTGAATGTGCATCATAATAGTTAATGTTAACTTCCTCTCCCTAAGGGAGGAGTTTTCTGCCATTTTTGATAATGGATTTTATGATGTTATGGGAGGATCAAGAAGTCTGTTAATTTGATCATCCCCAGCCAACTGGGGAGAAGAGAGAGGCATTTGGTTCTTCAGGATAGGAAATAAAAGTCTCATTCCAAGTCAGTAAACACAGATCCACCCAGGGACTGCTCCTGGTCAGATTACCAGTTTCTTATAAAAACTGTAAATAAACCAATTTATTTCATATCACTTCTGAATCCTTTTTATCTTTGTAGCATATTTCTAATAAGTAGAAATGGGAAAGCTTAAAATAACTAGATTATTTAGTTTGGATTAGAGTTTGATGACTGGTTTAACTGCATGTAAGGTATTATTATAAGGAAGATTGTTAAACAGCTATTATCCTGAATGACAGTGCTATATTCAATGAAAAGAATGCTGGTTCTGGAATTAAAAGACCAAAGTTTAGATTCCACATCTGAAACATACTGCCTTCAGGACCTTGGGCACAATGCTTTGGAGGGGTTTGGTCTAGATAGTCTCCAAAGTTCCCTCTGGCTCTAAAACTGAAATTAATGATTAATTCTAGAGAAATTATATTTTGGGAGGTGTGGTCAGGTGGAGAGGACAAACTTGAATTCAACTGGCTTTCTTTTGAAAATGGATCTATAAAGAACATGATTTATGGATCTGTTTTCTAAATAGAGCACCAATTACAATCATAAATTTGCATGTGACAATTATATTTAGATTATTTCTGTTTTAATCACATATATGTTTATTATACAATAAGCCAAAATAATGAAATGAAGAATTGTTTTTAGGAGCTCACATTCTAAATCTGGTAGCAAGACAAGTCACAGAGGTAGAGACAGAAGATGCACGTGAGTTGCATGAACATTGCTTAAGTACAGCCTGTCTTTGTTTTGGACAATGTTGGAAATTATATCTTTTCATTTAATTCTCAGTCTTCCTGAGGCCTAATAATATTTTTTAGTGAATTCAGACCAGTAGAAAGAGAGGAAATAGTGATGTTTCTAACACTGTCAGACCTCTGGTATTTTTGTTGTTTTTGTTTTTGTCTTAGTTCTGGCCCACAATGGCACACTATTCTTTATTTATGTTTTTAAGGGCAAAGGGGAAAATAGGGCAGTAGCACCTTTCTGAAATGATATTAGAATAGTGAATAAAAAGAGCATACTTATCAAATGATAAAAAAATCTAGACTACAGTATTGAAAATTACTACTTTGCATATCCATATTCATCTTATTCTTTGACAAAAAATTTTTGTTATTGATAAGGTGTCATCCTTAAATTTAACAGGTTGAATAGTTTTCTATTTAAAAGGTTACTTACCAAAGAAAAAATTCTTGGAAGAAGAGTTGTGATAGAACTTTAATGATAAGGAGTAGCTAGATGGCATAGTAGATAGAACACCAGCAGAGGAATCAGGAGGACTTGAGTTCAAATCTGGCCTCAGATACTTAACACTTACCACTTGTGAGATCCTAAGCAAGTCACTTAACCTAATAGCCTCTGGGGGAAAAAAAAGAAGTTTAATGATAAAACTGCACTTAGATTTCTGATTTAAGGGATCCTTTTAAAAACTAGGAGGCAGTTTAACAATCATATAATCTTATTTTACAGATAAGAAAACTCAAACAAGTTAAATGACCATCCATGCTAACATAGTAAATATCAAAAGTAGTATTAGAACCCAGCTATGATGTACTATGTGATGGTACAGAAAAAAAAATCCAATTTTTATGATAGTTAACATTTATAAAAAGCCTAGTATGACCCATGCATTGTACCAAGTGCATTACAACTATTATCTCATTTGGATCTCACAACAATAATGGAAGATAAGTACTATTATAATCCCCATTTTTAAATATGAGGAAACTGAGGCAGAGACTAAATAACTTGCCCAAAGTTATACAACTAAAAAACATATGAGGCTGCATTTGAACTCCAGTCTTCTTTACTCCAAACAAGACAGTCTGTAGAATCTGTCAATATATTTTAAGCCTGTGGTTTGATTTCACTTGTTTATATTATCACAAGGAAAGGCTCACTGGGAAGGTAGGGTGTGTATATCTGGAAATACTGTAATTCAAAAACAAAAAAAAATCATGAATAAAGCATTAGAATAATAAATTTAAAAAATAGATTGTCAACACTAAAATGTCCTCTCTTTGCATCTAGGGATCTCTCAGGGACATCTAATCAAAAGTAGGATCTTAGGGATGGGGATTTAGAATGAGGAGGGATCAATGAGATCATGGATTCCAATATCTTTGTTTTTACTTGCTAGAGTTTCTGTTCTGTGGCATAGGCTTCAAAGAACCATGTTTCACTTCCTTACCATGTAAAACACTAGGGTTAAATTTTTCATGTAGGTAAGTTAAAGTAAACCTGAGGACAAATAGGCTGTCTATGGAGGAGAGTAAACAGTTGCCACATAGAAAGTGACCTCTTGGTAGTTTCAGGTTTTCAGATTCCAGGTTAGTGGAAGTATTTGATTCCAAACTAAATGCTTTAAAAAGCTGAAACCATCAACAGTATCTTGAGGAGGAATATGAGTGAGATAGGAGACTTTAACTGTGAACAGAAAATCCTGAAGTCTCTCTAATGGTTATAAACTGTAAATTCAGCTTTCAACAGAGTAGAAGGGAAAAAAAATCCTTCTGTTCATTTTGTTTCTGTATGGAAGCTGTCACCTAAGAATGGTGGTTCAAGGAAGCAGAAGTAAAGGATTTACAACAGCACCCCACCTGCTGTCCTGTCTAATTTAAAAGAACAATTTGAGCCAATGTGATTCATCAGGGGAGAGAAGTGAAAATGGAGAACTGAGAAAAGAAACAAAATGAGCAATGCTGGCTACATTTACAATTCTGTTGAATAATGATGCTTCTTTGGTTTTGTTGCTAGCCCAGCAAGCACACTGATCAATACTGTGAAAAGTCAAACATGGTACAGGCTCAAATGGGAATGCAATTTCAGGGAGTTTTCTCAGGCTTGTTGACTTGAGACAGGGCTCAAATTGTGCAAGATTACATACAATCACCAATTTGAATGATTTTTTCAATTTAGGGGAAGAAACAAGGGGGAACATTGCCCTTGGCAAGCAGAAGAAATTCAGTTAATCAATCTATCAATTAGGTGTTATGAAGTATCTTTTCTATTTCATATACCATTACAATGTGTTGAGGATACAGAGACAAAAGTGGAATTATATTTATCCTCAAGGAACTTCAATTCTATTAGAAGGGACCACTTCTAAGTATTCCAAGAAAATTGATTGACTTTCAACACATTTTAAGCAAAATGGCAACCATACTATAAGCTTTCTGAGAATTTATTTATTTTCTATTTATGTTGTCTGATCCTTTAGAAAAAGTAGATAAAGATTACATTAAATACAATACCATTGCCTGATTTTATAAGAATAGTATCAGTTATACTAACGCTGAGAATGAACTGAGGATTGTGAGATACATTATGCCTGACTGTATTTTTTTTTAAATAATTATATTGTGAGAAAGAGGAAGAACAAGGAAGGTATCTGCTCATGCTGGATTAGCAAAGGAACTCTCTCCATCTTCTGATAGGACAGTGATTCACAAGATAAGTAAAAAGATAGTAAAGAAAACACCTGGCTGCCCTTGATGGATTCATTACGTAACTCAAATGAATTCTAACCTCAGGAACTGAAAGAACTGCCAGATATGATAGGTGAACCCCTGCTGTGATAGAGGATTGTAGAAAAATAGGAAAAGACCCACAGGATTGACAGAGTGCAAATATAGTCCTGAGAGTTTTAAAGGGAGGGGGATGGAATTGGCAGACCCTACATTATGAAACTCAGTAATGATTGCTGGGAAAATCCAAGAATCTGATAGTGAATTTTTGGCAGAGGAAGATGTTATCAAAAAGAACCAGCATGGCTTCAGCAAGAATAGATTATGTCACTCTACCTTTATTTTTAAATAGGATTTCTAAACTAGCCTATCAGGGGAATGCCACAAACATAGTTTACCTACATTTTAGCAAAATGTTTGATAAGCTATGTTGTACTAATCTTATGGGGAAAATGGACCTATGCGTACTAAATGCAATATAATTACATGGGTGTTAAACTTGTTGGATGTTGGATCCCTTCAGAGTGTCCTAGAGATTTGTGCTTGGTCTTATACTGTTTCACATTAAAAAAAAATCAATAACTTGACTAAAGGCATGAATATCCTGGGGGCATTCCAAATTTATACTTGACAGACAGCAGGGAGAAATAGAGAGATAGCTAACACACTCCTTGAGGAATCATAATCTGGAAAAAAAAAGTTGGTAGACTGAAAAACTGGGCTAAGTGTAAAATATGCTAGAGATATGCTATCTTACCCCCTTGCTACATTGCTAAATTTTCAGTGCCAGCATTTATACCTCAAAAATGACAAGTATATAAGCTTGATTTTTTGTTTTGTTGATTATCAAGACTTAAGAAAGTGTTAATAATTCAGGCTTAATTTGAAGGTAAGTGTGCATCTATTTCCCACACAGAGATCTGGTTATTAAAAATTTACCAGTACAACCCTGTTTTTGCCCTATAAACATGGCTTGAACTTAATCGGAGTGTAGTAAAAGATTCAGTTAATGAAGTCATCAGCAGACTGAAATCTTAATACTTGATAATACTAATGATGATGATTGTATGGGATGGCAGTGATCACTAAAACAATCAGGAGTTTGAGTATGAGAGCAGGAAAAAATTTCTTTCTCATGAGAAAGCATACATAGTCTCTGACATATAAGGCATGGTTTCACACACACAAACACATACACACAGGCAGACACACACACACACACACACACACACACACACACACACACACAAGAAAGAAGCAGTCCCTTTTTATTTCCTAAGGTAAGCTCTCCTCCCCCACAGCCTGGCTCCTCTCCCTTTGGCTGGGGCTCAGAGCTCACATTCTAAAATGCTGGTCTCTAAGAATACTTGGAAGTTCTCTGCTTGGAGACAAAGAAATGGGATGAAGTTTTGAAAATTTAAGTAAGAAAACCTACAACTATCAAATACTAAAAGGGCAGAGTATTTCTACAAGTGATCAGATAAACTAGGGAGTGACCCCTTTAGCAGTTATTTTAGCAAGACATTCAATTTACTGCTAATAACTGAGATAAGGTTTTCTGTCTCTGAACCTCTGAGGAAATTTCATTCCACTCAATCTGGTCTGGGCCCCCAAGGAACTTCCATTCTAGAAGGGGAATGGCCAAGGGCCACAGAAAGCTAGGGACAAAGAACAAAAGATTCTTTTCAAACCTCAAGCTACTAGCCCAGATTATAAAACCCAATCCCTCCTCCCAAGGAGCTTTTCATTCTTACTTTGGGAGAAAACCTCCATCCTTGATTATTCTTTGATGTCCTTGTGGTTTTCAATATTCTAATTTGTTTCATTTCTACAATTTAATTTTCATAATTGTGAAAAGCAAATACATGCCTATCCATTTCTCACATGAATGTAAGAACAATATCTGACACTTACATAACTTTGTGATTTGCGAAGTAGCATTGAATCAGTAATCTCATTTGAGCTTCACAAACTTCAGGATAAATCTAACAAATTAATAGCTTTAATAGAAATAAGGTCACATTTTTACAGTTAGATTCCAGAAAATAACTTGAGAAGCATAATACTGGGGAGACAGTACTAGATAAAGATTATCTAAACAAGATGTTGGGGTCGGTTATCTTGAGCTATAAGCACAATAAAAGTCAACAATGTGATATGGAAGCCTAAAAAGCTAAAGTTGAAGCTAATATGCTCTACATTATTAACAGGCACAGCTTTCAAGAATAAATATTGACCACATCTTGAATAGTGTTACTAATTTTTATTAGACAAGTAGTTAAAATGGTGAGGATGTTGACTTCAGGTCATATGAAGATCAGTTGAGAGAAGTAAAAAGTTTGGGTTGGAGTGAGGGTCATTAAGTATGGGAAAGATTGCTTCTTCACTAGTGAGTAGACATGTTTTGTCCTGAGGCATAACTAGGAGCAAATGGGCAGAAGTATCTTTAGCTGGGGAAAATTTCCTAACAATAAAAGCTATCTAAAAATGTGTTCCTAGACTTAAGAGCTAATATCGTTCTTCTAATTATAAGTGCATAGCAGAAGTTATGTCAATGTGTTGTTCATTTTTCATTTTCAAAGAGGTTCAAGGACATCAAAGGTGATGTCTTGACTTCCCAATGAATTAGATTTAAAGCAAAATAGCACAAAGTTCTCAGTTTCACTCTCTCTTCTAGAGTCATCAAAAACCAATGGTAGGACAAAAGTTAGGACAACTTTGATTCCTGGATGCAGTATATGACCTTTGAGTCTTTGATATCTGACCAAACTCCAAGTACTCCAACTAGGTTTTTTTTTTGTTTTTTTTTTTTTTAGCAGCCTTCAAGGCCATTGGAATAAATTGTTCTCATCTGATTATTCCTCTAGGGGAAGTCTTCACATGCTTGGGATAGACATCCCCCTAATTCACTAAATGGTTTGAGGCCTGTTGGTTATCCTCATTCTGGTTTGTCCATTTGCCAAGATGGTTTTGTCAAGGTGTGCACATGTCCCAGCTTCCTGGAGCCACAGGTGAGCAATGGATGACAGAAGGATATCAAAGTAGAGGAGCAGCTCTAAAAAGGACTCAGGAAGTCCTCAAGCCAGAGGTGTTAATCTTCCCTTACCACCCCATGCATCCCTATTTTTGTTTTATATTTAAGTTGAATTAGAGATTCTATGATTCTTCTGCTATTAACTTGCTATGTCTTCTCTATTCTGCCTGTCTAGGTATCAGTTTTTTCACCTCTATATATCAGGGGGCAAGGCAATTATTTAGATATATTTAAATTCTTTCTGATTTAATTTAAAAAATTAAACTAGAAGATAGTTTAGATATATTCTATTCTAATCTCTTCATTTTACAGATAAAGAAATTAAGGCTCAAAGATGTCAAGAGATTTGTAGTAAAATGGCAGAATCAAGATTTGAACCTGGATTTTCTGGATTACCTTTTTCTTGAGGTATTTAGATTGATGCTCACTTTTAAAAATGTTACCACTCTCCCCATATTGACTCTAAGCCAGTAAAAACAAGAGTCTGAAAATCAATTGCTTTGATATGTTTGGAAGAATGGCTTGTGTCATTTGGAGACTCCATATAACTTTTCACTGTGAATCTTTTTTCTTTGGATTTTCCCATCCTGTGTGGCAGTTTCATTAATCTGGAAAAATCAATATATTTCTTCCTGAAGGAAAAATAAAGAACTGACTTTTCCTCCCAAAGAACTGCAATTATACATACATATATATGTATGTATGTATGTATGTGTGTGTGTATACACACATATGTATGTATGTATATATACATATATACACAGACACATGTATGTATGTATGTGTGTGTACATGCATATATATATATATATAGTGGATAGATTGAATCACTCTTATTATTTTGTTTGCTTTTATTTTGGTATTTCAACCAACTGTATAACTGTTAACACAGTTATTCTTTGGTAGTAAAGTAATTTCCAGTCTCCTAAAAAAAAAAATCTGGGTAAATACTTAACCAGAATGTTAAGGAACTTCATATTTCCTCAGGTAAACTAAGAAAATAGGAAGTGTAAGACTTGTCAGAACAAATTTCCATCCAGTCCAATGTATTTGGAGAAAGTTAAGTACTTGTAATTGTCCACATCACTGAATAAGATTGTTTGGGAAATTCCATAGAACCGGACTCATCCTTTTAGGGATCTATAACCTAATATCAGATACATATTATTCTCAGTCAAAGAATACATAATATTTTCCAACTTTTTCTTTTTTATATAATGAATTATGAGCTCTTACATCTCTGAGATTGTTTTTCTTTTTTCCAGAGATATAAAAAGTAGGTGCTTAAATGATTATCTCTTTCAAATATTGTTGATTTTTTTTGGTGAGTTTGAAGCATTTATACTTCTGAAATTCTAATTGCTTAAAACTATACTGAGATTTTTGTAACAACCTATTCTTTAATGCTTATTAGATATGCAAATTTCCTAAAAGATCATGAGGTTTTACTTTTTTGTGAATGTAGACTTGCCATAATGAAAAGAAATTATTACTAGATGTCTTCTTAAAGAGAGGCAGCTTGACATAGGAAAAAAAAAAAAACAACCACAACATAATGAAACAAAAAGATTTCAGTTCACATTCTTAGTCTGTTATTATTTATTTGATCATGACTATGTTATTTAAGTTTTATTGATTCTCAGATCCTTATCTTGGCTATTATTATTTGTACTAGATATTCTTATCATGCTGAGAGTACTTTCAGAGTACATTTCTGAGTGAGTTGATTATAAATCTTTACAGATTTTGGCTTATTGAAGAACTACAACATCAATCAGTCTGGTCTCATATTCCTGTCTCATACTGAGTCTTTTCTGATCCAGGACAGCATTATCTCAAAGAGTGCATACTTGGCTTGACATCTATATACCCTGGAATTTCCCTTGCTAGTATTATTAGAATCTAGATAAAATTTAGACCTCACATTGAATTGCTAGTGGATTAGTAACCTGGGATGAGAACTCATTCTCAAAGTAGGAAAGATGGTTGAGCTGCTCCAGCTCTCCCAGTTTCCCTTGAAAATCAATGAAATCAAGTAAATGAACAGACTGATGGAATGAAACCACTCTTCATCTCAAGATAGGCTGAACAAACTTCAAGAAAGACCAATCACACTGGGGTTAAAAGGATATTTGGCCCAGGTCAGATAGACTCTGAGGAAGCCAATGAGAGGGTCTTAATCACAGCAAATCAGAAACTAAAACCCTCAGTCCTGGATCAGTAGAGGATCAAATCAGTGGGAGAGCTTCCAGTCCCGGTTCAGAAGGCAAATTCTTGGAAACCATGCTGTTTCCTGAATAGAGCAGGCAAAATACTCCCTCCAAACACAAGGGGCCTCTGTGCTTAAAGCCAAGGATCATAGCTTGGGACACCACTCCTTTACCCCAGGAGCAGAACTCCACCTTAAAAGTTAAAAAAAAAAAAGAGGAAATACCAAAAGAAAAAAAAAGAAAGAAAGAAAATGAGGAAGAACCAGAAAAATCTTTGACCATAGAAAGCTACTATGGTAACAGGGCAGACCAAAATACAAACTCAGATGAGAACAGAATGTCCACAGAAGAAATCCCGAAGAGTGATATAAATTGGTCTCAAGCCCAAAGAGCCTTCTTGGAAATGTTCACAATGGATTTTAAAAGACAAATAAGAGAAGTAGAAGAAAAGAAATGAGAAGTGCACATGAGATAATCAAGAGTTTGGAAAAGGAAAGAAAAAAAATGTGTGAAGAAAACAACTCGTTAAATAGTAGAATAAACCAAATGGAAAAAGAGATAACAAAAGCTACCTGAAGAAAATCACACATTAAAAACTAGAACTGGACAAATGGAAGCTAATGACTTTGTGAGACAGCAAGAATCAGTTAAAAAAAAACTAAAGGAATGAAAAAAAATGGAAGAAAATGTGAAACACCTCATTGACAAAACAGCTGACTTGGAAAATAGATTTGGCGGAGAAAATTAAAAAATTATTGGCCTACATGAAGGCTATGACCAAAAAAAGAGCCTGGATAGCATTCTACAAGAGGGTATTCAGGAAAACTTCTTCAATATTCTAGAAACAAAGTGGGAAATAGTCATTGAAAGAACCCATCAAACAACCTCTGGAAAAAGATCCCACAAAGAAAACCTTGAGGAACATTGTTGCAAAACTCCAAAACTATAATTTCAGGAAAAAATACTGCAAACTGCCAGACAAAACAATTCAAATATCAAGGAGCAACAGTTGGGATTACCCAGGATCTGAAAATTTCTACAATAAAGCATTGGAGGGTCTGAAATACCATATTCCAGAAGGCAAAGGACCTTGGGTTAAAACCAAGAATTAACTACCTCGTGAGATGCATCATTGTCTTTCAGGGAATGAGATGGAGCTTCAGTGAAGTAAGAGGTTTTCAATCATTTCTATTGAAAAAACAACAAAACAGAAAATTTAATCCACAAACATAGGACTCAAGAGAACCATAGAAAGCTAAACAGGGGAAATATGCATTTAAAGATTAAACTGTTTACATCCCTAGATGGGAAAACAATATCTGTAATTAATTCTTTTTTTTTTTTTTTTGCTTTTTGCTGAGGCAATTAGGGTTAAGTGACTTGCCCAGGGTCACACAGCTAGGGAATGTTAAGTGTCTGAGACCAGATTTGAACTCAGGTCCTCCTGACTTCAGAGCTGGTGCTCTAACCACTGCGCCAGTTAGCTGCCCCTCTGTAATTAATTCTTAAGAACTGTATCTGACTCTGTGGCACATGGACTGAGGTAGTAGTTGTGAATGGACTCTGATGTGATGGCATCAAAAAAAAACCATAAAAAGATGAAAAAAGGTCTATACTGGAAAAGGGGAAAGGGAAGGTATAATAGGGCAATAAGTTCACATGAAGAAACTCAAAAGACCTATTACAATTGAGGAGAAAAAGGAAGGGGGGTGAACACTCTCTGAAAATTAATCTCATCAGTTTTGGCTCTCAGAGAGAATAACTTAATTATTCAGTTTGGTATAGAAATTTATTTAATACTATAAAGAAATAGGAGACAAGTAAGAGGAAAAAGGAAAAAGGGAGAGGAAGGAGAGAAGGGAGGACAAAAACACTAGGAAAAATGTGAAGAAAAGGGAGGGAAGGGGTGATAGAAGATAAGGGTGGATAAAAGGTAGGGTTGATAAAAAAACAAACAAAAAAAACACTAGACCAAGGACAGGGTGGAAAGAGAGAACAAAAGTATATACAGAGGGGAAAATAGGATGGAGGGAAATACAGAATTGGTACTCATAACTATTAATGTGAATGGGATGAACTCTCCCATAAAATGGAAGCAAATAGCTGAGTAGATTAAAAAACAGAATCCTGTAATATGTTGTTTACAAGAAACACATTTGACACATATTGAATAAAGGTAAAAAGCTAGAACAGAATTTATTATGCTTCAGCTTAAGTAAAAAAAAAAAGAAAAGAAAAAGAAAAAAAGCAGGGGTAGCAATTCTGATCTCAGATAAAGCAAAAGTAAAAATAGATCTAATTAAAAGAAATAAGGAGGAAAAGTCCAACTTGATAAAAGTACAGCAAATAATAAAGTGATGATAATAAATGTGTGTGCATATGGTGGTAGAGTAATCAAATTCCTAGAGAATATTTCAAGCCAGACACAGGAAGAAATAGACAGCAAAACTATTCTAGTGGTGGACCTCTACCTTCCCCTTTTAGAATCATGCAAATCTAACCACAAAATATACAAGAAAGAAACTAGGGAGGTTAATAAGATCCTAGAAAACCTAGATGTGATAGAGCTTTGGAAAAAATTGAATAGGGACACTAAGGAATACATTTTTTCTAGGTAATGCATGGCACCTACACAAAAATTGACCATATATTTAGGGCATACAAACCTCACAATCAAATGCAGAAATAGTCTTTTCAGATAACAGTGCAATAAAAATTATATTCAATAAAGGACCAGCGAAAGATAGATTAAAAACTAATTTAAAATTAAATAATCTAATTCTAAAGAAGGACTGTGTCAAACAACAAATAACAGAAACAAAATACAATTTAATCCAAGTAAATTACAATGATGAGACAGCACATCAAAAACTATGGGGTGCAGCCAAAACACTCTTTAGGGGAAATTGTATATCTCTAAATATCTACATAAGTAAAATAGAGAAAGAGCAGTTCAATTAATTAGGCATGCATCTAAAAAAGCTAGAAAGAGAGCCAATTAGTAACCCCCAATTAAATACCAAATTAGGAATTCTGAAACTGAAAGAAGAGATTAATAAAATTGAAACAAAGAAAACTATTGAACTAAAAAATTGAAACTATTGAAATACAATTTAAAGTTGGTTTTATGAAAAAAACTAACAAAATAGATAAACCTTTGATTAATTTAATCAGAAAAAGGAAAGGACAAAACCAAATCAGCAACATCAAAAGGAAAGAGCTGATCTCACCATCAATGAAAAAGAAATTAAAGCAATTATCAGGAACTATTTTGCCAATTGTATGGCAGCAAGTCTGGCAATCTAAGTGAAATGGATGAATATTTACAAAAATATAAATTGCCAGGTTAACAAAACAAGAAATAAAATACTTAAATAGTCCCATTTTAGAAAAAGAAATTGAACAAGTCATTAATAAACTCCTTAGGAAAAAATCTTCAGTGCCAGATAGATTCACAAGTGAATTCTACCAAACATTTAAAGAAAAATTAATTCTGATTCTATGCAAACTATTTGCAAAAATAGGGAAAGAAAGAGTAATATCAAACTCTTTTTGTGAATATGGCACTGATACCTAAACTAGGAGAGGCCAAAACAGAGAAGGAAAATTACAGCCTAATCTTCCTAATGAATATTGATGTAAAAAAATTAAATAAAATATTAGCAGAGATTACAGCAATTTATCAGCAAAATAATACTCTATGACCAAGTAAAATTTATACCAGGAATGTAAGGCCATTTCAATATCAGGAAAAATATTACCATAATCGACCATATCAATAACAAAATCAACAGAAATCATATGACAATCTCATTTTCAAGGTAGTCTATTCTTAGAATCGTGAATCAAAATATTGTGAGATACTACTTTTATCTATGGATATAGCAAGTAAAATGGGAATAGAAAGACAGAAGAAGGAGAAATCAACCATCACATTTGTCTTTTTTATTCTAGTAAATTCATTTATTTTTAATATACATTACTTTATGAATTCTATTAGGAGAGAAAAATCAGAGAAAAGGGGAAAAAACGTGGAAGAGATTAAAAAAAACAGAAAAAAGAAGCGAACATAGCATGTGTTGATTTATATTCAGTTTTCTTAATTCTTTTTATGCATGCAGATGGAATTTTCTGTCCAGAGCGTATTGGAATTGCTTTGGATCACTGAACCACTGAGAAGAACCAAGTCTTTCAATAGCTAATCATCATACATTCTTTCTATTATTGGGTATGATGTATTCCTGGTTCTGCTTATTTTGTTCAACATCACTTTACGTAAATCTTTCTAGGTCTTTCTAAAATGAGTTTGTTCATCAATATTTTTATAGAACAATAATATTCCATTACCTTCATGTAATACAACTTGTTCAGTCATTCCCCAATTGAGGGGCATCTACTCATTTTACAATTCTTTGCTACCACAAAAAAAGAAGCTATAAACATTTTTGCACAAGTGAGTCATTTTCCCTCCTTTAAGATTTGCTTGGGATACATGCATAGTAATGGCACTGCTGGGTCAAAGACTATGCAGTTTTATAGCCCTTTGGGCATAGTTACAAATTGTTCTCCAGAATGGTTGGATCATTTCACAACTCCACCAACAATGCATTAGTGTCCCAGTTTTCCCACATCCCCTCCAACATTTATCGTTAAAATTAATCTGTCATTCTAGCCAATCTGAGAGGTATGAAATGGAATCTCAGATTTGTTTTAATTTACTTTTCTCTAATCAATAGTTATTTAAAGCATTTTTATACAACTATAGATGGCTTTAATTTCATCATCTGTAAATTGTCTGTTCATATTCTTTGACCATTTATCAATTGGAGAATGATTTGTATTCTTATAAATTTGACTGAGTTCTTTATATATTTTAGAAATGAGACCTTCATCAGAAACACTGGCTGTAAAAAATTTTTCCTGTCTTTGCAATTCCCTTTTAATCTTGTTTCTGTTGGGTTTGTTTGTGCAATACCTTTTCAATTTTATATAATCAAAGTATTCTCTAATTCTTCTTTGATCATAAATTCCTCCCTTATCCAAAGAACTGATAGGTAAATTATCCCTTGCTGTCCTAATTTGTTTATGGTGTCATACTTTATGCCTAAATCATGTACTCATTTTAACCTTATTTTTGTATGGGGTGTGAGATATAGGTCTATGCCAAGTTTCTGACATATTATTTTCCAGTTTTTTCAGCAGTTTTTGTCAAATAGTGAATTCTTATTTTACAAGTTAGAGATTACAGATTTATCAAATACTAGATTACTATAGGTCTTGATTATTGTGTCATGTGTATCTAATTTATTCCATTGGTCCACCACTCTATTTCTTATCAAGTACCTAATGGTTTTGATGAATACTGCTTTGCAATATAGTTTTAGGTCTGGTACTGCTAAGCCACCATGCTTTGTATTTTTTTTCCATTAATTCCCTTAATACTCTTGACAATTTGTTCTTGCAGATGAAGTTTGTTATTATTTTTTTCTAGTTCTATAAAATAGTTTTTGGCAGTTTGATTGGTATGGCACTGAAAAACTAGAACAATTTAGGCAGAATTGTCATTTTTATTATATGAGCTTGGCCTGCCTTTGAGCAATTGAGATTTTTCCAATTGTTTAGATCTGACTTTATTTCTGTGAGAAGTGTTTTGTAATTGTGTTTATATAGTTTTGGGGTTTGTCTTGGAAAATAGACACCCCCCTGAGTATTTTATTATGTCTACAGTAATTTTAAATAGAATTCTTCTTTCTATATCTTGTTGATGGGCTTTGTCAGTAAAATATAAAAATGCTGATGATTTGTGTGGGTTGATTTTATATTCTGCAACTTTGCTAAGACTGTGAATTGTTTCCAGTAGGTTTGGGATGATTTTCTGGGATTCTCTAAGTATGCCATCATGTCAACTACAAAGAATGATAGTTTTATTTCTTCATTTTCTATTCTAATTCCTTTAATTTCTTTTTCTTTTCTTAATACTAAAGTAAGCATTTCTAGTACAATATTTAATAATAGTGGTGATAATGGGCATCCTTATTTTATCCCTGATCTTACTGGCAAGCTAATGCTTGATGTAGATTTTAGATACTGCTTATTATTTTAAGGAAAGCTCTCTTTATCCCTGTGCTCTCTGGTGTTTTTAATAGGAATGGAGATTGTATTTTGTCAAAAGCTTTTAATAGATCTATTGAGATTATCATATGTTTCTATTGGTTTTGTTCTTGATATGGCCAATTATAATAATAATTTTCCTGATATTGAACTAGGCCTATGTTCCTGGTATGAATCTCACTTGGTCATAGTTTATTATCTTGCTAAGTTCCTATAAAGTCTTTGATAATATTTTATTTAAAATTTCTGCATCGATATTCATTAGAGAGATTGGTCTGTGATTTTCTTTCTCTCTTTTGGTTCTTCCTACTTTAGATAACAGTACCATATTTGTATCATAGAAGGAATTTGGCAGTACTTCTTTACCTGTTTTTCCAAATACTTTACAAAGTATAAGCATTAATTGTTCTTTAAATGTAGAATTCACTTGTGAATTCATCTGGCCCTGGAGATCTTTTCTTAGAAAGTTCATTAATGGCTTATTCAATTTATTTTCCTAAAAAAAAAGTAATTTATTTCCTCTTCTGTTAATATGAGCAATTTATGTTTTTGTAAACATTCATCCATTTCAGTTAGATTTGTCAGACTTGCTGCCATAAAGTTGGGTAAAATAACTCCTGATCATTGCTTTAATTTCTTTGTCATTGGTGGTGTTCATCCTTTTCATTTTTGATGTTGGTGATTTGATTTTTTTCTTTAATTTTTCTAACCAAATTAATCAAAGGTTTATGTATTTTGTTGTTTTGTTCATAAAAGCAACACAGTTTTATTTATTAGTTCAATAGTTTTCATAGTTTCAATTTTATTAATCTCTCCTTTGACTTTCAGAATTTCTAATTAGGTATTAATTGGGAGTTTTTAATTGGTCTTTTGCTAGTTTTTTTAGTTGCATGCCCAATTCATTGATCTCTTCTTTCCCTGTATGATTCATATAGCTATTTAGATTTATAAAATTTTCACTAATAGCTGTTTTGCCGCATTCCAAATGATTCGGTGTGTTGTCTCATCGTTGTAATTCTTTTGGATGAAATTATGGATTGTTTCTTTAATTTGTTGTTTGACCCACTCATTCTTCAGAATTAGATTATTTAATTTTTAATTGGTTTTTGGTATCTTTCTGTGACCTTTTATTTAATATAATTTTTATTGCATTGTGGTCTGAAAAGGAAGCATTTATTAATTCTGCTTTACTGCATTTAATTGTGAGATTTTCATGCCCTAATCCATGGTTTATTTTTGTGAAGGTGCCATGTAATGCCTAGAAAAAGGTATTCCTTTCTGTCCCTATTCAATTTTCTCTAAAGGTCTATCATATCTAAGTTAATTAAGATCCTATTAAAAACCCTAGTTTCCTTCATGTTTATTTTGTGGTTAGATTTGTCTGATTCTGAGAAGGGAAAGTTGAAGTCCCCCAATAATATAGTCTTGCTGTCTATTTCTTCCTTTAACTGGCTTAACATCTTCTCTAGGAATTTTGCTGCTCCATGACTTGGTGCATACACATTTAGTATGGTTACCACTTCATTACTTACTATACCTTTTATCAAGTTGTATTTTCCCTCTAATCTCTTTTAATGAGATCTATTTTTATTTTTGTTTTATCTGAGATCAGAATTGCTACTCCTGCTTTTTTTTTAATTCAGCTGAAGCATAATAAATTATGTTCTAGTCTTTTACCTTTACTCTGTGTCTCTCTGTGTCAGATGTGTTTCTTGTAAATAACATATTGTAGGATTCTGTTTTTTAATATTCTTTTCTATTCACTTCTGTTTTATGGGAGAATTCATCCCATTCACATTAATAGTTATGATTACCAGCTCTGTATTTCCCTCCATCTTGTTTTCTTTTTCCTTTTTTTTTTTCATGTATGGGTAATTTTCAACATTGTCGCTTGCAAAGCTTTCTGTTCCAAAATTTTCCCCCTTAGCCAGCACCCCTACCCTAGAAGGCAGGAAGTCTACTACATGTTAAATATGTTAAAATACTTGACAAATCAAATATGTGTATACATATTGTTACAGTTATCTTGCTGTGCAAGAAAAATTGGATCTACAAGAAAAAAAAAAATCTGAGAAGTGGAACAATGGAAGCAAACAACAATAGAGAGCATGAAAATGTTATGTTGTGGTCCACATTCATATCCCTCTCTCTAGGTGTATATGACTTTCTTCATCACTGAACAATTGGAACTGGTTTGAAACATTTCATTGTTGAAGAGAGCCACACCTTTCAGAATTGATCATCATATAGTCTTGTTGTTGCCATGTATAATGATCTCCTGGTTCTGCTCATTTCACTAAGCATCAGTTCATGCAAGTCTCTCCAGGTCTTTCTGAAATCATCCTGTTTCTACAGAACAATAATATTCCATGACATTTATTCAGCCATTCTCCAATTGATGGGCATCCATTCAGTTTCCAGTTTCTAGCCACTACAAAAAGGGCTGCCACAAAAATTTTTGCACATGTGGGTCCCTTTCCTTCCTTTAAGATCTCTTTGGGATATGGACCCAATAGAAACACTGCTGGGTCAAAGGATAAGTACAGTTTGATAACTCTTTAAGCCTAGTTCCAAATTGCTCTCCAGAATGGTTGGATCCGTTCACAGCTCCACCAACAATGCATCAGTGTCCCGGTTTTCCCACATCCCCACCAACATTCGTCATTATCATTTCCTGTCATTTTAGCCAATCTGACAGTTGGGTAGTGGTATATAAGAATTGTCTTAATTTGTATTTCTCTGATCAACAGTGATTTGGACTATGATTAGAAATAGATTTCATTTCATATGACTAGAAATAGATTTAATTTCATCATGTGAAAATTGTCTCTTCATATCCTTTGACCATTTATGAATTGGAGAGTAGCTTGAATTCTTATAAATATGAGACAATTCTCCATATATTTTAGAAATGAGACCTTTATCAGAACCCTTAAATATAAAGATGACTTCCCAATTTGTTGCTTCCCTCCTAATCTTATCTATATTAGTTTTGTTTGTACAAAAAATTTAACTTAATATGGTCGAAATTATCTATCTGGTGTTCAATTAAGAGTTCCAGTTCTTCTTTGGACACAAATTCCTTTCTTCTCCACAGGTCTGTGAGGTAAACTATCCTATGTTCCTCTAATTTGCTTACAATATCACTCTTTATCTCTAAATTATGAACCAATTTAGATCTTATCTTGGTATGTGGTGTTAGGTGTGGGTCAAGCCCTAATTTCTTCCATACTAGTTTCCAATTTTCCTAGCAGTTTTTGTGGAATAATGAGTACTTATCCCAAAAGCTGGGGTCTTTGGGTTTATCAAACACTAGACTGCTATCGTTACTGCCTAGTTTGACTATTCTATGCCACTGATTGACTATTCTATTTCTTAGCCAATACCAAATGGTTTTGATGACCGCTGCTTTATAATATAGCTTTAGATCTGGTACATCAAGGCCACCTTCATCAGCCTTGTTTTTCCATTAATTCCCTTGAAATTCTTGACCTTTTGTTCTTTCAAATGAACTTTCCTACTATTTTTTCTAGATCTGTAAGATAATTTCTTGGGAGTTTGATTGGTATGGCACTAAATAAGTAGATTAGTTTGGGTAGTATTGTCATTTTTATTATGTTCTCTCTGCCTACCCATGAGCACTTAATATTTTTCCAATTGATTACGTCTGATTTTATTTGTGTGGAAAGTGTTTTGTAATTTAGTTCGTATAGTTTCTGACTTTTCCTTGGCAGATAGATTCCCAA
>JAJPUD010003563.1:119975-155670 GCA_023553655.1 Myrmecobius fasciatus | reverse complement strand
CAATGTAGGATGGTTTACCTCTCAGACCTGTGGAGGGGGAAGGAATTTGTGACCAAAGAAGAACTAGAGGTCATCATTAATCACAAAATAGATAAGTTTGATTATATCAAGTTGAAAAGCTAACATTTCTAATACAATATTAAATAGTAATGGTGACAGTGGGCAGCCTTATTTCACTCCTGATCTTATTGTGAATGGTTCTAGTTTGTCCCCATTACATATGATGCTTACTGATGGTTTTAAACAGACGCTAATGATCATTTTAAGGAAAAGCCCATTTATTCCATACTCTCTAGTGTTTTTAATAGGAATGGGTGTTGGATTTTGTCAAAGGCTTTTTCTGCATCTATTGAGATAATCATGTCATTTTTGTTAGTTTGGTTATTAATATAATTGATTATGCTGATAGTTTTCCTAATATTTAACCAGCCCTGCATTCCTTTTATAAATCCTACTTGATCATAGTGTATTATCCTGGGGATGACTTTCTGTAATCTCATTGCTAATATCTTATTTAAGATTTTTGCATCAATATTCATTAGGGAAATTAGTCTATAGTTTTCTTTCTCTGTTTTCACCCTACCTGGTTTAGCTATCAGCACCATATCTAGATCATAAAAGGAAGTTAGTATCCCTTCTTTCCTTATTTTTTCAAATAGTTTATGTAGTATTGGAATTAATTGTTCTTTGAATGTTTGGTAGAATTGACATGTCAATCCATCTGGCCCTGGAGATTTTTTCTTAGGAATTGATTAATATTTTTTTCTAAAATGGGGCTATTTAAATAATTTATTTCTTCTTCTGTTAACCTGGGCAGTCTATATTTTTGTAGATATTTCTCCATTTCATTTAGATTATCAAATGTGTTGCCCTAATGTTGGGAAAAGTAACTCCTAATTATTGCTCTAATTTCCTCTTCATTGATGGAGAGTTCTCCCTTATTTTTGAAACTAACAATTTGATTTTCCTCTTTCCTTTTTCTAATCAAATTAATTAAAGGCTTATCTATTTTGTTGGTTTTTTCATAAAACCAACTCTTAGTTTTATTTATTAATTCAATAGTTTTCTTATTTTCAGTTTTGTTAATCTCCCCTTTTATTTTCAAAATTTCTTATTTGCTATTTAATTGAGGGTTTTTAATTTGGTCTTTTTCTAGCTTTTTAAATTGTAAGCACAATTCATTGACCTCTTTCTCTATTTTATGCATCTAAAGTTATGAAATTACCTCTTATAACCATTTTGGCTGTCTACCACAAATTCACAATTCACAACTAATCCTGAAGAATGAATGGGTGAAAGAGCAAATCATAGACACAATCAATAATTTCATTTAGGAGAATGATAACATTCACACAAAATACCAAAATTTGGTAGACTTTTGGTCTATTTTCTCCAGGCCTTATATTACATGTGATTTTTCTTGTATCATGATCTGAAAAGGATGCATTTACTATTTCTGACTTTCTGCATTTGATTTTGAGGTTTTTATGCCCTAACACATGGTCAATTATTGGATAAGTTCCATGAAACATTGAGAAAAAAATAAATTCTCTTTTGTTTCCATTCAATTTTCTCCAAAGATTTATCATATCTAACATTTTGTTTACCTCCCTAACTTTTTTCTTATTTATTTTGTAGTTTGATTTATCTAATTCTGAGAGCAAGGTCGAGATCCCCCAGTAGTATAGTTTTGCTATTTCTTCTTGCATCTTTCTTAACTTCTCTAGGAATTTGGATGCTATACCACTTGGTGCATATATGTTTACATTGATAATGCTTCATTATCTATGGTACTCTTTAGTAAAATATAGTTTCCTTCCTTATCTCTTTTAATTAGATCTATCTTTGCTTTTACTTGATCTGACATAAGGATTGCTTCCCCTGCTTTTTTTTTTTTTTACCTGAAGCATAATACATTCTGCTCCAGCCCTTTACCTTCACTCTGTATGTATCTTTATGTTTTAGATGTGTTTCTTGTATACAACATATTGTAGGATTCTGGCTTTTAATCCAATCTGAGAGTTCATCCCATTCACATTCACAGTTAAAATAACTAAATCTGTATTTCCTGCCATCTTATTTAGCTAAAGTTATGTTTTTCTCTTTCCTTTCCCCTTTCTCCCTTTCTCTCCTTCCCAGTATTTTCTTTTGATGACCACCTCCCTCAAATAGTTCTTCCCCCTTTAAAGTCCCTCCCCTTTTTTTACACCTTTCCCCTAATTTTTCTATTTTCCTTCTTCTAGTCTATCCCTTTCTTTTCCACCTTTGCCTCCTACTTCCCAATAAGGAGGGACAAGTTTTTCTGTGAAAGAGAATGTGTCTGATATACTCTTTTAGAGCCCAATGTGATGAAAGTAAGATTTACACAATGCTCATTGCCCTCCCTTCTTTCCCTCAATTATATTAGATTTTCTTTGCCTCTTCATGAGATTTTACCTTATTTTTACCTTTTTTTTACCTTATTTTTCCTCCTTTTCCCTCTTTTTTGCAGTATGATAGTCCTTCCACCTCTAGTTTCTTTTTCATTTTATCAAATTAAAATCAAATTATACCCCCATTCTTTAAGTATACCCATAGTAGAAATGTAGTTCTCAAAAGTTCTTTCCTTTTTACCTTTTTATGCTTCCCTTGAATTCTGTTTCTGGAGGTCAAATTTTTTGTTCAGATCTGGTCTTTTCATTAGAAATAGGTGAAATTCACCTATATCCTTGAATTTCCATCTTCCCTTGAAGATAATGCTCATTCTAGCTGGATAGCCCTCCATCTATTTTCCACCCTGTCCTTGTGTTTTCTTACCCACCTCACCCATTATCTTATCTCCTATAACTCCTTCCCCTTTCTCTTAACTTTTCCCCTAGTGTTTCTGCCCTTCTTTCTATCCTGCTCCTTTTTTTCTTTCCTCTTTATCCTCCTATTTCTTTATGAGGTTGGATAAATTTCTATACCCTATTGACTAAGTTATTCTCTCTTACAACCAAAACTGAAGAAACCAAGCTTCAGACAATGCTCATTCCTCTCCCTTCTTTCCCTTGATCATAATAGGTCTTTTGTACTTTGTCATGAGAGCTAATTTTCCCACAATACCTCCTCTTTCTTCTTTTTTGGTACAGACCTTTTGCCAGAGCTTAATTACTTTTTCTTTGGTGTCATCACATTGGAGTTCATTAAAATCCCACCCTCAGTCCATTTGATGACCCCCCTCTATCTACCTCCATGACATATATAGTTCTCAAGAATTAAAGATATTTTCCCATCCAAGGATGTAAACAACATAACCTTTAAATCACACACACACACACACACACACACACACACACACACACACACGCATTTCCCAAATTTACCTTCCTATGCTTCTTTTGAGTCTTGTGTTTGCAGATTAAATTTTCTATTTACTTCTGTTTTTTTTCAGTAGAAATGATTGAAAATCTCTTACTTCATTGAAGCTTCATCTCCTCCTCTGAAAGGTGATGATGAATCTCACTATGTAGTTAATTCTTGTATTTAACCCCAGATACTTTGCCTTTCAGAATATAGTATTCCAGGCCCTCTAATCCTTATTGTAGAAACTGCCAGATCCTGGATAATACTGATGATTGCTCCTTGATATTTTTTTCTGGAAGCTTGCAATATTTTTTACCCTAAAGATCATAGTTCTGGAGTTTCACAGCAATGTTCCTCAGGGTTTTCCTTGTGGGATCTAATTCTGAAAGTTATCTATGGATTCTTTCAATGAGTATTTACCATTGTTTCTAGCATATTGGGGACATTTTCCTTAATGATCTCTTGAAGAATTCTATCCAGGATCTTTTTTGATCATGGTCTTCAGTAGACCAATATTTTTAAATATTCTCTTTTGAATCTATTTTCCAGGTTGGCTGTTTTACAAATGAGACATTTCACATTTTCTTCTATTTTTTCATTCTTTTTAGTTTGTTTGACTGATTCTTTCTATCTCATAGAATCATTAACTTCCATTTGCTCTATTATAGTTTTTAATATTTGATTTTCTTCAGTTAGCTTTTTTATGTCTTTTTCCATTTGACTTATTCTATTTTTTTCAGCAGCTGGTTTTTTTCTCCAGACCATTTTCCTTCCTTTTCCAAGCTGTTTATTCTTTCATGCATAGCTATCATTTTCTTTCTTATTTTTTCTTCTACAAATCTTATTTGTCTTTTAAAATCTCTTATGAGCACTCCTAAGAAGCCTCTTTGAGCTTGAGACCAATTTATAGCATTCTGTGATATTTCTTCTGTAGACAATCTATTCTCATGTGAGTTTGTGTTTTGGTCTTCCCTATCACCATAATAGTTTTCTATACTCAAGGTTCTTTTCTGTTTCTTGCTATTTTTTTCCTTTTCTTTTGTTATTTCCACTTCTTTATTTTTCTGGTTGAGCTCTGCTCCTTGATAAAAAGGTCAATGTCCCAAGCTTCCTGTTCCTGTTCTGAGCCTTGGCTTTGAGCACAGAGGCCCCTTGTGATTGTAGAGGGTAGCTTTGTCTGCTCTGTATAGGAAATAGCTTAGCTTCCCAGAGTTTGCCTTGTGTCCTGGGAGTGGAAGCTTCCCACTCATTTGTTCCACTACTGAGCCAAAACTGAGAGTCTTAGTTGCTGATTTGTTGTGATTAAGGCCCTCTCACCATCATTCCAAGAGCTTTGCTGATCAACCTTTTCACCCAAATGAAACTGACATTTCTTTTTTACAGTCGATCTGGAGAGTGATTTCATTCCATCAGACAGTATTCTGAGGTTTGCTTTCATGTGATTTCAAACTGGGAGAGCTGGAGTAGCTTCCTGGATTTACTTTTCCATCTTGGCTCTAGCCCTCCCTCCATCACATTTATTTAATTTATTATTATTGTTATTATTATTATTATTATTTTGCTTTTTGCTGAGGCAATTGGGGTTAAGTGACTTGCCCAGGGTCACACAGCTAGGAAATGTTAAGTGGCTGAGATCAGATTTGAACTCAGGTCCTTCTACTTCAGAGCTAGTGCTCTAACCACTGTACCACCTAGCTGCCCTGCTCCATCACATTTAAGAGACAGTGAGTTCTCTGTCAATGAAAATGTTGAAGCAACTGCATAGTGAAGTCTGTTGAGAGAGTGAAGAGTAAATTCATGTATGTATTCAGTAAAAATTTGGATTAGTTTTTCTCCAAAGTTCCTTTGATTTATAAAATATACAGTTCTATGACTAAATGATTCCCAACTTGCCATTTAGTCAGAAAATTTCTACCTTTCTAATTCTATGCTACCAACTTCATTTTCTGAGAAGCTGGTATTTTTAGGTATCAAATATGTCCTAATTAGGCACACCAATTAATATGGGTATTTTTATGATAAGCATTCACAGACATGGTTAAAAATGCTTAATGTTTTGAATCTTCCAAAGATTTTCAATCTAGCTTTTTGTAAAGATGATTGAGAGTGATTCCTAGATTATGTGAAAATAATCTGAAACTATCCAAATATTTTTCAGTTAAATATTTTCATGAGTTTTGAGTTCTGCTCCTCTGTTTATTTAGTCATATCATTTTTGATGATGTGATAGATATTATCTTGAGTGAGTAAGTGTGGTTTAGTGAATAAAAGACTAGCCTGGGCATCAGAAAGAGCAAAGTTCAAGGCCAGCCTTTTATCCATACTAGTTGTGTTGGCCTGAATAAATTATATAACCTCTCATTATCAGGTATCCATCTAAGACTATAAATTGAAGAACAGTTTCTGATATGACTTGGACTTACTGTTGAAATCATGTCTAGATATAAATGTATGCACGCAAAATGCACACATAAGTCCATATATATGTGGGCATACATTTATGGTTATGGGGGGGTTTGTATTCATGAATGTTTAACAAACTGATTGTCTGAAAATAAATTAATGCACAATCCACTTTTAAGTTCCATCTGCATTATTAAAATTGTCTTTATCACATCCTTATATAGTAATAAATAAAACATTAAATTAAAACCTGATTAGCAACATTTGTTGATTTCCAAGGTATAAATATTCACACTGAAAATTTAAGATTATTTCTCTCAAGCTGATACAAGTTCATTCTAGCATACCATTAATACACACATGTATATATATCGTGTGTCTGAATCTGGAATTTCAACAGTCAACTCCAATGTAGATCAAAAACTCTCTCTTTCTCTCCATTGATAGATAGCTGGATTTGGAAATAGATAGATATTATCTACCATTTGTTTCCCTTCATCCTGTTATTTAAATATGTTTAAATATGTGAGAAAGAAAGAAAACATCAAATTCAGAAGAGATTTTGAGAGAGTATAATCTTTTTAAAAACCAGATTATACATACATTTTCACAGATAGGTGGGAATCTATACTAAGATCTAATGCAACTTCTGTATTCAATCTCAATGTTAAGGAGTTCTGATTTAGAGAAAATATTTTCTCATAATCTCTCAAATTATTTACTGCTGGTTCAACAGAAAAGACTAAAAAGTACTTACTATCATACTAATCAGTTAAAACATTTATTGAAAATTAATAGCATATTATACTCTTTTATAGAACTTTAAACAGTACCTCATTTGCTTCTCCAAATATTTCCATGAGTTTGGTATTATAAATAGTATCATACTCATTTTTAGCTGAGCAAACTGATACTCAAAAATATTAAATAACCTGTATGTGGTTATACTGCTATGTTAGAAGTAAATTGAATCCTAGTCTATCTCTACTTCAAGTCTAGTGCTCTTTGTGGCACACCATTTCGCTTCTCTTATTAATTGCCTAACATATGCAAAAAAATGCTACACAAGATAAGTAGGCATCAATAAGTTGCAATTTGTGTCTTTCAGGAGACCACCCAAATTCCAATTAACTTTCATGAGACTACTGTATCTACCTATCTACCTACCTACCTGTGTATCTATCTCTATCTTTATATATAAATTATTAATTTTAAGGTTCTTGAAGATATCTTTAAAATCTTGCTAATTTCTAATAGCTTCCAGAAAATTTCTGGTAAAACACCTGATTCCAGCCTAAAGTCATGGTTCTTTTGACTCCATCATTATGCTTCTATATTTCATGTGCTTGGAGATACCTATTAAATCACTCCCCATGATACCTTTCTACTGTTGTTAGTCATTTGTATAACCTATTCTCATGAAAAAAAATGTGAAAACTAAATTTACATATAAATACATATTTTCTTCCTACCTCCATTCATCAGTGCTTAGTCATCTTTTTTTTTACCCCTCTCCAGATGATTTTTTAGGTGCTGAAATCTTGTTTTCCAAACCATAGACTTCCTCTTCAGTTGTGTAGCTGGAGTGGAAAATGGGGAATCCACAGAAGATCTCAGCGACTGAAAGTCCAAAAGCTTGAGGCAGTAAGCCATTTCCTCCGTCAGGCTGTGGTTATCCTGATCTAGCATGACAAATTGGTGTTCCCAGAGTGGCTGCAAAGTAATCAGACTGTGACAAATGGTTTACTTATAGCAATTTGTTTTCATTTTACTGAAAATTTCCACAGCCTTTAAAAAAGGGGTTTCTTTTTTTCTTTTAATGGTATTTGGACATCATTGAAAATGAAATTCAAGGGGTGGCCAAAACCTTGAAACATAGCATTCTACAGTCTCCCAGGAGACATGACCAAATTATCTATTTGTTTTCTGGCCTACATATTACTAGAAGAAAGTGATTCAGACAGATTCCTAGCAACAATAATGGGTGGGAGTGGAGGCTCTTCCTCTCCATACCACTCAATCATTAAAATCCAACTCTTTGAATATACCTTGACTGGTATATACCAAAGCTGGGTACCAATGACCAAATCAATTTTCTTTTTTCTTGAAGGTTATTTCTTCACTAACTAGTGATATTGTAGAGGTACTCATGGAAGGAAATTATGGATGAGAATACATGGTTGTAGGAGTGCTTTCTGTTTTTAATGGAAATTAAGTAACTATGATTTTTGAAGTTTTTATCAGCAGAGTATAAATTTTTAGTCTACTTATAAGGGACACTCATCACTGCATTGGACATGTATTTTCTGAACACATCGCTCAAAAGACCATCTAATCAGCTATAAAAAGTTTGTGATTTGCAGCAGTATAGAAAATACCAACAATGGTCAAATTGTGTCTGTATTCATATTTCCTTACCATGTTTAACACAACATCAAGCAGTTAATCAACCAGCAAATATTTATTTAGCACCTATTGTATACTAGGAATACAGGTACAAAGAGTGAAAAAGTATTTACTTACAATTTTAATAGGGGAAACAAAAGACATAGAAATATCTTCAAGAACCTTAAAATTAATAATTTATATATAAAGATACAGAGACAGATTGATAGACAGGTAGGTAGGTAGGTAGGTAGATAGATATAGTAGTCTCATCCAAGTTAATTGGAATGGAAGTCACAAGTAACTGAGTGAATAAGAAAATGTTTCAGGGAATAGCAATGGGGACAATATTGTGGAAAGTAGATACACCTTTATCTGAGCTCCTCTTAGTGTCCCTCAGATCCACACCAGATCAAGCCTTTAAAGTGGTTTTAGAGTGACAAAACCCACAGATATTTGGAGTGGAACAAATTTCCAGAGAAGATATTTTGGAATAACTTTAGAAAAGATCCGTTTCAATTGAACATGGATGGGGAAAGGGGGTATCTGAATGCAGGTGCAGTGCAGGGATCCAGGATGGTGAGGTGTCCACAAGTTGGGTAATCTGCCCTGAGGATCTTAGCCAAAATAGAGCAGCTTCTGGTTCAAAAGCCAGTGGATTGGCAGGCTAGCTGTGAGACAAATACAATAAGGCAAATAGTGAGCCTTGGAACCCCAGAATAATGAAGGATGTGGCCACTCATACAGGGTACAGAAAGGAAGTCATCAGCATCAATCTAGGGCAGCATAAAGCTGCTGTCCCCTATAGTAAAAGCTTGGGATAACATCCCCTTTACCCTAAAAGCAAACTTCAACCTTTAAAAAAATGAACAAAAAAGCAAAAAGAACTCTGACTTCAGAGGGCTGTTATGGAGACAGAGAACAGACCTCAATACTAAATGCAAATCGTATCCAGATGAAGCCTAAAATGGTGATATGTGTTTGTCCCCATCTAACAGGCCTCTATTAGAAGAGTTTAAAAAAGGATCTTAAAAGAGAATTAGAAGAAAATAGGGAAAGGAAATTGGAACTTTTCAGGAGAGTTTGGAAAATGAAACACAGAAATTATCTGAAGAAAACTCCTTAAAAATAGATTTAGTGAAATGGAAAAAATTATATAATTCCTTACAAAATATACTTGATGAAATGAAAAAATCATGTAACTCCTTACAAAATAGATTTAGAAAAGAAACCAATTCATTGAAAAACAGAATTTGTGAAATAGAAAAGAAATCCAATGAACAAAACACCTCGTCTAAAAGTTCATTTGGCCAAATGCAAAAGGAGATAAAAAAGATAACTGAAGAAAATAATTCATGAAAAATTAGAATTGAACAAATGGAAGTGCATGATTCAATGAGCCTTCAAGAATTGATCAAACAAAACCAAAAAAAAAAGAATCTTTTAGGGGAAAAATGGACATTAAATGAAACAGGTGAATTTCCTTTATTTCTGATGGAAAGACCAGAGCTGAACAAAAAATTTTATCTTCAAATATAGAACTTAAGAGAAGCATAAAGAAGTAATAAGGAAAGAAAAAGAAATAACTTTCTTTTGAAAGTTATCAAGCTTATATCCTGATATGGGAAGATGATATGTTCAACTTTTGAGATCTGTATCTCTGTTATGGGTATATTTAGAAGGTATAGGTATAATTGGACTTTATTGTGATGATATAAATAGCTAGGAGAGGAAAGGGAGTTCTACTAGAAGAAGAGGAGAATTTAATTAAAATGAGGTTAATTACATCTCATGGAGAGACAAAAAAGACATTAGAATTGAGGGAAAGAAGGAAGGGAGATGAACATTATGCGAATCTTACTCTCATCATTTTTGGCTCAAAGTGAGAATATCAGACGTATTTACCTTCACAGAAAAACTTGTCTCACCCTATAGGGAAGTAGGAGGGGAAAGGGGAAAGAAAAGGGGAGGTTAATAGAAGGGAGAAGAGAAGTAAAAGGGGAAAGGTATAACAAAGGGCTGTAAAAGGGGAGAGTTGTTTGAGGGAGATGATAGAAGCAAAATATTGGAGAGGAGGGAAAGAAGGAAAGAAAAGAGAAAAGCATAACTTGGGGAAAGTCAATATGGTGGGAAATACAGAGTTAGCAATTTTAACTGTGAATATGAATGGGATTAAATCTCCTATAAAACAGAAGCAGATAGCAGACTGGATTAAAAGCCAAAAAGCTACTATATGTTGTTTACAAGAAATACATTTAAAGCAGAATGATAAATTCAGAGTAACATAAAAGACTGGAGAAGAATCTCTTTTGTTTCAGCTGAAGAAAAAAAAGCAGGGGTAGTGATCCTTATCTCAGATGAAGCAAAAGCAAAAGTAGATCTGATTAAAAGAGATAACGAAGAAAATTATATCTTGCTAAAGGGTAACATAGAAAATGAAGTAATATCAATACTAAACATCTATGCATCAAGTGGTATAGCATCCAGATTCCTAGAGGAGAAGCTAAGAGACCTGCAAGAAGAATTAGACAGCGAAACTATACTAGTGTGGCATCTCAACCTTGCTCTCTCAGAACTAGATAAATCAAACCACAAAATAAATAAGAAAAAAGTTAAGGCAGTAAATAGAATTCTAGGAAAGTTAGGTATGATAGACATTTGGTGAAAATTGAATGGAGACAGAAAGGAACGCAATTTTTTTTCAGATCATGATGCACTAAAAATTACATGCAGTAAAAGGCCAGGGGAAAATAGACTAAAAATAGCTAAATAATTTAGTCCTAAAAATGAGTGGGTAAAACAATACATCATAAATACAATCAATAATTTCATCCAAGTGAATGACAGTAATGAGACAACATAGCAAAATTTATGGGATGCAGCCAAAGCAGTTCTTAGGGGTAGTTTTATATCTGTTAACTAGCATAAAATAGAGAAAGAGAAGATCAATGAATTGGGCATGCAACTAAAAAAACAAAACAAAACAAAAAAAAAAAAAACCAAGGAAAAGAACAAATTTAAAAAACACCCCAATTAAATAGCAGATTTGAAATTCTAAAAATAAAAGGGGATATTAATAAAATTGAAAGTAAGAAAAGCATTTAATTTATAAACAAAACTGTTTTATGAAAAAAACAAAATAGATAAACCTTTAGTTAACTTGATTAGAAAAAGGAAAGAAGAAATGCAAATTGTTAGTCTCAATAGTGAAAAGAGAGAATTTTCCACCAATGAAGAGGTAATTAGAGCAATAATTATTAGTTATTTTGTCCAACTATATGTCGATGAATCAGATAATTTAAGTGAATAGAGGACTACTTAAAAATATAGATTTCCCAGAATAACAGAAGCAAATTACTTAAATAGTTTCATTTTAGAAAATGAAGTATTACAAACTATTAATAAACTTCCCCCCCCCAAAAAAAAATCTCCAGGGCCAGATAGATTTACATGTGAATTTTACCAAATATTTAAAGAATGAGTAATTCTAATACTATGCAAACTATTTTGAAAAATAGGGAAAAAAGGAGTCCCACCGAATTCCTTTCATGACACAGATATGTTACTGATACCTAAACCAGGTAGAGTTAAAACAAAGAAAGAAAATTATAGACCAATTTCCCTAATGAATATTGATGCAAAAATCTTAAATAAAATTTTAGCAAAGAGATTACATCCCCAGAATAATAAATTACAATCCAGTAGGATTTATACCAGGAATGCAGGGCTGATTCAATATTAGGAAAACTATTAGCATAATTAATTATCAGTAACCAAACTAACAAAAATCATATGATTATCTCAATAGATGCAGAAAAAGCATTTGACAAAATCCAACACCCATTTCTATTGAAAACACTAGAGAGTATAGGAATAAATGGAGTTTTCCATACAATGATCAATAGCATCTATTTAAAATGATCAGCAACCATCATATATAATGCAGACAAACTTGATCCATTCCCATTAAGATCAAGGATGAAACAAGATTGCCCACTATCACCATTACTATTCAATATTGTATTAGAAACATTAGCTTTGACAATAAAATAAAATAAAAGATTTAAGGAATTAAAGTAGATAATAAGGTACCCAAATTATCACTCGGCACATAATATGACGGTATACTTAGAGAATCCGAGAGAATTCTTGCCCTATCCATAGCTGTGTGAAATTTATCCTCTTCTACCACCATCATAATCATCTTCTTTTTAATGATATGATCTTATATATTAAGGTTGAATGGTTATTTCATACTTTTTGTGGTATATAATTTAATATACTGGCCTAAATCAAATTTCTGCTGAATTGATTTCCTGTTTTCCTTAGCAGTTTTTTTTTTTTTTTTTTTTTTTTTTTTTTTTTGAAATAAAAAAAACTTCTCTTAGTAAAGAGACAGAGAGACAGATTGAGATTCATTTTAGGTCAAGAATTCTTTTTTTAATTAAAGCTTTTTATTTACAAAACATATGCATGGGTAAATTTTTCAACAATGACCTTTGCAAAACTTTCTGTTTCAAATTTTCCCCTAATTTACCCCATTCCCTCCCCTACATGGCAGATAGTCCAATACATATTAAATATGTTAAAATATATGATAGATCCAATATATGAATACATATTTATACAGTTATCTTGCTGCACAAGAAAAATCAGATCTAGAAAACAAACAAACAAACAAACAAACCTGAGAAGGAAAATAAAATGCAAGCAAACGTCAACAGAAAGCATGAAAATTCTATGTTGTGGTTTACACTCAATTCCCACAGGCCTCTCTCTGGGTGTTTATGGCTTTTTTCATCACTGAACAATTGGAGATGTTTTGAATCATCTCATTGTTGAAGAGAGCCATATTCATCAGAATTGATCATCATATAGTCATTGTTGCCTTGTATAGTGATTTTCTCATTCTGCTCATTTCACTTAGTATCAGTTCATGTAAGTCTCTCCAGGCCTCTCTGAAAACATTCTATTAGTTGTTTCTTATAGAACAATAATATTCCATAACATTCATATACCATAATTTATTCAGCCATTTTCAAATTGATGGGTATCCATTCAGTTTCCAGTTTCTAGCCACTAAAAAAAGGGGCTGCCACAAACATTTTTGCACATGTGAATCCCTTTCCCTCCTTTAAGATCTCTTAGGGATATAGGCCCAGTAGTAACAATGCTAGGTCAAAGTAACCCGTATTTCTCAGTGTTTCCAGCCCTCCTTGTAGAGGGAAAAAAAAGTATTTAAAATGTTCAATAGAGCTAAATATGATATTGAAAAATTTTGACATTTTATGAATTTTTCTTCATTCATAACCCCATACTTCTGCAAAAAGGGAGTAGGAAAAAAAAGCATCTTTTCATCTCTATTCAATAGAGTTAAGCCCCATCTTTATAATTTTGTCACTCGTTTCCAACAATGTAAATGCAAATACCACCAGCAACAAAAGAATCTTAACCTATTATTTATTATTAACCTGTCTAAAAATATGCTGTCAACATATTTTTACCTGAAATGAAGATTATAAAGGGAATTTTTTCATAGAAGGCAATGACAGTTATATTGCAGTTATTTCCATATGCTAACATAATATTTTCTACCATTATTGTAAAATATTTTGTGACATCATAGAATTTCAGTAATTTAAAAAATGAGCTCTATCACCAATTGCATTTGTTCTTTTCTTTATGAATCTTTCATCAGATGCTTTATTTTTTATTTTCTTTGGTTAGATAAGTAACAAACAATTTTGGGAAACCCCATAGAAGTCTCCCATTCCATCTTTTACTTTGAATTACAAGAAAACTCTGTGATGCAGACCATTTTAAATTTTATTCATTTGTGAAAAGAAATGCCCTATTTTGTATTATTCAAATAACAGAGATATTTTATTTCTGTCTCCCTCTTAAAAGATGTGAAAACCTGATACAATCACTATGCCAGTCATGGTTGAATGCAACTCAGAGTCAACTTAGTAACAGGCTTACAGAGAGGCCCCTCTCACACACCATTGCTAATCTTATTATGTTATTATTTTCCCCACATCTCTTATCCCACCCAAGTGTCTTTTCCATTTTGCAGGAATGTATTGTTCTTAATAAATTAGGTCGAAAATCAGGAATGTGTGTTGATGAAAATGTCAATAGTTTTAGAGGAATAAATATTTCCTTTAGGGCATTTTAATCGCACAAAAACTCAAAATTAATCGCTAAGGCTGACTTCCTTTGTGCCTTACTGGATGTCAGGTAAGTATATGACATTACCCAGTAATTTAATCTCAGAGATTGCATGCATTTATTTGTCTTTTCAATAATTCTTTCAAAAACCTAGCCTGAATGGTCATTTACCCCCATATGTCCTGACCTATGAGGGAACTGATAGAATAGATGGAATCTAATACCTATCAGATAACTGATAAAATAACTGTTTTTTTTTCTAAAAGTTAAAGACTTTCCCTAACTTAATTCAATTTGCTTTTTCCAGGATAAAATACAATGGCCCTTGCACCTAAGCAGATTTTACCTATTAATTAGTGGTTTCTAGTTAGTGCTTTGAGGAAAGTAGAATAGGCTAGTTAGGAGAAGGTTATGACATAAGGAGGTGGCCTTCAGCCATGATTCTAGTTTTTTACTAGAACAGCAAGAATGAAGGTAATGGTTGAAATTTTCATACTGATTTTTTAAAATTATTATCCACTGAGGAACACTCTCTATTACATCACCTGGCCAAGGATCCAGGAAAAAAAAAAGACTGAGAAGAAAACATTAGAGGGGTAGGAGGATAACCAGGAGAGAAAGGTATCCTGAAAATTCATAGAAAAGGGAGTATCAAAGAGAAAGTGACCAACAGTGTCAATATCTATAGAGAGATCAAGGGAATGAAGATTGAGATATCATTGGATTTAACTACTAAGAGATCATTAGCAACTTTGAAGAGAACAATTTTGGTGGAATGATAAGATTGGAATGTGGATTGTAAAGGGTTAAGAACAGGGTGAGAGGAGAGAAAATGGAGACATTTATTGTAGGGAGAGGTGAAAAATCAATAGATCATTGTCAGATAAGAGAATTCAGAATTATTGAACATGGAAGTGGTACATTTGAAGATGAAGGAAATTAAGGATAATCATCTTTGTGATTGAAGTAGGTTAGAGGAGTAGCTCATGGGAGGAGAGTATATTGAATAACTGAGGAGTTACAATATTTGAGGGAGAAGAAAGGTGTATGGTGAAATGTCCTTGTATGAGGACAGCAATTAGAGAGAGAAAAATTGTAAGCCAATATTGAATTCATTGGGAATGAAGGAGAGTGACCTATGGGTCTATAGACAACTGCTACCAGAACCAAACTCATTAACAATAATTAGAAAAAGATAGGAAGCTGCTCCTTTTCTGGTCAGTGGAAACTAATCATTTTTTGTCATTCTGATTATTTCTGTCATTATGGAGGAATTGGGTCTTGATTCTAGATGAGGAGAAATATTTCTGATTTTTGCTGTAACACGATTTTTGAATTAAAGAGCCCTCTCTTGATCTAAGAGGCCTCAAAAGTAAGCTAGCCTGGAATCTAGAAGAAGGAATGTCCAGTGTGTCCCCAGCAAGACTATCTTGGATATGATTATAAATTCTCCTAGACACTCTGAAGTAACATCCTTTCTCCTGGCTATGGGGATGAGTAGAGAAGAAAAAATAAATTACTATCCTCCATTCTCAGAAAAATGTTCTGCTAGTCTGTTTGCTCCCTTTCTCCTTTAATTTTATATTTTCATTTAGTCCTATAATACTGTGCATGTCTACTGTGTGTGTAAGATATAACTATGTGAAATGATTCCTCATTTCATTGCTCATACCTAGTCAAATATGAATTGCTCATACCTAGTCAAAGTTTTCAATGAATCTCAATTTCCTACTGGGCAAATTGTAAACTACACTATTATCTGCCACACTATCTTTCATTTCTATCACCCGCTCATCTGCTCTAGATCCAGACCAACTAATTAGACTACTTATTGTCCTTCATGAAAGCATCTAGATAATGGGTAGGGTTCAAATCAGCATCATCAATACCTGAATTCAAATCTGCCACCTAAATGCTGACCCTTGTCAAGTCATTTAACTTATCGATGTCAGTTTTCTCATCTGGAAAATGAGTATAGTAATAGTTCCTATCTCACAGTGTTGTTGTGAGGATCAAATGCATTAATTAATTATATATATACACACACACACACACACATACACACATATATGTATGTATATATATATAATGTATATTCATGACCTTTAAGGTACCATGTAAATGCTTGTATATTGTCATCTCATAATTTTTTTTGTTGCTATGTAACTAGAGTAGACACTCAGTCTTCCCACTCAACTTTTTGAAAACTCCTTAAAGGTACAACTTAAGTACCACTTCCTTCTCAAGGGATTTTCTCTTTAAAATTGTTACAACATGGGGCAGCTAGGTGGTGCAGTGGATAGAGCACCAGCCCTGAAGTCAGGATGACCTGAGTTCAAATCTGGTCTCAGACACTTAACATTCCCTAGCTGTGTGACCCTGGGCAAGTCACTTAACCCCAATTGCCTCAGGAAAAAAAAATTGTTACAACACTTTGCTAGAAGTTTTCTTTGCAATTATCACATTTAGCCCTCTATTATAATTCTTGGCAGGCATGCCTTGTCTCCTTATTAGTGTATTTAGTGAATTAGTTAATATTTATTAATCATTCAATCAATCAATCAATGAACAAACACTTATTAAGCAATCAGGATACAAAGAAAAAGTAAAAAAGCCCCTGCCTTTAAGAAGCTTACATTGTAATGGGAGAGACAACACCCATATAGTATATTATTATCAATAATGAAGAAAACAGTTACAAAAGACCTTCAGGGGATGGTTCCAGCAGCTGAGAATGATGGCTGGGGATCAGGAAAACTGTCCCACGGAAGATGGTACTTGCATTGATTATAAGTAATGGGTTTTATGGAATATTTAGGAAAATGTCTTCAACATAGTTAGTTTATTTTTTAATTCAATTTTATTTTTTGCTATCAGAAAAATCTTCCTATTATACCTAGTGGGGAATAAAAGAAAAACAAAACTTCGTTTATAAACATGTTTATTCAAGCAAAACAAATTTCCTCATTCTCCCTGCCTATATATTTATTTCTGTCTTTCTGTTTTTCATTCCTCCTTTTCTCTTCTGTTCTCTCTCTCTCTCTCTCTCTCTCTCTCTCTCTCTCTCTCTCTCTCTCTCTCTTCCCTTCTCTCTCTGTGTAACTCTCTCCATCTCTGTCTCTGTCTGTCTGTCTGTCTCCCCTTCCCCCCCTCACCAATAGCTACCTCATTCTGTATGCTGTTTTTCATCTCTCTAGCAGATAGTAGGTGGCAAACTTCATCATTATTCCCCTGGTGTAGTGGTGGGTTATTATTCTGATCAAAGTTTCTCAGGACTTGAACTCTTTTTTTTTTGGCTGCTTTTTATTTGTTCTTTGACTTGGATGCTCTGAGTTTTGTTTGTAATGCTATTGTAAGTTTATGTTTTGAAATTGTATTCAAGAGGTGACTGATAGATTTTCTATGTCTTTCTATTTCTACTTTTTATTTCTGCTTTGCTTCATGGTTCTAAGAGATCTAGCTTCCTTTTAAGATTTCTTGTATAGGTTAAGCCCTTTTTTTCATCCTAGCTTTCAAGGTTGTCTGATGATTCAGACTTTCTCTTTGATCTGTTATCCATGTCAATTATTTTTGGTAGGAGATGTTTGATATTTTATTCTATTTTTTTCAGTATTGGACATTGTTTTAATATTTTTTGTTGTCTCATAGAATTCTAGGCATTTTTTTTCCTTTTAGTGTCCTCTAATTTTCAGGGAGTTTGATGGTTGGGTAAGGTTTTTGTGCAATTAATGCAAAACTGTTAATTCTTTTTCCAATTCTTTGTTCTGTAGCTCTGAGCTTTCCATTTTCATCCTCTAATGCTTTTATTAAATTTATAAGGACATATTAATTTTTTTCTTTATTAAAGCTTTTTATTTTTCAAAACACATGCATGGATAAGTCTTCAACATTAACCTTTGCAGAACCCTGTGTTCCAATTTTCCCCCTTCCCGTATTCCCTCCCCATGATGGCAAGTAGTCCAACATATGTAAAACATGGTAAAATATATGTTAAATCTAATATATGCATATATATTTATACAATTATCTTGCTGCATAAGAAAAATCAAATCAAATTAGAAAAAAATTAGAAAGAAAATAGAATGCAAGCAAAAAACAACAAAAAGAACATATTAATTTTTTTAAATAAGTAAAACAAAGCAAGACTCTAGATTCATGTCCTCCAGGAATTAAAATTTAGTTTTGCTCAAGTTTAATTTTACTCAAAAATTTATTTTGATTTATATTGAGGATTGACATGAAATTTTTTGAGTCATTCTCTTTTTTCTGCATTTTTGTATTTAGTATCCTTCACCACAATAGCTTTATATAATGTGTTTCTTTCTTTTATTTGTTGGATCATTCTAACAGCCTACTTTTTGACTTCACACTTGATGGAATGACTGGACTAGTCCTGGTGCTGCTTTCTTGGGTCATTGAATATTGTGTTATTCCAGACTATCAGAGACAGCACAAGTTAGAAATCTGCAATCTATGACAAATTCTAGTTAGTGGGGCTATGGTTTTAGCTCTTTAAATTATTAGCCTGAATTTGGATGTGGGCCCTTATCATCAGACTAGGACATTGTCTTGATTCGTTTACAGATTTGTGACAGTGACAGTGACAGATTTCATTTTGATTTCTCATAGTCCCTGTGGTCTCTGGAAAGGGGGCCTTTTTATTTCTCTATTGGAATCAGACTGGGCCAGAAGTTGGAGAAACAATGCTTTTCTCTTGGGGGCCAGGTCACACAGTTGTTCCTTATCTATGAAATTGCTCCTTGACCACCATACAGAGCAGTGCCAAGATTCCTCCTCTTCCTCCGAGACTGCCACATTAAGATACAGGTGCCATCTTCATGGACCTCAGTTCTGTGTGGCAAAACTGATACAAGAAGACATCTGTTCCTATATGTTGACCCAAGTCTCAGTTGACTGGTATGGGCATTGTACCAACTTCTTTTTCTTGTGCCTAGCCTCTCTCTGTGATAGGGTACTCTATTTGTCCAGTTTTCTAACTAGATCCCATCCTAGTATCTGCAGAACACTCTGTTTTCCCTTTTATTTGCTGAGCAGGATTTAGTCTGGTATATTTTCTAGTTCTATTTAAAGAAGTTAGGGGGTAAAGATAGGGATGGAGTGGAGACGGGAAATCCACTGTATTTTTCCTGACACCCTGTTATCTTCTACATAATGAGTATCTAATAATTATTGAACTAATCTGAGAGAACCTAGAGATAAAAGGTCCAGTATGAGAAAACAAGTATGAGGAACAATGAATGCTGTTAGATGGAACAACTATACACTTTTCATTAGAGATACATTGAAATATTGATATATCAAAGAATTTAATTACTTCCTATTTTAGAGGAAGGAGTACAAGTGATCAGGGTTTTGGATTGGCTTCTGAGGTGACCTGATCCCTGGAAATGGCAAACTTCTTTTCTTTAAACTGATTTTGCTTTGAATGACTTCTGATCTGCTGATTCTCTCTCTCCCTTCCTCCCTCCTCTTCCTTTCTCCTCTCTCCCCCTCTTCCTCATCCTTCTTCTTCTGTGTGTGTGTGTGTGAGAGAGAGAGAGACAGAGACAGAGAGGGATGTAGGGAGGGAGAAAGGAAGAGAGGGATAAAGAGAATGAAAGAGGAAGAGAGAGATGGAGACAGAGATGGGGAGGAGGAGGGAAGGAGGAGAGGGAGAGGGAGAAAGAGAGGGAGGAAGACAGGGAGGGAAGGAGAGAAGGAGGAAAAGAGGAAGAAAAGGAGAGAGAGAAAGAAAGAGAATGGGAGAGGGAGATAGAGAGAGGGGGGAGAGAGAGGAGGAGAGGAGGAGAGAGAGAGAGAAAGAGAGAGAGAGAGAGAGAGAAAGAGAGAGAGAAATTTAACAAGGCTGAGTTTTGTAAATACATTTTAATAACTTTGTTAAGATCTTCAAATTATAGTTATTAGTTACAAAGCATTATTCAGGAATTGTTGCAACATATAATTTTTGTTGATTGATTTGTATGAAAATATAGAATTCATAGTCAGATGCATATTGTTGATTAATAGAGATAATTTGCATGTATGAGTTTGTTTTGTTTGGGGTGAATTTTTGAATTCTTCCTTTTTTTCCCGATAATGCTGAGGTGTGAGGTTACAATGTTGTCCTAAATACAAAGGGGAAAACTTGGCAGATGAAATGGACACCAAGTTTATTATCAGTTGTTTTCCTGTTCTGTTTTACACTATACCCTGCTTTAAGTTCAACAAGCAATGGGTTCTTCATAAGTAAGCATGGGAAAAGGGGAAGGAAGGAAGCAGTCCACATCACCATAAACTTCTAGTGATCTTACTAGCAGTTGATTGAAAGTCAGATTAATTTACAAGGCATTATTTGGGGAGGACCAAGGATGGGATGGGAAATGATTTTTTAAACATATCTGGCAAGATTTTTTGAAAATGTGAGTAATTATTCCATCAGTTTGAAGTATCAAGCCACAATGATCCCTGAGGATAGACTGAGCTACAATATTATGTATCATAGATAGAGCACTCAGGAAGATCTGCATCTGGATACTGTAGATGACTTTTTATAGCCTCAGTTTTCTCATATGTAAAAAGGAGATAATTGTATCTTCTATATAGTGTTGTTTTAAGAATCAAGCACACAAACATTATGTAAGGTGCTTTGTAAAACTAAAATCTTTTTTATAAATATCACCTATTATTCTTGAGTCCAACTCTTGCAAAACATGCTATCTCTAGTCCCTTAAAGTCAGCCCCTTCCTTTTTACTTTCACTACTGCCAGAAATTAAGGTGGGTGACAGGAAATTATCAGAGTAACAATGATGGCAAGCATACATCTCATCACCACATATTGAACCCAGTAGCTTAAAAACCAAAGTATTACTGGGACAGTGACCTTTATTATTCTTAGGTTGCCTAAACTGATACTTGAGGTAACATGCATTTTATCTCTGCCAAGCCCAAGTATCAGGAAGAGGCAAAGGCAGGTAAATTTTGAATCTAAAATTTTATAAGATTGGCTCATGTACATGCAGGAATATGCACAAATTTAATGCTAATTTTATGAAAATTAATGCAAAAACTCTTTCAATCCTCATTACCACAGGGGTTTCTCATGTGGGGGCAAACTTACAACACATTATAGAATTTCAGACTTAGAGAATTGATTGATTTGGGCATTAATTTATCTTTCCACCTGAAGATTTCAACTCAAAGGAATTTTCTGTCTGGAATACCGAATATCTTATACTGGTTCCTTCTGGTGAAGTGGGATATTGAAACCTTGCTCTGTTGGACAAGTTGAAACAGAAGGAGGGCGATTAAATTCTGAGACCTGGAAATTTGAAGTCAGAACATCCATAGGCATGGAAGAATTTGATGGTCTGGGGAACTGAGTGAGACAATGAGTAGAATATATTTCTTTCTTATCATCACAGATATCTCTCTACTTGTATTTGGTCCTTGTTTTTAAAAGCCTAGCAAATGTGCTGGAATAGAGTAGCTACCAATCATGCTTCTTGACTTCTAAACTAATGTAAATTATTATATTCTGAGCTATATATTCTTCTGCTTTTCCGTTCTTTCCAATTTTCTATCAGATGAAATCCCCTGCAGTTAGTCTGAAAGATTGATTTTTTTTTTCCTGTTGTACTTTAGTGTGTAAATGATGTCAGTCACTCATGAGAGCCATACTCGACATTTCTTGAATAAGTAAAATCTTGGGCATTTGCTGTTTGTCTACAGGGCCATGAAGCTCAACATTTAACTTTATTTACTTATATGTAATACTTAACTGAATATCAACTTCTGAACTCTGTGACTCTATCATCAATCTAATGGAGATGTATTGACATGAAGATAACCAAAGGAACAAGCTCTTAGAGCATTGTATCAGAATTACCCCTAGCTCTAGGTCTATTGTTAATAAATTATTCACTGTAATTTTGATTCAGATATATTAGTTGCATGTATTTCTGTAGTCTAAATTAATATCAGTGATTTTCCAATTCTGTTGTGTTTATTAATACATTATTAAAGCTTTCCTAGAATAAAAGATTTTTGTGAGTAATTCCATAATATTGACAGATAGCACATACAAAGGCTGGCTAAATATTCTACTGTAAGTTTCCCAATACGTTAGAAAGCATTGACATATGTTCTGCAAAAACCTGCCCTGGACGCCTAAAAACAAAATAGCTTTGTTGATATCTCTTCAACTTTTGTTTGTTTTGTTTTGTTTTTCTTTTATTATGCCAATATCCCACTGAACCAGCCTTCCTCACTTTCTATTTTGCTAGTCCTAGAAATTACATCTGAATAGTTATGGTCCACTAATAATTTTTAGAGTAATAGTTATTTTAGCAGAAAGGGCTGTGATTCCACTACCATTCCCATATCTTTATCTCAATGGGTGGATAGCCATAGGATTACTGTGCTCATTAAAATGATAATAAAACCTTGCCATTTCCAGATTAGCTGAGATAATACTTTCTTAGATTAAAGAAAAAGCAGTTCTTCTTTAACTTCATATTTTTTTTACCAGTTATTCTAGTTCCATTTTGAACATCTCATCTTCCCATAACCTTTCTTTGATTATTTCTACTGATATTTTCCTTCTCTGAATTCTAGCACTTCCTTTGTGACTCTCTTCTTCCATTTCCACATTCTATCTTGAATTATTGTTTTGTTTGATGTACTCCACTAGACTATAAACTCCCAAGGAAAAGCCCTGTATAAGTGTTCTTTAAATGATGCACAGAATTTAGCAAGCTCCACATGCCTAAAAGTCCTCAACTGATAATGGATAAACCAAAACAAAAGTGAGTGAATGAATGATTCAGTTCAATAAATATTCTGATATTGACCAAATATTTGCAAAATGCTTAGATCTGAATTTTGTCTTCTTCAAATAGCAAAAGGACTTACTTGACTATGACAGTTAAGTGAAATATAAAGAGGAATATTGCAGTCTCTGTTTTGTTTTCCTAGGTTTTTCCTGATAAATGTTCAATATTATGCAGTTAGAAATTGATAGTAGTTTTATTTTTGCCTGATCATATGATATGCTATCATATTCCATTTTGATGGTATAAAATGCATTTTTAAAATAGTGAACTCTTTTTTAGAAATATGAATCCATTCAAATGCTTGACCCAAGCATCCACACAAGAAAGGCCAAGAATATAGACAGATAGAAAGACAGTCACACGCACACACACACACATATACATTCATTATGCTTATATATGTATATATTCCATGTATTTTTATTCAGTATCCTTACATCTTTTATATTAGTAGTATATCTAGTAAAGATAATAAAATCAGGCTGCTAATTGGGTCCAGAATTGAACAAGCATAATAAATAATTTTCTTTCTAGAAATCACAAAACTTCTTTAATTAACCAGCCTTTCCATATAAGTGAAGGCTTATCTAATAAAAAAACCAACATTCTACTGGTATTATCATTTGACTGTGAGATATGGAATACAATAGTCTCTGGAGAATTAAAAGTAAATATTATGTCCAGGGCACTGGAATTGTCTATGGTAGAAGTGAGGAGATTACAATACAAAAGTAATAAGAAGTTTTGAAGAACAGAAATAAAAGATGCCATTAAGGAAATATATAATTGGAAAATAATATGAACTACTTATGTGATGAGAATAAGACATGGCAGATAAACAGCTAGAGTGTTCCACTAGCAACTCTAAGAATTTAGAAGAAAACCCTCAATTACATTGGTTGTACTTCTGGGATTAACTTCAGTGACGATATAGATAAAATATGCACAGGAAGGACATGATGGGTTTGAATATGCATCATTGTAGACAACTTCCCAATCAGTGAAATTAGAGTGAGATTAAACTGAAAAAATATTTGAGAAATGGGTCACATATTAAGAAAATATCTGAATCTAAACTTTTTTTTTTTTTTTTTAAGAACAAGTGAAGTAAATCTCAAGACTTAAAGTCAAACATACATTCACATCATTGTTCATTACTCTGGAATCATCCTGAAAGTTAAACTGTGAATATCAAGAATTAAAAACAAATTCATTCTGAATTTCCAGGATCACAGTGTAGCCATTAAATTTGACAATACAACATTCATTTTTTAAAAGTATTTTTTAATCCTTTAATAGCTCATCCATCCATATAAATATGACCATGACCTGCTTTTGAAAGGAGTTAGGCTAGATGGATTTAAAATGAATAATACTTTAGGCAAATATTAGTTTGATTAGAAAATAAAATTTAAAATAAATGAAAAGGTGCTGGTTAATAATACATTTTTCATTAAAGAAATCTTTGAATCACAGTGAGAAAGCATGATAGAGAATATTCAAGAAAGGTTGAGAGGAACACAGAATCAGAGTTGGAAAGGAACTGAGTTTCTATCTAACCCAAGAAAGACTATAATCTCTTAGAAAAATGTCAGAGTTGAAAGGCAAAAGTGCAAAAATAAAAGGAAAAACAATAGGAAAAAAATTGATTGGAACCTACAAGAGTACTACAAACAAGAACATAGAATCAGAAGATAGGATGCAGAGATAAATTAAACAATAGGAAAATGGACATGGAATGACATGAAAGAGAATATATAAAAGTTGTATTTAAAAAGAATGAAAGAGAAAAAAAACTTCATACATGTTGGAAGCAGATGTTAACTAGTATGAGAATTCATAGGATAATAATGAGAAGAAACTCATGAGAAATGAGAAGTTTACCCTAAGAAATCTTAGTTAAATATCAGAGCTAGAAAATTAAAGAAAACTTTATATAGCCTACTAAGGAAAACAAAAACTTTCAAGTCAAGTAAAACTTTAATTAAATTAAGGTAATTAAAACTGCATATTTATTTCATGTTTGCAAAAAATAAGAAGAAAAATTTGGAATATAATATTCTTAAGAACAAAGGAAATTCTTTGGAACAGCAAATTAACATATCCTATAACAATGAGCCTAAACATGAAAATAATTGAATGTTTAGTTAAAAGGGCAAATTTGAACCATTCCTTCAAAAGGATTGAGAAGTTAACATAAAGTAACAGACAAAAAGAACAAGTATCAGAATTTGAAACAACTTGAAATTATAAATAATTTAAATGTTTTGATGTTCTATGTCTAGACAAAAAAAATGAATGTGGGGACAGGAACTTTAAAAAATATTTATTGCTTGTTTTTTAAAAGAAGCTATAAATCCCTCAAATTATTATTATTAAAGATCAAAAATTATTGACAGAAAGAAAAGACCTGTTAGCACAAAAAAAAATGCAAAGCCTCATTATTTATGGGGGAAATCTGGAAACAAAGGTGTGCCCAATTATCAAGCATATATTAGAACATATAAATGGAATTTGTCTGTATCGTAGGAAATAAAAAAAAAATCAGAGAAGCATGGGAGTGCTTGTATGAAATGATTTATAGTCCAGAAAACAAAGCAAAAATAATAATATACATAATATGTACAATAATATAACATCGAAAGGCAGCAAAACTGTATTTTAATAGTTTATATTGGATATAATGGAGAGAACATCAGCCTTGGAGTCAGGAAGACATGGTTGACTGACATTGCAAACACCACTTTTGTTGCCCTAATTCAATTTGTTCCCCTTGGGTGTCTGTTTCCTCACCTATAAAATGAATATTGTTGGACTCAAAGACTTCTTTCACTTCTATATCTATGATCTGATTAACTCAATTATTAGTAGAATAATATAAAAATTAAAGACATAGGTTTTCTCAATTAAAATTAGAAGAAAAAGTATTGAATTTGGTGTGAGAAAAATTTGGATTCTAACTCTACTACCTTATAATCATCACATTTATGGTTGAAATGGGACTAGTTGTTCCCCTTATTCTATGAAACCCTTTTAACTATAATAATAATAACAAAATAAAGACACATGAATCCCCCCAGAATAGTTTATTGTATTGCTCGAAATATTTTCTTATACTTATTTACTAAGTACTCACAATTAATATAATAATAATTTTTGCTACAAAAGTTCCAAATTAAAATTTATATTACACATTATAATTATAAAAATAATATTTAATATTTCATTCTACCTGTAGTAAAAATTCTAAACTTTAAATACTTCTGAGTATTTTATGTGGGATATTCTGTAAGAATAAAGAGAACTAATACAATAATTATAAATAACTAAAATCTATGACTTCATATTAAATTTTTTATTTATAACTTCATTATAACATTTTAATGAAATAATAACTTAGAAATTTTTTAACACAGCATAAGAATATTATGTAAAGCTACATTTTTGTTTAATTTTTTTAACTTGTCAAAAACAAATGTTTGTCTCAACATCAGGGAAACACAGTTTTTAACCTAGTTTTCTCATTGAGTTTATTTCCGGATTTAGATTTAAAACAACAAAAAACAAAACTTCTTATTCACAAAAATATGTGGTACTAAATTTTGGAGAGTTTTTTAAACTCTTTTACAAATGAAGATATGCATGTTTTTTATTACCCATTGAAAACCAGATTTCTCTTAAACATGAAAGTTTGGAAACAATTTGATCACAATGTGAGAAAGAGCTAGACAATCTTACACTCAGTCGGAAGTGCTCAGGGTTTGATAAAATGGCCATTTTGTACATTAAAATATTTTTAAATTACTGCTGAGACATAAATTTTATAATTTTATACTTATATTTTATATGTATATATTTATATATATATATATACTATAATTTTATATTTTTATATTTTTATTTATAATTTTATAATTATATACATATTTGTCATGGAGGAAAAACATAGATATATATACACATATCTACATCTATACAATTTTTAAAAATTACTTTTTAAATTTCCACAAAGGAATTTTTAACTTGTACCCCTTGAACCATTATTGCAAATGCCTAAGGGTTTTGCACATCACTAAGTAGGAACTACTGATCTAATTCAGCATCCTCATTTTGTATTTAAGAAAACTGAGGCTAACAGAAGTTGTAATTTCCTCAAAGTTGCAGAGATAGTGAATCCTGAGAAGTAGGTTTTGAACCTATCCTATCTTTAAGGGAACTTATTTTTTAATATCCCTCCTGCTTTTTGAAAGCTTTGATGATTTCTTACAATTAAAAGTTATCACACTCTCTTCACATTTTCTTAAAGCATTTAGGATCTCTCCTTTGAGTTCCTACCACATTCTGCTTTTTGCTATGCCTTTTTATTTCTGTACATTTTATATATCATTTCAGTACACTGTAATATCGCAGAAAGCAAAATTATTTATATACATATAAATAGTTAATTACTTTTATTATTATCCCCTTTAATGTTCAATACATTTTATACATTTTAGGGGAGAGGAGGATGACAAAGCGGAAACTAGCCAGGGTGATATAAAGGCTCTCTAGCTTGAGACATGTGCAGTTGCTATGAAAGTCTGGTAGAAACATGAAAATTTCAGCTAACTGAATTCTAGGTATAATAATGGGGTAAATAAGACCACAGCAAAAGGCCATGTTCCTGCTAGCAACCCAGTGTCTAGGGAAGCCATAGGGAGGGACATTGACTAGTGTAGGCCTCTGTGGAAAAACAGAGTGGCCCTTTGTTGCAATAGGCCTGGCTAATTAAATTTCCATAGGTATTCTGTAAGGATTATTCCTTGCATTGACAAAAAATTCCTTGCATTGACAAAATTATCATGACCCCAAAATTACTATATCCAATCAGAAAACCAATTTATGAAGTCAACCCCCAACTCCCCTGTAAAGGAAGCTACTTGGACCCCATTTTTAATGGGCTCATTAGCAACTGTCCACCTTATGGAAGCAAGTTAACTTCGCCTGTCTAGTAGCATTTTTCCCTTAGTGACAGCTACCCTCCTTTTAGCCCACTTACTAAGAAGCATCACAATGGCTAACTCTTTTAGGGTTAGCCTGCTTACTAAGCATCATAATGGCTAGTTCATTAGCAACTTTGTCTGCTTTCATAGTGTCTTCTCCATTATTAACAGTAGGTTATGTTAGGGAACTTAGCTCAGATCTTTTCCCATTTAAAATCCCTTATGGAAATTTGTACTCTGTAAGCAGCATAGTAAAAGATTTTCCTCTTTATTTGGATATGGTCTAAGCCTATAGATTCATTTTTTAAAGTGATATCTTCATATTTTATTATATATATATTTATATATATACAAAATATATTTATATTATTATAAATAAATAATATTTATTACTTAAATGCTAAATTTTTAAAAGCTATGTAGAAAAAAAAAACAGAAAAAGAAAAACAAACCAAAAATTAACAAAGAAAAAATACACTGTCAAGTGGCTGATAGAGTATCAGAGAAGATTAAAAATATCTAACAATAAATTTCCACTTCAAAAAAAGCTTATATAATAAAAGAAGACATTGCATTATTAACTAGCTATCTTTTCTTTGCTTTCTCATAGGTTTTCTTTTATTCTCTGTTGTATGCTTTTTACTTTATTCTTTTTTTCCCTTTTCCTCCTGCCCACCTCCCCCAATTAGGTTATAGTTAAGCATAGTCTCTCACACACACACACATACACCCACAGATACACAGACACATATACTTATGCATATGTGTATATATACACACATACATATATTTACATAGACATACAGATGCATCTAAATAATAATATAGGTTGACACATAATGTAGATTTCTCTCTTGATTGAATCTTTTTAGTTTGACTTTGTTTAATATCAATGATTACTATCCCTATTTTTTTAAAATGAATTCTACTCGTGATCATTATTATTATGTTTATATCTATATCTATATATTTTATTAACTATACCTGCTAACTCTTCTACTTTACTTCTATGCAATAACTACTTTACCTCCAGTCATCCCCTCCCCTTATCATGGATTCCTCTCATGTCTTCTCCTTTAACCCTTCCCTCCCTCCTTAACCCATTCCTATTAATCTAGAAAACACACCTTGCCCCATTCTTCTTAATATAAACACCCTTTACTCTATCTTATCCTATGTCTCCCTTTTCCTCCCTTTTTATTCCTTTCCCATTAATTTACACACCTTATCCCACTCACATTGATTTACATACCCTTCTATACCCAACCTTATCCTATTCCCTTCCCCTTCTTTATAGATTTTATAGGGTGCTATATGTTTCTTGGTATGTGTGTGTGTGTGTGTGTGTGTGTGTATGCATGTATAGTTCCCTCTTTAACCCATTCCCCTTGTGATTAGGTTTTCAGAACTACCAGACCTCCTCCTCCATCTAATTCCTCTATGTTCATTCTTTGAATTGTACCTCATTTGTATAGCATGATTACTTTTTTCCCCCTTTTCCTAAATGATTTTATTTGCAAGAATCACATTATACCCAGCTTTACCTAGTCTTTCTTTTGGATTGCCCAATTACTAATGTCCGTTTTAGACATATGGTTTGCATTTCCATGTCTAAAACATAAATAATTTGTTCTTGCTGAGTCCACTTGAAAATAGTCTTTCATGTTAGCTGTTGTTATATGATGTTATAAGATAACATATAAAGATATGTTTAATTTTCTATTGGGTTCAGGTTTGAGCAAAAAATCCTTAAAATCTGAGAGTTCATTGAATATCTTTTCTTTTGATCATTCAGTATTATACTTAATTTTGCTGAATACAGTATTATTGTTGGTAACCCTAGCTCTTTTGACTCTGTTCCGGGACCTACAGTCTTTACTTGTTGTTGCTAATAAATCCTGTGCATGTCTAATTGTAGTTCCAGCATATTTGAATTGTTTTTGTTGTTTTTGTTGCTTGTAAAGTTTCATCTGAGGATAAGCCTACAAATTCTTTTGAGACAGTTCATAACACTGACCCCCAAACCCCAACATACTTTTGGTGTCAACCCCCTGCTCCTTAACATTTTGTGTCCTTATATATTTGGAGTCCTGGAAGCCCAATATATTTTTGGTGAGTTAGCACTTCTGTATCCACAAATCTGAACAGTAACATTGGTAAGATTAGCATTTTAATAAGTTTAATTAAAACCTATCTATAAGTTTAAGAAATATATGGGGCAGGATAAGGTTGCAGCCAGTCCCAACTTGAAGTCATCAAGATTAACTTGCCACAAAAGGTCATGGACTAAATGGCATTTCTTTGTATTCCTGATATCACAAGAAAGAAAAAACAATCAAAACAAGCAAAAAATAAACAAAGAACAAGAACAACAACAAAAAGTCGACCAATACCCCACTTGCTAGAAATGCTTTGGTACTGAAGATGTTAACTACTCAATAAGGAAAACCAAGAATATGTATGAATTGGACTGGTATGATTATTTTATTGTATGAGAGAAGTGATCATTAAATAACTAACTTAATATTGGGGAAATCCAGGGGTTTTTTTCCTTTCTTTATTAGGGAGTTTAGTTCTCTGATGGGCAGGGTACAGGATGAGAGAAAATTTTGGAATTGTTACCCCACCTAACTAAAGAACCTTCAAAATAATTTAATCTAAATTTCTAACTTATTGTGTGCTATTTAGATAAGTCTGAATGAAGGTAGATGCTTTGTCTGGATTTTATGAGGCTGGAGATCATCTGAACACCAGCATCATGTACCCAAGTCCCTCATTAGATTAAGAATACTTTCACTATAATATTTTTTTTTCTCATTAACTGTTAACCAGTCAGAGGTGATTGTCACTCTCCCAAATACCTACTCTTTCAAAGGCATATAAGCATTGAGCAGGTTCCATAAGAGGTCTTTGACATTCAAGACTGGCATTAACCCCTTTCCTTAATTAATTAATGACAGGATTAATTAATAAAACAGTGAAAATGAAATAAAATAACAAAAAAATAAAAATGTAATAAAACTATGTCTCCTAAATATTAGGTCTTGAAGACACAAATCCTTTCATTCATTATGTTTTTGAACCTGAAGACATGAATATTTTCATTATATTCTATTACAGTATCATACTTATTATTAATTTATATTTATGTTTGGAATGGGAGACTGACCAATGAAAATCTTGACTTCTTGACCTTCATGCCATCAGAACTGGCCAGTCTTTCATTACATAATTATTATTGTTACAAAATGCTCTTGGGCACAAGTGACATATAAGTTTTACATTTAATAGTTTACTTCATATCCTTATAAGTGTCACTAAAGGACTAAATAAGCATTTATTTGGAAATTTGTTATTGGAAATTTGTGTAGAGATCCAATACTTTATTCTTAGTCTGGGTTTCATTGAAGAATTGGTAGTTTTACTTCTCTGGGCTGTGGTAGACATTTACCAAATTGATGAGTACAGACACTATACTACTATGTTTTTAGAAGTTTTATATATATATATATATATATATATATATGTATATATGTATATATATATAAAACATGTATTATTTAACATAATTAATATATATACATATATGCATATATATGCATATATTTTTTTTTCTCACATTGGATCTTAACTTTAGGAGAATGGTATGATTTTCCAGGTCATTTTTCACATATCTAATAGTATACTTTAAACTTGACAGATTTTCTTCTTGAAGAAGATTAAAGTTTCTTTCTTTGAGGCAGTCCAGGCTTTTGTTTCTGAAGCCAAAACAAATGTTTTGAAGAACACTTACCTATTAGAAGAACTAGGGTTTTCCTAATGCTTCTGTCAAAAGAAAATATAACATCTTTAGGGAAAAGCATTTTGTTGTGATCTAAGCTACTAAAATCACAATATTGCTAATTTTGCAAAAGTGATCAAGCCTTAGTAAAATAAAATAGTTACTATATCCCTGTTACAAAGACCCTGTAGACAAGTGCCTGCTGATTACATTTGATTAACATTTACTAAGTCATTGGATTAATTAGATGGCCTTTATTTTACTTCCATTAAAGTGGTATGCAGTTATAATAAAGATTTACCTTAAAAAGTATAAGATTCTTTACTAGTTTATTTTCCCAAATAAAATTGGAAACAATGTTATATTCTATATTTTTAAAATTGTATTTTATTTTTAAAATTTGCATATAAGTTAAGGATGAAATGATATGGTGAATAACCAGCTGGCCTCAGAAGGAAGACTAAGATTTGTGTCATGCTTTTGACACAAACTGGCTGTGTGACACTAGTCAAGTCAGCCTTTCAGTGCTTTAAATCAGGACTTTTAAAACTTTTTTACATTTGTGACTTTTTTTGTTGGTGAAAATTTTACATTAAGTATATAGGTACATAAATCAAACATTTACTGATAATAAATCATAATTTCACAATCCCTACATTCAGTTCGAAGACCTCATACAGAGTTGCAAACCACAATATAAGAAGCTGGGTCCTATAAGTTACAGAGAAAGTATTAGCTTACATTGGTAGTTTCCACACCTAGAATTTCCTTATATCAATTAAGTCCCAAGTGCCTTCCCTATCTTTATTCCTATGCATGTATTAAGAGAATAAAATATTACTAAAGAAACATATCTGATTTAATTTTAAAAAATATTTTACTGTCTGCCCTCAAAAATCCTACTGTGATGCCTTATGATGGGAAGTTGGCACTCAAAAGTTATGTAGAGACAAATAGATCTCAGAAAAGTCAAAAGGCATGAAATAGGCTGTTTACTAATCAATTGCTTCTCTGTTTTCTAAACATCAGCCTATCTGTGGAAATATTAAATATTGGCTAGGAACAAATGGTAGGGAGAGGTTATATCATACAGTGAAAAGAGGAATAGAGTTAGGATCAGCAGAAAACCAGGTTGAAAGCTTTCCTCTGATATCTACTAATTGGATGATTTGGGGGAAGATATGGCACCTCTTGGAGCCCTTAGGAGATTTAAACAACCCACAGGAAGTTCCTCACAGAGTTCTTTTGAGGATACCACTTAGCAAACCTTTTAAATCTTCTGTAAAAAAATACATTATTGTTATTTCTAAGAAAGAAGCAATCTCAAAAAGATAAAGGTGATAATCTTGCAAGAATTATTCTTTAGTCCTCATTCCCTAACTAGGTATGATAAAAGTGGGGTTAAAAAGACATAAAGAGTGATTATGAATCTTTGAATAACCAACAAAGATTCACTTGTATTTCAAGGTTCTGAACATAGTCACATGAAAAAGAATCTGAGTAGATTCTAGCCACATTCCCAGGGCCTCTGCTGAGATCATCCTCCAAAACTGCTGAAAAGTACCTTCACCAAGAAACATTTAAGCTGGGATAGTAAATGGACTCAAGATAGAAAATGTATTCTGCAGAATATTGATGGGATTCCCTTCCCACCTGGCCTCCCTGATGTCCTTTAAAGCTTAAGTTTTATTTCAGTTCTTTCCCATACTTCCTTTTACCATATATATGGAATCTCTGCTATGTGGATTTTCTGATGGACATCATCATATGAATAATGGATAATAATTTGTCACATTTATTATTTTTAAAGATTTTCTCTTCTGTGAAAATTTTCTGACTACTATGATTATCTGATCTTTCCCTCAAGACTTTCTCTAGAAACATTCAGAGATTTTCCTTTCCACTCACTCTCTAGTAAAGGATAAATTGTAGTTGGCATGAAATCATTTTATCCTAACTACATGCGATAAAAACGTTGACAGATATAAACACACCACCCTACTCTAACTCTTTAATTAGTATTATTGATTGACTACCTGATTATTAAATTTCTGACCATTATAGTTTAAGAAGCAGTATAACTTAGAGGAATGAGAGACCAAGTTTCCCATCCCATCTCTAACAGTTGTTGTCTAACCATAAATAAGTCATATATCTTTCTGAGCCTCAATTTCATCATGGAGACAATAGCAAAGATGATATATGTAAATGAGATGATGTATGTAAAGCCCTTAGAGGGGCTTTTAATGTTAGCCATTTAGAAGGCCATTTAAATGTTAGCTACTGTTAAAATTCATACAACTATCTCCTAAGGCATGTAGATAGTAGCTATCAGTGGTAAGACAGCAACCTCATTGGTTGAGACATGGATTTTTTTAAATAGTCAAAAGAAATTAGAAAATACAGGAAAACCCCATCTTTAAAACAAACAAAAAAAGAATTGAGAATCTTACTTTTGTATGAAGAAGTATTTATAAACTTTTCTGAAAAAGAAAGTGTACAAAACTCACTTTCAGAATGCCTAATGATATTTTGATTCATTTCTTGTTTATCTTTGAATACAGTCAAATGTGTAAATCCCTTGAAATCACTCTTTCATTTTTTTGTCTTTAAAAATTATTTAATGCTAAATGTGATATGTTCTATGAGAAGTGAATAGCATTAGATTGTCAAAAGAATGACGATTCTATTCGTAGACTTTAACTAGACTGCAGAGGGTGGTGTGGCAACTTGGCAAAAATTTTTTTTCCCTAATGTATGAAACAAGAAAGAATATCAGACCCAATCTTTCCTGAATATATGTATAATTTGAAGTTTATGCAGAATCAGTTCTTGGCAATAATTTAGAAAATTTAAAAGTGAAAAGGCTCCAAGTGATGAATCACTCACCCAAGGAATACAGAAGATGATATTGATAACAATTATCTTCTTTCCTCTTTCTTCTCTGGTAACTGAACTATTTGTGTTGTACCCCAAAGAAATTAGCTTTAATTCTACCTAAGAAAAGAATCAAGAGCCTAGAAAAGAAGAAAGATTGTTCTAGTGCCAGATGGATACTCTGGAAAAAAATATTCTTGAGACTACACAAATGAAGATCCCTAAACAACAACAACAACAAAATAATAATGCAGCTGGTTTTGATGCTGTGGAGAGTCTAAGTAACTAGCAAAAAATAAAGCAATACAACCTTGATTGGCACAGAAATGAGGTAAACCCTAGGAGAGCAATGGGTGTATTATACTCAAGAAATAGGGGTTTTTATTCCTGAATGGAGTCACACTAATTCTCTCAACTTTTCATAGAACATGATTGCTTTTTACAAAAGTAAATTAATTTTCCAACATAGGGTTCTCCCCACTCCCACTCTTTTTGGTTTTTTGGTAAAGAAGAGTGCCTTCAAACAGAATGACTTAAAATTGCCCTTCAACTGTGAAAAGTGCTTTAAAAACTTCCCTTCACATGTGAAAAGGTATATGTAGAATGTTAATGGCAATTTTCTGTAAGTAGAGGTGACTTTAAGGACTTTTAAACAATGAATAAAAAAGAAAAAAAATTAAAAGAAGTTTTTATTCTTTTCATTCTCTCTATGTGTATGTATATATATATATAGATATAGATATAGATATAGATATATATATATATAGATATATCTATATAGATATATAGATATATCTATATATATATATATATATAGATATAAGCTTCCTTTATGCATTCGGGCAATCATTGGGGAGAGAGAAAGAGAGACACACACAGAGAGAGAGGCAGAGCGAGAGAGAGAGAGAGAGAGAGAGAGAGAGAGAGAGAGAGAGAGAGA
>JAJPUD010003563.1:105851-119965 GCA_023553655.1 Myrmecobius fasciatus | reverse complement strand
GAGAGAGAGAGAGAGAGAGAGAGAGAGAGAGAGAGAGAGAGAGAGAAAGAGAGAGACCAATCCATTTCTCCTTGTCCAAATCTAAATGGAAGCTTCTGTTGCATCCTCTTTCTTGGATGATAGGTATAGTGGTACTGACCTGTAGTACCTACTGCTACAGAAGCATAGGCTGTTGGATCCCTTGAGTTTGGGCGTTCTAAGCTGAAGTAGGGCTAAAAGCCAGTTGATTTTCTCCACTATGTACAGCACCAACATAATAAACCCCAGGAATTGAAGGGGTATAGGGCTTCAAAGGTCAGGTAAAGAGGCTGAAGTCAGAAAATCCCAAAAGATTAAAGATTTGATATTTATCAATATTGGAATCAGTACTGGGAGATGAAGACAAAGGAATGGAAAGGACAAGGACAAGGGAAACAGAAAAGAAAGAGAAAATAAAATACCAAACATAGTTGACACGCTAGAACTATTTTTCTGATATGAAACAAGTGACCTTCATAATTTACTTGAGACTGTGAATCTGCAGAGTTCTGTACCATTCTTTTATTAGTGAAAATATGCTATGTTATAGTGTATTTCTCATGAATGGATACTATCTATATAATGCCATGTCAATCTTTTTGATTTTTTGTTTATTTGTTTGTTTTTAGGATCTCACATCATAAGGTGCATATTTGAGTTATGGTAATATAAAATAAAACAGCTTTAACCAATCATCAGCTAATATACACTACCTTATTATAAAGCTTGACTCTGTTAAAATGCTCAGAATGTAAAGGAGGTACATATCTTGGTTTTTCAGAATATTATACTAGACATATTTTGGGAGTTAGTTATTGGCCAATAGAACTGGTCAATGTATACGATACAGTTCATAAGAACACATACCTCTCTTGATTTGTTGCTTATTTTGATTAAAGAAACTTGGTGTGTTTTTTCTTTCCCTTTTCTCTATTTTTATTTTGTTGAGACATTTTGTTTTTATAAAACATCATTTCTGGATGTATCCAACTATTCCACCCAACATACATATAACCCTTACCCCATGAAGCTACCCTTATAGCAAAGGAAAATTGTTGTTGTTTGTCCTTTGTTCTTGAAGAGGACCATAACATCAGGGAGGCGAAGATATGACATACAAGTGAAATGGATTTAAGTGAGGGAGGACTGACCAAGGTCACCTGCCTCACTTTCCCCTTCAGAGCCATCTGAGTCCAGTGACCAGATATAGATCAATATGACTAGAAATTGCCCTCTATTTAAACAAAAACTGTCACAGAAGTCTAAGCTAACTTCATATCAATCAAAGAAGCATCTATTGATTTATAGGGAACTACCCTAAAGACAAAGAAAAACAAAAAACAGACCCTGTCCTTAAATAGCTCATATTCTAATGAGGAAGATAGGAGAAAAAGAATGATGTGCATGCAAGATTTAAGTAGCATAAATGAGAGGTAATACAAGTATTTGGGGAGGCTGAGAAACCCTCTTGAAAAAAAATGAAATTTGAACTGAGTGTTGAGGGAAGCCAAGAGGCAAAGGGAGGATACTATAGGCATGGGTGAGCCATCAGTGAAGCAGCAGTGAAGAATACAATTACTTGTTTGTGTACTGTGAAAGAAATAGCAATAAAACAAAACACAACAACAACAACAAAATGAAACAAAACAAAAACAGTGCTAGTTGAATCTTTGGACCTCTAGCAGAGAGTAAAGTGTAATAAGTCTAAAGAGCTGGAAAGTGGGCAAGTGGCAAAGGGACTTAAAAGGCCTATTGAATTTCATCTTGGAAGTAACAAACAGATTGAGTATAAAGTATTCTGCATTTGGAGAGCCAAGATGGTGAAGTAAAGGTAGGGAATCAATCAAGTTCTCCACCAAACCTCTATATATTGCTTTAAGTAACAACTGTAAATAAATTTTAGAATATCAGACCCACAAAAAACAGAGTGGATCAGTTGTCCAACTAAAGACAACTTGGAGAGTCAATAGGAGAGGTCTGTGTACTAGGGTGGATAGTATCAATAAGAGTAGAATAATAGTAGTTATAGCAGTAGTATTAAATGGCAGCAACAACTGCAGTAGTATTAGCAGCAGCAGAAGCAGTAATGGTAATAATAGTAGCAACAATAGCAGTAATATTCCTAGTAGTAGTAGTTACATCAGCTGCAGCATAGTAGTATTAGTGGCAGTTACAGCAGAAATAATAGTAGTAATAATAGTAGCAGCAGTAGCAGTAGTGGTAGTAATAGTTTGAGCAGTAGTAGTAATAGTAGTAATGGCAGCAGCAGTAGCAGAAGTACCATCATCATCAGTAATAGTAATTGCAGCAATAGTATAATAGTAGCAGGAGTATAGTTTTAGTTGCACCAGAAGTAGTAGTAATAGTAGTAATGGCAGCAGCAATAGTTGTAATAGTATCAGCAAAAGCATCAACAGCTACAGCAGTAGTAGTAATATTAGTAATAGCAGTAGTAAAAATAGAAGCAGCAGCAGTAGTATCATCATCAGCACTCACAGTAGTAATAACAACAGCAGTAATAATAGCATTACTAATTACTAATTAATTAATATCAGCAGTAATGATAGTAGCAGCAACAGAGTATTAGTGGCAGCAGCAGCAGCATTAATAATGGCAGCGCAATAGTAATAGTTGCAGTAGCAGTAGTATTAGTATTAATAGTAGCAGCAGTAGTAATAGTAGTAATAGAAGCAGCAGCAGGTGTATCAATATCAACAACAGATATATCAGCAGCTGCAGCAGTAATAGTAACAATAGTAGCAGCATCCGCAATAGTGGCAATAGCAGTAATAGTAAGATCAGCAGCAGTAGTATCAGCAGTAATACTAGTAATAGTAGCAGCAGAGCAATAGTAGTAGCAGCATAGTATCAGTGGCCGCAACAGAAGTAGCAATAGCATCAGTAGTAGTAGTAGCAACTGTAGAGATAGCAACAGCAGCAGTAGTAATAGTAGTAATAGAAGCAGCAGCAGGTGTATTAATATCAGCAACAGATGTATCAGCAGCAGCAGCAGTAATAATAACAGTAGTAGCAGCAGTAGCAATAGGGACAACAGCAGTAATAGTAAGATCAGCAGCAGTAGTAGCAGCAGAGCAATAGTGATAGTAGCAGCAGCATAGTATTAGTGGCAGTAACAGAAGTAGTAATAGTATGAGTAATAGCAGCAGCAGTAGTAATAGTATTAGTAGCAGCAGGAGCAATAGTAGTAATATCAGTAGCAGGAGTACAGTATTAGTGGCAGCAGTAGAAGTAGCAATAGTAGCAGCAGTGAGTATTAATATTATTAGCAGCAGCAGTAATAATCATAGTTTTGGTAGTGATAATAATAGAAGTAGTAGCAACAGCAGTAGTGATAATAGAAGTAGTAGCAATAGCAGCAGAAGTTGCAGGAGCAGCAAACAGCAGATATAGCAGCAGCAGCAGCAGTGATAGTAGTAATAATAGGAATAATAGCAGTAATAGTAGCAACAGCAATATCCTCATCAGTTGCAGTAATGATAATAGTAGGAGTAGTAGCATCAGCAGCACCAGCAAGAATATCAGCAGTAATAGGAGCAGCAGTAGCATATTATTTAGTGCCAGCAGCAGTAATAGTAGTAAAAGTAATAGCTGTAGCAAGATAATAGTAGTAACAGTAGCAGCAGCAGCAATATTATCATCAGCCGCAGTAGTGGTAATAGCAGGAGTAGCAGTAGCAGCAGCGACAGCAGCAAGAGTACCAGCAGTAATAAAAATAGCAGTAGCATATTATATATATATGTATTATTATGTATATTATATTATATAGTGGTATATATTATTTTATATCATATATATATATATACCATTATATATAGTGGTAGCAGCAATAATAGTAGCAGCTGCAGTAGTAGTAACAATAATAATAATAGTTCTCCTAGTAGTAATAATAGTCCTCTCTAGATAGCTACATAATTGAAGACCTCCTTTAATTTACCTTGCTTCTCTTGCAAGCTTGTGATCTATTTTCCCAACTCCTCATGCTTCTTTATCCCAGTCTCCAATCTGGTTTTCAAATTTCCTTATCTGAGTATGCCTTCTTACAATACAATGTTGCCTCTTTTCTTTTACCTGTTGTTTCTTTTGAATATTATTTTGAATAATATTTCAGGGAAGACTAGAATTTCTGGAAATAGGGCTTGCTGAGTCCTTTTTTTAGGACTGTTCTTTTATGGTCACCTGTGGACTACTTATGGCTCTAAGAAGCTGTATCATGTTCAAAGGATACACCCTAATAAAACTTACTCAGCAGACAGGCTAAACCTGATTGAGGGTAACCAACAGACTTCAAAAGTCTCAGTGAATTAGTGGGATATCTACCCCATACATGTGAAGTCTTCGTCTGGTGGAATGAATAGATGAAAACAATTCCTTACAATGGTTATGAAAGCAGTTGAAGCAGACACCAATGTATGATTACAGCTTGATCAGATACCAAAGACTCCAAGGGCATTCACTGCATCCTAGGCCATCACAAATTCTCTTGACTTTTGTTTTGCTATTATGATCCTCAAAGAAAGAATGAGACTTAGCACTTTGTGCAACTCTGATTCACTTAAATCCAATTCATGCTCAAGTAAAGACTTCATCCCATGATATCAATGGTCTTCTAAATATGAAGGATGAACAAAGCAACAACTCAGAGCTTTAATGCCGTCATGTTTTCTACCTACTGAATCTCAGTGAACCCTATATGAAAAAAAAATGTGTCCACTTTTTTTTTTAGCACTTATGACTCTTCTTCTTTGCAATTAAATACTTGGGTAAATACATTTAAGCCCATCAATTTTCTACTGACTCTTTTTTTTAATGTTTGTCCTACCTTGAGTTTCTTGGTATTTCAGCTAATATTCTTCTTTCTTTGGGCTACTCTCTATAATATCTAATGGGGAAAGACATAAGCAATGTTCCCCTTCTTTCTTTCTAGTTTTGAAAGTCCTTTTGATTAGATTTACAAGACACCTGGCAAATAGATTTTTTTTTCAGTTTTTGTTGTGTGCTCTATTTCTGGCTAGGAATATGTCAACCTTTTATTGTAAATCAGGATCCAGAAACCCAAGCCCATTCTCAGACAAAATCTTCTTAACCAGCTTTTCCTTTCCCAAATTAATTTCATCCCCTCTCTTTGCCTTTAATGAAAAGCAATGAAGAAAACACATCCTATTTTTCCTATAATCTTCAGAACATAGAAATTTGGCCAAGGAAACAAAACCACATTGTCCTGTTGCTGTTTCTGCTAATAGACTTGTGTCAGTGAGCCAGGGTGGTTTTAGTGAATCCAGAGTAGATACTATTCTCTCTGATTTCAAATTTATACACACACACACACACACACACACACATATATATATATGTATGTATATATATATATATATATATCTTTCTATAAAGACACACACACACACATATATGTCTCTTTCTCTCTCTCGATCTCTCTCTGTATACACACACACACACACACGCACACACACACACACACACAAAATAGTTATTTCCATCATTGTGTAGAGCATTTAATACAAAAGATAAGATAGCAACTTATAACCAGTTCATTTCTCTCTGTACTCCACTGAGAAAAATAAGATTGAGACAATAATAATGGCTAACAATTGTAGAATGCCTTAAAATTTGAAAAGCATTTTAAATATATTTTCTCATTTGATCTTTATAATAACACTGAATAGGCTCTATTTTTATCTCCATTTTATAGATGAAGAAACTGGGGGTTAAATGATTTATAGCTTAACCATGTTCATACAACTAGTAAATATTTGAGATAGGATTTTTAAATTTAAGTTAATTTCAAATTTCAGTATAGTATTTTTTGTTCTAAATACATATAAATATGGTTTTCAACATTCATTTTTGTGAGATTTTGAGTTCCATTTTTTCTCCTTTCCTTACCACACCTTTCCCAAGAAAACAAACAATCTGATATATGTTAAATAAAATTAAGATTAAATAAGGATATAGGTTAAATAAATCAAACCTATTTATTTCTATATTAGTCATGTTGTAAGAGAAAAATTGCAACAAAAGGGAAAAACCATGAAAAAGAAAAAGTTAGGAAACAAACAAAAAAGGTGGAAAATAGAATCCTGTGATCCATATTCAGTCTCCATTGTTCACCCTCTGGAAACAGATGGCATTTTCTAACCCAAATCTATTGGGATTGTTTTGGATCACTGTATTGCTTAGAAGAGCTAAGGTTATCATAGTTGAACACCAGATAATCTTGTTATTACTCTGTACTGTGTTAACTGGTTCTTTTCACTTCACTCAGCATCAATTCACATAGGTTTTTCCAGGCTTTTAGGAAATCAGCCTGCTCATTATTTCTTATAGAACGAAAATATTCAGCTACATTTATATACCATAACTTATTCAGCCATTCCTCAATTGATAGGCATCCACTCAATGTCTAATTCCTTGTCACAAAAAGAGCTGCTATAAATATTTTTACACATGTGGATTACTTTCCCTCTTTTATGATATCTTTGGTATACAGACTCAGTCGTGACACTCCTGGATCAAAGGGTATGCACAGATTTGTAGCTCTTTGGATATAGTTTCAAATTGTTTTTATCCCAAATGGCTAAATCAGTTCACAACTCTACCAACAATGCAACACTGTTCCAGTTTTCCCACATCCTCTTCAACATTTATATTTATCTTTTCCTGCCATTTTAGACAATCTGAGAGGAGTGAAGTGGTACCTCAGAGTTGCTTTAATGTTCATTTTTCTAATGAATCGTGATTTAGAATATTTTTTCATATGACTATAAATGGCTTTAATTTCTTTGACCATTTATCAATTGAGGAATTTCTTGTATCTTTATAAATTTGACCCAGTTCTCTATATATTTTAGAAATGAGACCTTTATCAGAAACACTGGTTGTGAAAATTGTTCCCCATATTTCTGCTTCCTTCTAATCTTGATTGCATTGGTTTTGCTTGTACAAAACTTTTAAATTTGATGAAATAAAAATTATCCATTTTGCATAGTATAATATTCTATCTTTCTTGTTTTGTCATAAATCTCTGCCTTCTCTAAAGCTCTGACAGGTAAACTAGTCCTTTCTCTCCTAATTTGTATAGTATATATTCTGTTTGTTTAAAACCTGAATCTATTTTGACTTTATCTTAGGATAAGGTGTGAGATGTTGGTCTATGTCAATTTCTGTAGTACTATTTTCTAGTTTTCTGAGCAATTTTTGTCAAATAGTGAGGTCTTATCACAGAAGCTAACTCTTTGTGTTAATTAATCACTAGATTATTATATGCATTAACAATTGTGTCTTGTGTACCTAACCTATTCCACTGACCCACCACTCTTTCTTAGCCAGTACCCTACGGTTTTTATGACTACAACTTTAAAATATAATTTTAGGGCTGGTTGGCTAGGCTACCTTCCTATCCATTCTTTTCCCATTGATTTTTTCTTTCTATTCTTGATCTTTTGTTCTTCCAAGTGAATTTTGTATAAATCTATTTTATATTATTATTATATTATTTATATAACTATAAAAACTTTTTTGGCATTTTCATTGCTATGACACTGAATAAGTAAATCATTTAGGTAGAATTGCTATTTGAATATATTATCTTATCTTATCTCGGTATAGAGTATTAGGATGTTATGACCAATTAATATTTTTCCTGATTTTATTTCTGTGAAAAGTGTAATGGTATTCATAAAGATCCTGGGTTTGTCTTGATAGGTAGACTCCAGGAGTATCTCTATCGAATCTGTATCCCAAAGACAACATTAAAAAAAGGAAAAAAGGACCCACATGTGCAAAAATGTTTATAGCAGGCCTTTTTGTAGAGGCAAGGGACTGGAAACTTGAGTGGATGCCCATCATTTGAGGAATGACTGAATAAGTTATGGTATATGAATCTTATGAAATATTATTGTTCCATAAGAAAAAAATCAGCAGGATGATTTCAGAAAGACCTGGAAAGTCTTACATGAACTGATGCTGAGTGAATTGAGTAGAACTAAGAGAACATTGTACACAGCAGCAACAATTTTGGTGATCATCAACTCTGATAGGCTTGATTCTTTTCAAAACAATTCCAATAGACATGATGTATCCAGAGAGAGAACTATGGAGACTGAATGTGCATCACACCATATTATTTTCACCTTTGTTATTTGCTTATTTTTTTCTTTCTTATTTTTTTCCTTTTGAAATGATTTTTCTTGTGCAGCATGATAAATGTGGTAATATGTACAGAAGAACTGCACAAGCTCAACCTACATTGGATTACTTGCTGTCTAGGGAAGGGGGTAGTGAGAAGGAAGAAAATTTTGGAACACAAGGTTTTGCAAGGGTGAATGTTGAAAACTATGTTTGCATATATTTTGAAAAATTTAAAAAAACTATTATTACATAAAAAAGGAATTGTCCTTTATTGACATAGTCAAAATTATCCCCAGGCAATAATAAAGCAACTGAGAATAACTTTAGTGGAAGTAGGAGAGCTCACTGTCCTATAAAGCCTTTTGTGGGGCTAGGTAACCTGCTTACATAAGAATAAATGTTGATAAAGTTAGGTGAAAAGACAGAAACAGAGAAAAAATACAATAATTCATATACATCCCTGCTATAAGAAAGCTAAGGAATCTATAAGGTATATGTATATTGAGGTTTTTAGGATGATATGAAATTGGAGAGTAAGGATAAGACTAACTGATTTAACAGATGCTCACTCTGAGGACTAAGAGATTGCGTTCTTTGTCTCTGTCTCTGTCTCTGTCTCTGTCTCTGTCTCTGTCTCTCTCTCACTCTCAGAAGTTGAGGAATTTGGTTATTATGATTTGGTAGATTAGAGATTCAAAGTCTTATAGAATTCTAATTTCTTTATTCCTTTCTTTCCTCTAAGGAATTTCAATATGAACTGACCAAGAGTGATGAAGTGAGTCCCCAGAAAAGCAGTCATCACAAAACATTTTAGTTTTGTCTTAGTTTCCCAGAAAACTATATTGTTGTAGCCTCCCCAGCTTTTCTCTCTGGGTATGTTTTTATGTTGTAGTACTATCCAATTCCTTTCATTATATACAAATACTGTGCTGTGAGTGACTGTTAAGATTTATTAAACTGTTTTCACCATGCAAACTCATTACTTCCACATGCTAATGAAAAATGATTTGCATATTTGTCTCTGAGTCAATTTCCCCAGAGTAATTAATATATAGTTTAATTCTGTGTGCTCAGTAACTATGTATACTACTCTTTGCAAGGAAGGGCCTTTGTGAATGTGAACTGTTGGATTTATTCTGCTGATATATAATTTTGCCAAGATCAAAAGATCCTAAGTTCACAAGAATATGTAAAAGCAAATGCATGTCTATTGAATGAAGTGTAGTAACAAGGCTGAAATAAGATTAAGGAGATAATGGAGCCATCAAGATTCTAGGATAGATGACAGAAATAGCTCAGAGCAGAGTTTGAAGTTGAAAGAAAGACTCTTTGGGACCAGAAAGTTTCCTTTGCAAATACCATCCCTGTCCCTGTAACTAAAACAAGGAAACTGACTCTAGATAAATCAAGGAAACTTAACCTTGCCAAAATAAAGGCATCCAACAAAGACTTCTTAAGCACATGTTATGTACAATAAATTATACTGGAATCTAATTAGAATAGTGCTTTAAGCAATAAGCAAAGACTATGATATTCTTGTGGAAAGGATGGTAGCTTCTTAATTTTCTCATTTGTAAAATGAAGAGTTTATATTAGGTGGAGTAAAGGATCCAGGAGAGTTAGATTAATAATTGAGCTAGTCAGTAGTTGAATTAGGTAGATTTGGAAGTGGATGAATTACAAAATCCAGATAGTATTCATCAGTGGTTCAAAATAAGCTTGAATGGAGTGTTTTACTGGTGTTTTCCTTTGATTTTATTGATCATTACTTCACCTAATACCCTATTTATCTTGACTGAGGAGTTCCTTAGGATAATTGTGCTTATTCATAGCCTTTCATGCATCCAAATTTGCCAAGAAAAACTCTTTTTTTTAAATAATTACTTTTGAAGATAAAGATAAAAATGGATTAAGTAGTTTTATCTTCTCTGTTACTGCTCTATTAATACTGGGGTGTGTAAACTGTTTAGGGAAGACTGGTGTGAAAGATTCTGAAGCTCTTTTCAGGACTGTTTATCCATCTTTGATCTGTACCTTTCACTCAACTCTCACCTGTGGTTCAAAGAAGCTATAGCATGCATAGCAGCTACACTCTTTGGAAACATCTTGATAGATGGGTTGAACAAGTTTGGGGGTAAAGACAGGCTTCAGATGTGTCAGTGAGGAAGGAGGATGTTTACTCCAAGCATGGGAAGCCTTTCCAAGTCTAATGAGCAGATGAGGACAATTTGTTCCAATGGTCATGAAAGTGGCTGAAGCAGACCCTGCAGAGGCCTGAGGGTTTGGTCAGACATTGAAGATACCAATGTTATTCACCAAATCCCACACCATTACCATCTGTCTTAACTTTTTCCTTGTCACTGGATTTTGATGACTCTGGAAGAGAGAATGAAGCTGATGAATTTGTGCAGCTCTGTCTTACTTTAATACAATTCATAGTCAAATCAACACATCATTCTGTGTCATTGGCCCTCTTAGAGAATGAAGGAAAAATAACTAATAATTAATATTATGGCATCCAACTCCAAGCAGTGTAATTATTCTTCTGTCTCCAAATAAATTTTTAAAAAGCAAAAGGATTATGTTTTTTCTTAATTTACAAGAAAATCTTCAATTCATTCTAGTCCTATTTGTATAACTCCATTCACTGTATACTCTTAAGTGTGCATACCTTTTTTTTTTTTTTTTGCTTTTTGCTGAGGCAATTGGGTTAAGTGACTTGCCCAGGGTCACACAGCTGTTACGTGTCTGAGACCAGATTTGAACTCAGGTCCTCCTGACTTCAGGGCTGGTGCTCTATCCACTGCGCCACCTAGCTGCCCTAAGTGTGCATACCTTAATGAACGATTTGTCATGTCCAAAATTAAATATTGCATTGGAGGATGATCTGAAGGAGATTAAAGCATATTTGAATCTACTATTTGCATATCATCTTCATGCATGTAGCACTAGATTCCCTCATTTTTTTAAATCCTGAGTTTCCCTAAAGTTCAATGACTTTTTACAGGCCTGATCCTATTATTGATTGGTATAGACTCTTATCATCTCTGTTTTTCTCTGCTGGGTTGATTTTATCCAAGGTATTCATTCTGGTGACCCTTCACTCCAGGGATGTTTTGGACTTAATATGAGCATTTGGATTTAGTATGAGCATTGGATCAAATTAACCCAGTGAAACTCAGAACTCCTATGTTCTAATGATCGACCAGTATCATCTTTCTTGGTGTTAAGGATTACAGACTTGTGCTATCATTCTTAGCTTCTAATTATATTTTAAAAATAATTAAGGGGCTATGCTATCTGTTTGGAGTTGAAAAATACATTTGGGATTGATATAAAATAAAACTTTCTAACAATTGGGATTATTTAAAAGTGAAATAAGCTACCTCACAAGACAGTGAATTCTCCATCACTGATGATCTTGAATGAAAAGCCAAATAACCATTTATCAATTGTATTTAACTGGACGTTCTTAGATCAAAGTTAGATGAGATTGCTATTCTATTCCTTTCTGGCTCTCAAATTCCATGATTCTCCTATCCTTGGAAATTGGTCCTTCAGCAGTGGGCTAGAAGAGATATTTTCTTTGCCTGAATGCATGAAATTGCCTAAAGTAATAGTTCTGGAGGGGTGGAGCCAAGATGGCGAACTGCAGACAGCTTTCTCTGTGAACTCCGGCGACATTCCCTCAAACCCAGACAAAGTAAGCCTTCCAACTGGTTTCTAAGTGAGAGCACCGCCAAGCATTTGGACTACAACACACTTCTATCAAAGATCTACCGTGAAAGAACTCCGGAGAAGGTTAGCCTCAGGGGAAATCGGCCGCTGGTCGCGATCGGACTCCAGCCGGGGCGGAAGTCAGGGCTGCGATAGAGGGGCAGATTTTGGGCACCCAGGAAGCCCCTGGGAGACGCCTGGGCCACTTTGCTCTGCTTGCGGGCAGGTGCTTTGGCAGATCTGCCTTTGGAAAAAAGTAGATCAAGAGTAGCTGAAAACGTGGTCCTAGTGCGAATCTAGCCCGACCAGCCTCAGACCGGAAGTCAACTCAGCAAACTGCCCCAGGGCAAATACAAATTGTTGCAGTTTTCTCTGGTTTTGACCAATATACCAACTTTAAATTATGAGCAAGAAGCAGAAGAGAGCTCTCACCATAGAAAGCTTTTACAGAGAAAAAATAGAACAGTCCCCAGATCCTGACATTATGAAAACAATCCCAGATGAAGCCACAAAGGCAGATTTAAGTTGGTCTCCCTTTCAGAAGGCTTACCTGGATGATTGCATTAAGAATCTCAAAAGAGAGCTAGAAGAAGAATGGGGAAATAAATTGAGATCAGGGCAACAGAAATATCAAAAACTGGAAAATAGGACTGGTGAATTGGAAAAAGAAAACAGTTCACTGAAAAACAAAATTGGTGAATTGGAAAAAATCACCAATTCACTGGAAAATAAAAATGGTGAACTGAAAATCAAAATTGGTGAATTGGAAAAAGACAACAATTCACTGAAAAACAAAATTGGTGAATTGGAAAAAGACAACAATTCACTGAAAAATAAAATTGGCAAAATGGAAAAAGAATGCATTGAATCAAGAAATTCAATTGGCCAGCTACAAAAGGAGCTAAAAAAGATAACTGAAGGAAATAATACTTTAAAAATTAAAATTGAACAAATAGAAGTAAATGACTCAATAAGACTTCAAGAATCAGTTAAACAAAAACAAAAAAAATGAAAAAATTGAAGAAAATATGAAATATCTCCTAGGAAAAACAACTGACTTGGAAAACAGATCCAGGAGAGACAATTTAAGGATTATCGGACTCCCTGAAAGCCACGATGAAAAAAAGAACCTGGATGCTATCTTCCAGGAAATCATGAAAGAGAATTGCCCTGATGTTTTAGAATCAGAAGGCAAAATTGGCATTGAAAGAATTCACCGATCACCTCCACAAAGAGACCCCAAAATTAAAACCCCAAGGAATATCGTGGCCAAATTTCAGGACTATCGCACCAAGGAAAAGATATTGCAAGCAGCTAGAAAGAAACAGTTCAAATACCGAGGAACTGTCATTAGAATTACACAGGATCTGTCAGCTTCCACATTGAAGGATCGAAGGGCCTGGAACCAGATATTCCGAAAGGCAAAAGGAGAAAAGGAAAGGGATAAACTAATAGAAGGATTAGGGGAAAGGTATAAAGGGGAGGAAGGGACTCTAAAGGGGGGAGGACTATTGGTGGGAGGTGGTCATCAAAAATAAAGTACTGGGGAGGGGGGAAGGGAGAGAGGGGAAAGGGAAGAGAAAATCATAACTCTGGGTAAATAAGATGGCAGGGAATAAAGATATAGTTATTTTAACTGTGAATGTGAATGGGATGAACTCTCCCATAAAACGGAAGCGGGTAGCAGACTGGATTAAAAGCCAGAATCCTACAATATGTTGTTTACAAGAAACACATCTAAAACATAGAGATAAATACAGAGTGAAGGTAAAGGGCTGGAGCAGAATCTTCTATGCTTCAGGTGAACAAAGAAAGGCAGGGGTAGCAATCCTTATCTCAGATCAAGTAAAAACAAAAATATATCTAATTAAAAGAGATAAGGAAGGAAACTACATTTTACTAAAGGGTTCCATAGACAATGAAGCAGTATCAATACTTAACATATATGCACCAAGTGGTATAGCATCCAAATTCCTAGAGGAGAAGTTAAGAGAGATGCAAGGAGAAATAGACAGTAATACTATACTAGTGGGAGATCTCAACCTTGCTCTCTCAGAATTAGATAAATCAAATTCCAAAATAAATAAGAAAGAAGTTAGGGAGGTTAACAAAAGGCTAGAAAAGTTAGGTATGATAGATCTCTGGAGGAAATTGAATGGTGATAGAAGGGAGTATACTTTTTTCTCAGGGGTTCATGGAACTTATACAAAAAT
>JAJPUD010003563.1:46159-81478 GCA_023553655.1 Myrmecobius fasciatus | reverse complement strand
TTCCTTCCTTCCTTCCTTCCTTCCTTCCTTCCTTCCTTCCTTCCTTCTTTTTTCAATGTCAGCAATCATGAACAGCCAGTCCTAGACATAAAGAGACATAATTTTCCTAGATAAATGTGAGACAAGAAAATGATGTGGTATAGTCATGAAATGAAAGTTGAGATTAACTTGCAAATAATCCATTTGATTCTCTGGTGTTCACATGCTAGGAGATCAAATAGAAGCCCCAAGAACTTTATTTGAGATTTATTGTAGGACATAGAAAGAATCCTACAGAATAAGAATGAATGCAAGAGTTGTGACTGATTTGATTGAGCAGAGATTCTGCCTTGAGGAGAATACAGGTCATCTAAGGATCCAAGTAATCATACTTAGGAGAATGACTCTTTAAATGTTTTTTATTTGTTTGTTTGTTTGTTTTTGTTTTTGTTTTTACTGAACATTTAAAGAGGAATGTTATCAATTTTCTGATTCAACAGATTAGAAAACTGAGTCTGAGAGAGAGGTTAAGTGTCTTGCTCTTTATCACAAAATTATGTAAAAGACTGAAATGAGATTTGAACTCAGGTCTTCCTGTCCCTAAGCTACACACTCACTGCCTCAAAAGATTATTAAGTGTATACACTATGCCTGTACCAGTCTTCTTTTCTTATGATCCAATTTTAACTCATTGAGGACAGCAACATTTAGGCCTATAGCCTAAAGACATATTCATACGGAAGGTGATTAATAATGTTGAATCCAATTGAATGGACCACTAGCTATCTTAAGGCTGATTTTGAGCCTTACAGGGACTTTTAGTATGACTAGATGTAGCTATGAACTTTATAGAGGGAGGAATTAGTTAAATCAGTCTGTTGACTCTGAGACTTTTCCAATTAACATTTGCTTTATGTCTGAAAACTTTGGGTACCATTAGTATTGACTTTTAAGGTCTAGGAATTGAACTCCAATCCGAGTTTGAACATGTTCCTTCCGAGATACTGCCCAATAAAAGGCAAAAGTTTGCATATCCATGAATAAACTGAGTAAAAGAATATTCTTTTAAATTTTATTGGTACTTTACATCTCAGTTTTTCAAAATTTTCATATTTTTTATCTATTTGATCTTCATAAAAATCTTATGAGATGGATAGACCAAGGAAGATAATGCCTTAATTTCAAAATGAGAAAGTTTAAGTGATTTTACAGAGAAAAAGTCACATTGTTCAGGAATTGTCAATATTTTTTAAAATTTTCATTCATTGTTATAACTAATGACAAGAAAAATTCATAGTAGGCTCATTAAGGGAAGATCCTCTAGGGTAAGTAGGGTTCTGAATACAAGGCATTCCTCACAGGCATTTATGAGGATATATACACACAGAGAGACACAGACATATGTGTATATAAATATATGCATACATAGAGAATGTTTATATATGTATATGCACAAATACACAAAAGTGCATTACATAGTTATATATGCATGTTTATATATGTGCATACATATGCACAAATACATGTTTATATATATAAATATATAATACATGTTTATATATATACATAGTTTTATATATATATATACTTATATACATATATATGTAAACTAGCATATGTATATGAGTATGTTATACACACAAATAGGATATTAAAATTATATGAGGATTCTGGGTTCATAGCCTATCACTTGTCTAGTGAGCAGATTGCTGTACCTCGGCTTCTCTTTCATTGGCTTAAAGACCTAAAATAGAGCGCTCTGTCTTTTGGTTGTCTATGCACCAGAACTGGAGAGGAGTAAAACTAAAGTTAAATTAACTCCTAGCTTTCTGACCCATGCTTGCTTTGAACTCAAAAATGTAAGCTTTCTTTTTGTGAGTTTCTTGATTACTAGTGATTCATCTTTCTCTTGCCCTATCTGACTGATCTCTTCATTCATCTCCTGTTTTCTAGACCTTTGATTTTATAAGATCCCAGAATTTGCTCAACTCTTATACAATCATAGATTGATTGGAAGGGACCTCAGAGACGATCCAGTCTAAATCTCTCATTTCACAGATGAGACAATTAAAACATGTGAAGGTTAAATGTCTGGTTCAAAGTCATAAAAATAGTAAGTATCAGAGGTGGGCTTTGAACTAGGGTTCTCTAATAATGCAAGCTAGTGATTTTCCTACTATATTAGGTTGCTTCTATCCTAGTTCCTCTACCCACATTCCTCTAAGCTTCATCAGGAAAGCTGTCACTAAACACTAAACACTTGTCACTTAAACATTTAGATAGTCTAACATATCTTGATACATGGGGATAGTAAAGGAATGTGACATTGGCTAAAAATAATTCCTATGCTGCTCTGTAGTAATCCAATGAAGTTCCCTCAAGTAAATAAATGTCTTACCTAGTAGAGCAGGAAACTAGTCTTCTGTAACACATGGAAATGTATTCTTTGCTGGAAGCCAACTTCATCTATATTCAAAAGCCCTTGAGAATTTTCATTGAACAAATAGGCAATGAACTTAATTTTATTGCCATTGTCCTTTACTGTTCTTTTTGTCTTTTGGCTTCCTAGGAAACAATGTGACCAGTGTCAACTTTATGTAAAGACATGCTAATTCTGCAAAACAGTAAGCAACATTTAATGGATTCTTTATTTAAATTGACAAACTTTAGCTGCTGAGGCTCAGCATATTTGAAAATATTGAATTAAATACTCAGGCTTTATCCTGTGTAGTTAGTTCTAATTGTTAAAGTATATGCATATGTATATTAAATTGAAACTGCTTCCAAAAGATCTGGTTGACCTTTTTTTAAATATAGAGAAGTTTCTTTGTCCGTTATTTTGATGAAAGAAGGTACAATTCTTGAATGTCCAGGGTCTTTAATTTTATGATCTTTTTTTTGAAAGCCATCATTACCTAGCATTTTCCAACTTTGAAGAGTGCATAGAAGCTCCTGGAAAATAGTTATTGACCTTGGTTACTGTTTTTAATTCTTAAAGAGGATCAAAATGACATCAGTCTGTTAGAGTCAAGGTATAATGTATCCAGCTGTGGCTGATCAGACCAATATGATCTCTAAATGTTCTACCACAGGATGGACACAAATAGTCCATGTGAACATTTTTGTACATCTTACATTTCTTTTGAGCTCCTTCAATTTTGTTTTGCTCATAAAGCACAGCATCCTTTTTGATGAGAGCATGTCTTTCTGGTGGATTCCACTTTTATGAAGCCCTGTAGGGTATTTATGGGCCAAAAACCTATGGTGAATCTTAACTACTCAATGTCGATGGAGCCACATTGATTTGTGATAAAGACAGGATCCTAGAAACATGGGCTGAATACTCCCAGAGTGTTCTTGACAATTCATCATCAATCAGTGCTGAAACCATTATAATTTACCTCAGGTTGAAATCAATCCCTTGTTATCTAAAGCCCCAACTGAAGAAGCTATTGGCCTTAACCAAAGTTAGACTCTTTTCATTGTGGAATACAGATGGAATTTAATTCCTACCATTTAATTATCTACATAATCTCAGACAAGTCATGAGCTTTTCTGGGTCTTTATGTGATATAAAAAAAGAAGAGGCTGAACTGACTTTCTATTTCCTTCTAATTTTAAATCTATGATGTAATTTTTTTCTCCTCCATTATCAAGTATTTTTCACAATCCTTAGATACTTCTGGGAACAAATTCATGATACACAGTTGTACTGTTACTACATAGCAATATTGTTCCTTTCAAATTTCTTATTAAAGCTATATAGTACTTAAAAAGAGAAAATTGATGAGAAGTTTAGAAATAGATTATAAGTCTGGATTTGTGGTATAATATATATTGTTGTGAAAATTGATTGGGACAAGGCATAATTTTGATATTTGTTAGATTTGTGAGATCTTACTGGTCATGCATATTTTATTAAATTTAAGCTAACTCAGAATATTTGACCTTTGCTAGGTGAAAATGTAATCCTTTTGTTTCTTCACTTTTTATTAGCCTTTATCACTCTTTTTTCTTGTTTTATTTTATTTTTTTTAATTTTGTGGTTAAAATAGATATTACTCAAAGGTAATAAATAAAATAATAGCTTTTAAAGAGCAGACTTCACTGATGATGAAAGATATTGCTGAAGTATTTGTATGAGAAAACAAAGAAGTTCAAGGTTTATTCAAACCCATGGTGAAACAAGATAAGTTATGCAATTTCAAAGGAAAATATGACTGAAAAGAAGCAAACAAAACCCACAACAAACTCCATACAAAAGCAAACAAAATCCAATATAATGAAAACTTTTGCTTCAAAACACATTAATATATTTTCAAGAGGTAAGTAAAGATTTTCAGAGATCTGACAGATGAGAGGATGTTACTAATGCATCTTCAATTCAGTGTAAGTTTTTATGAATTTGGAAGAATTTTAAGAAGATGAGTATACCAGCAGATAACCATTGGAATGAAGAAAAAAATTTCTCTTGAACAAGAAAATAAAAATATTAGGTTATTGAAGAATAAAAAAGTTAATGTTTACTTGTGGAATTCATGTTTCTTTCTAGCGCATATTACAACTTTTTTTCAAATGTTTACATCCTGCAGCAGGCTAGAGAGTCGGCTGAATTATATCCCATTTAAAAATCTATGAACTCAAATTGGGGTTAGACTATGGAAAATATACTGTCAAAGTCATGCTTATAAATTTCCTACATGTCCTAGGTCTGTATCCCAAAGAGATCATTAAAAAGAGTAAAAGGACCTAAATGTACAAAAATATTTATAGCAGCTCTTTTTTGTGGTGGCAAGGAACTAGAAATTGAGGGAATGCCCATCAATTGGGGAATGACTGAAAAAGTTTTGGTATATGGATGCAATGCAATGCCATTATGCTTTAAGAAATGATGAGCATGGGGCAGCTAGGTGGCACAGTGGATAGAGCACCAGCCCTGAAGTCAGAAGGACCTGAGTTCAAATCTGATCTCAGACACTTAACATTCCCTAGCTGAATGACCCTGGGCAAGTCATTTAACCTCAATTGCCTCAGCAAAAAAGCGAAAAGAAAAGAAAGAAAGAAATGATGAGCAGGCAGATTTTGGATTATGCTAGAAAAGCTTATAGGAAATGATGCTGAATGAAGTGAGCAGAATCAGGAGAAGATTGTACATAGTAACAGCAGTGTTCTATATCAGATTGCTGCCTTGGGGAGAGGAGTGTGAGTGAGGGAGAGAGATGAAAATAGGAATTCAAAATCTTATAAAAATAAATGTTGCAAACTATCTTTACATGTGTAATTGAAAAAGTACTATTTAAAATTCTACTTTGAAAAGTATGATTACCTAATAAAGAACTAAAGAATACATGTCAAAATCTTGTGAACTCAGTTGTGTGAAAAATAAGCAAAACCAACATATTGTATATTAAAAGTTTTAGAAGTACAAAAATATGAGGTTTAGTCTATGTCAATAAACTTATTTTTTTCTAGTTAAATTGCCTGCTACCATAGTAGCAAAAGCAAATTTTAGTTATATGGTTATTTGATAGGTAGAGGGAAAATTTTAATATTTTGGCTTCACAAGTATAGGGAGGGAGATATAAGCTTTATGAGAGAAGGAACACACACACACACACACTAACATATAATCCTGGTTCACCATGTAGCACAATACCAAAATCAGTTGGTTGAGGAAGTTCGCCTTCATCAGAGGTGATGAAATTGAAGTTGGATGTCCACTTGTTAGCTATATTGTAGGAGATATTTTTCTATCACATACAATTTGGACTGGATTGGCTTTTGAGGTCTCTTCTGACCCTGTTAGTCTATTAAATTATTCAGTTGGATCCACTGTCATGGTTTTGATTTGAAACAAAATGCTGAGATATTTTTTTTCTTTTTACCTTCCTTGGTATTTTACTAATGTAACAGAAACTTGATTCCCTAGTGTTCGTTTCCTGCAGAGTGTTTTAATCAGTTCGATTTCTGAGCAAATCTCCCTGTTCACTTTGGCACTTTACTAGAAAAATTAAAATATTTTCCTTTATACTAATGTCTATAAAGTTAGAGGTTATGTCTAATACTTTTTTAAGCCTAGAGAGGAACAATCTGTAGCCAGTGCTAACTATGATTTCAATCTATGTTTTTGTGCCTTTATATTAATTGCATTAAGAACATTTATTTTGATATTTGATCCTGAGTAAATCACTTTAGGAGCAGCTAGATGGCACAGTAAATAAAGCGGAGCCTGAAGTTAGTAAGACATCTTTATTAGTTCAAATCTGACTTCAGACACTTAATAGCTATACTAGTCACTTAACCAAGTTTGCCTCAGTTTCCTCATCTGTAAAGTGAGCTGGAGAATGAAATGACAACTCTCACAGTCTCTGCCAAGAAAACCCCAAATGGAGCCAAAAAGATTTGGACATGAGTGAAAAACAACAATAAGTCAAATAATCTGTTTGCCTTAAAATGAGAATAATACCACCTAACTCTCAGAATTACTGAGAGGATAATATGTGATAATATATATAAAGCTTTTTACAACTCTTAAAGCACTATTTAATTGCTAGATATTAATGATGATAATGTTGATGATAATTTTATATCTTAGTCTATTCATTTTTTTCATCTATTTTTGACCAAGAGAACAACTAGTTCCAGTGAATTATAATGGATGTTTAAAAACAAAACACTCATTTGAGAAGAGAGACAGAATTGGAATGATAATTGTCCTATTTATATAAAGTATTACAAAAGGCCTAGTGTAGTTTTAAGCTCATGTAAATTTTAAGGTATTAAAGCTTAAAGTTGTACTAAGATTTTTGGGACATCCTATTTAACTCTTCAAGATTTAGAAGAAACATTCATTTTCTCATAGCAATCTTGTGAAGTGCTACAAGTATCATTATCTCCATTTCACTGTTGAGAAAATCAAAGCAGCCTGAAGGGGTCAGAACTAGGAATTACACTTGTCAATAATCAGCTATTTCACATCAGATAAAGAGCTAAGCACTGAAGATATAAAATAAGACAAAAGACAGTCCCTGTCCTCACAGAGCTCACAATCTGATTATTACTATCTTTTGATGACCAGACCAATGGTCTTATACCCTTTTGTCTTTCCTTGAAGTTTTCCATACTCACCAATAGGCTCAGATGCTTTCAAAGCACAATGGTGTAAGAGAAATAATGATGAATTTAGGGTTGGAATTTCACCTTTGATATTTGTTCAGCTATGTAATCACGGGCAAGTCACTTAATGCCTATAAGGCTCAGTTTCTTTATCTGTAAAATGCATATGATTATAGCATTTACCTATAGGGCTATTGTAAAGTTCAAATAAGATAATATATGCACAACCCTTTACCAAATTAGAATATCATAAATGTCAGATATCTTTATTAGTAGAAAGAACACTGAATTTTGTGTCAGGATAAACTTAGTTTTGAATTCTGCCTCTCTCACTTGCTAAAGATATAGCTACTGAAAAATCACTTAACCTCTCTGAACATCAAGTTTCCCATCTATAAAAAGGGTATTACACAATAAGTGGTATCTACATTACAGGGATGTTGTAAAGATCAAATAAGATGATATATGTAAAGTGCTTCATCAATCATAAATGCTCTTAATATTTCAATTATTATTACTATGAGCTGGAATATAGGTTTCTCAGGACATAAGGAAAATGTCAAAAAGTGTTGCCTGTTCACTTTAAATAGCTCTTTCCTTTGCATAAGTGCTATTGTTTTTTGTTTAATTTTTTATGGTAATCAGCAACAATGCTGAAGTCACAACTATCTTAGTTGAGAATCCATGGACAATACAGAATGATAAGAGAGTTCTGGCTGTCCCCTTAAGGGATAGAGATGGGGGTAGATGCTGGTTTATATGCGTTAAGTTGTCAAGCTTGTCTTCAAAGATTTCAAATCCATTTACAGAAGTCATCTGGGAATCATTATAGATTTTGCTTTTAAAAAAAGAAAAAGACCTTTAAAGCTCTATAAAATCTGATTACCTCCCAGCCATTGACATAGAAACTACACACACAAAATAAAACATTGTATTTGAAGGTTCTCAGAGGAGCCTGGGGCTAAAATATGCCAGGAGTTAGGTAAGAGAGAAGATGGAAAGGACAGGGATGATGGTATTGAACTGAATAAAGGTTATTTATTCAGTCATCATGTATCGAGCACTTGCTATGGGCAGAGAATTGTGCTAATTTGGGGGAGTGAAATCTAGTGTAGACAAGACAGGGTTCTTGTTCAATATAATTATCTATTAGCCTAGAAGGCAAAGGTGGGAAAGAGAGTAGAAGTTATAAATAGAGATAACTATAATACACGAAGTAATTTGATAATTTTTATGGAATTATAGAAGAAAGGACTATGTGGAGTCTGTAGTGAAGAGAATATTGTTAGAGACAGAAGATCAGGGATAATTTCATTTGATTTAACAAACTATTAAGTTCTAGGTTCTAGACCTCTCATGGAATAATGAAAAATTCAAAGAGAGATACTTGGTTTTCAGTGAGTATAGATAGTTCCCTTTGCATGGCTTTTTGGAGTTTCTTGCTATAGGCAAATAGCTGAGGAATGATTTCATGTAGAAAGTGACATTTGAGTTGGAATTGAAACAATGAATAGAAATTACAAAAGATGAGAAGTCGGAGGAATATATTACTGACAGAAGAAAAAGCATATTATTGATTAAGAATGATGGCATATGACTATGTTGACACATAGCAAAATCACCTATGGGATGTCACCACTTCTAATATAATTAAGAAATTAAACTGGCATTGATTAAACTCTTGCTCTCTAAATAGCATTGGGGATACAAAAAACAAAATAGGAAATAATTTCTACCCTCCAATAACCTACACTCTTCTTTTTCAGAGACAAACTGAGATTGTTAGCAATTGAAAGGAAGTTCAAGGTCAACTAGTCCAACCTTGCCCTTCTTCATTTAATAGACAAAGAAAATGAGTCTCACAATTAGAAAATCATATCACCAAAGGACTGAAAAGAAGAGAAAAACAACTTTGGACAACTCTTAATTGAAGACTGTAAAACTGCTCTATTACCTTGATTTTCTATAATTCAATATCAATCCTAAAATGGAGTTACAAAATAAATTAGATCCAATACAAAATATTATTTTTTCATTTAGGAATATAATTTAGATCTATAGTTTTTGTAACCTATGGTCTGATGAATACTTTCTACTTCTGATGCCCCATAAGAATTGTGTCTTCTAAAACAATTTATATATCAATAATTCAATTAGTCTCATATCATACAATTTTTAACCATTTTCCCCATAACTTTCTATTAGAGTTCTTCTCAAACTTTGGGTCTATTTAAATTTTTAAAAATATTGTTATATATTAGATATGTTTATATAAGCTTAGGGGAAACAAAAAAGGTGATTAGCTTCTCCCATTCATTTTCCTCAACATTTAGCACTTATAGAGCAGTAAAAGCTTTCTAAATGATTCATTTGAGTAAGCTAATGGCAATACTTGAGGAAGGAAGGTGGTAAGGAAGGAAGAAAGGGAGGGAGGAAGTAAGGAAAGAAGAAAAGGAAAGAAGGACAGAAAGAAAAAAGGAAGACAATAAACATTTATTAAGCATCTATTATTTGACAGACACTGTGATAATCACTTGACAAATATTTTATTTGATCCTTGGAGGTAACTATTATTATCTCTGTCTTATAGTTGAGGACACTGAAGGAGAAAAAAAGATTAAGTGACTTGTTCAGGTTTATACCTCTAGTGTTTATTTGCTTCAGTTTCCTCATCTATAAATTGGGAATAATAGTGGTATCCATCTAACAAAATCATTGTGAAGATCAACTGAAACATGTGTTAAGTGATTAATATAGTGCCTGGAAGGTAGTAGGTATTTAATTGATGCATATTACTGACCTTCCACCCCTTCCCTGATAATTGTAAGAATTAGTAATAGCCAGAAACACATATTATGGCCTCCTCTCACTATATGTAGATAATATACCTTGTAAGATTAAAATCTACCATAAACCTTTCATAAGCCAAGAGTAAATGCCATCACAGGAAGTTGCAATAGTCTGCAACTTTGTCGCAACCTGTAACTGAGATTCTAACAATATTTACTTTTTAAAATATAAATCGTCATCATCATTTCTTTATTGTTGACACCATTTACCAAAGCAGCACAGCCAATGCCAACCATTGAACCTGATAGGTAGATGGAAGGGCTTAGAAGGTCTCTTGTTTATTTTCCAAAGAGGCCATTGGGAAAACTATGTAATCTGAGTGGTTATTTCCCCATGAGACTTCCTCTTCTAAAAACAGAGCTTTATCATTCCATACAACTGTGCTCTAACTCCTTCACATTTTAAATCACACCTCATTATGAACAGGTATTTTTACCATTTGAAGCAAAAACTCCTTAAGCATGTGTGTATGAGATACTAAGTGATGTGAACTAACTTCCTCTGTCAGGAAGTAGCCCAACCAGCAATTATCAGATATAACCAATTCCCAGACTATTCTGTTTGTATTGAGTGATTGTGAGGATGGAACTCTTTTGTCTATTTATCGAATCTCCAAGCATCTTTTAACAACCTTTGACATATTGATTAGCACATGTATAGGCCCTTCTGGGACGTGGTCTTACAGGGTACATTTCATCAGGCTCCTTGATTCTTTTACCTTTGAGCTCCTGGTTCTTTGTCCTTTGATAGTCCCTTCCTCTTGAGTTCATGCATTTATGCCTGGAAAACCTCCAATGCTATATTTTCTCTATAAAGGAAATGCTTATGATAAAGATCATTGCAAAGTTCTCTTCAGGACTAAGTTCACTATGAAGTTACTCTCTCTCTCCTTCTTTCCCTCTCCCCATCCCACCCCTTTCTCTTTCTCTTTCCTTCCTCATAGTGCCTTCCCTCTAAAGGTGATTTTATTCTTACTAGTTAACTCTGGTTAGTCTAACCTGCCAGTCCATGGTTTACTCTTAACTCACAGAATGTTTCCTTTCTCCCGGTTAATTGTGAATTCCCCTGGGGAACTTGTTTTTTTTTTTCTTGCTAGCTATATGCTCTCCCAACTTTATTTTATATTTATCATTCCCGTTATTTATTGTATCTAATTTTGTTTGTAACCGATTCCCCTAAATAAACCAGCTTTTTGCCAAAGAGAATAACTATTGAGGATTTGCCACAGTTATTTCGATTTAGGTATTGTCATCCCAACTTATCACTAATTATTGTCTAATTTCGCATATTACTAGTAACATAATGTACCATAGAAAGCTCAATAATGGCTAGAGAGCTGTCCTAGTAACTGAAAAGACCTGCATGTAAATCCCAATGTACACTATAAACATATGATGATGTTCAGTAATTTCAGTCATATCCAAATCTATGACACTATTTAGGCTTTAAGTAGCAAAGCTACTTGAATGGTTACAGCTCATTTTACAGATGAGACACTGAGATAAACAGAGTTAAGTGATTTGTCCAGAGTCCCAGAGCTTCTAAGTGGCTGAGGTGAGATTTGAATTCAGCAAGATGAGTTTTCCTGACTCTAGGCCCAGTACTCTATGCACTGTTCTATCAAGCTGCCCCAACCTGCATTAATAGATGAGATTTCTTCAACTGGGAATTTTCTATATAACAGAAATTACATATTCAGAACCTATCCCAATCCTGGTCCTTATTATATATAGAATCAATATTGATCTGCTTAATGAAGTATTCAAAGCTCTTTCTGACTTGGATTGGCTGCAACATTTAGCACTTAATAAGTGCTAGTTTACTCTTTTTGCATATGAAGGGATCAGAAATACAAACCTGTTTTTAAAAACCCAGAGTTTACCTTGCCACCTTTTTCCCTGCCCCCTCATTTACATGAGAAATGGGAGAGACTTGGGGTTAAAAACCTGGGGAACCCTCAACTTCAACACATTTGCAAATTATTAAGCAAATAACTTCTGTTTAGTTTGTAGCATAGCCTTCAGGCAAAGAATTTTGAAATATCTATTGAACAGATGCCATATGTGAGACTCCAGGGAGAATAAGTACTGTACTGAGATGAAGAGGAGGAAGAAAAGATGAAGCCTAGGGGCTATAGGTAGCTGGAATAACCCTGCTCTTTGTTCAAAGAACCTAGGGCTGAGAGTCTCTTGTTCCAGAAATGGGAAGCTTCAAAGCTTAGACTCTGAGGTAGCAAAGCAGCAGGGTTCTTTGCTGGTTCTAGGGCAAAGGTTTCAATTTTTTTCAAAAGAACTAATTAGCAAGAATATGGAAGATTTCAGCTAAGGCAGTCAGAAGCTGGAGGAATTGGAAGGACCAGATGTCAAACAGAGGGTAACATCTGGCAGTATCCAGAAGAATAGAGTCCAATGTTGACCAATTTCAGTTTTCATCAGGGACTGAGACCAGTGAAAGTGGGAACATTATCATGACCCCATTGAAAGATATAAGTTACTCCAGAGTGGCAGGGAAATAAGCTATTCATCCATGTATGTTTTAATCATATGTGTTCCCTAAATGTGTACCCTTTCCACAAGTGCTTGAACACACTTGTTTTTGGCATATATACCTCTCTCTTGTTGTGCTCCTTGTGTGTATCCACTCCTCCAATAGATTCTGTGTGCTTTCCTTGGAATGTGCCCCAGGTTCATGCCAGAAATGCTTTGTTGCTCTTTTCCTTGTTATACTCTTTCATGAAATGTTTTTGCTTTGAGTTGCTTCCTATGATTGCTTATGAAAGGTTAGACTCATGAACTATATAGTTGTAATGTTTGTAGACAACTCAGAGAATTGTGTACCTAAATAAAGAAGACAGCCAAACAGCAAAAACTATGTTTTTTTAATCCAGACAAGTAAATTGTCATCTAAATTCACATTGTAGCACCAGGGGACAGGAGTATCCAAAAAGGGAGTAAATAGATTTCAACTGGGAGAGAGAATCATTACAGGCACAACCTCCGGAAATGGTTAAGTTTTGAAAAACATTGAAAGTTTCTTGAGAAAGCTGGAGGAAGCTCTGATTTCTATTATCTTTAGGTAATTTGCTGCCATATGGTCAAGTATGATCTGTAGTATTCAACAATACCCATCAGCTGGGGGATATTTCCAGTGAGGTGAGAGGAACCTTTAAAAACTACATTTTGAAGATTTTTTTTCCTATTTTTTTTCATACAGGCATCATATAGTCACAGTTTTGCTTTCATTGCTTTCAAGTCAGGAGACATGTGTTTGATCCCTAGTTTTGTCAGAAAAGATCTATGTAACCATATTAAGTAAGACACTCATTTCTTAGTTTAATCATGTGTAAAATTAGTAAGCTTAATTTCCATTATCTCTTATCAAATACAATGCAAAAACAAAGAAAGAAACAAATAAAACCAAAACCCAAATGATAATGTAATTTATTAGATAAAAACAATTTGTTAGGTAGTATGTTGTTTTGAAAAGAACACTAGATTTGGAGTCTGAAGACTTGGGTTCAAATACTGACTTAGCTACCTATGTGGCATTGAGCCAGTCATTTACCTCCCTACCTTCAATTTTTTGAACTATAAAATGAGAGAAATAGACACACTAATCTGTCTCTAGAGATTTTTCCTAAATTTTCCTCTAATATTCAAGAGTTAACGATGATTGCAGTAACATACATGAAAAGATGACTAAGAGGAAACCAAACTCTTGGTCAGCTGAAAAGCCAGTAATGGCTTTAGACAATAGAAAATGAAACTTACCTGCCTAAATGGGTGGTAAAATGGTACAGAACAAAGAAAAATAGCTCTAGAGATAACATAACTGAATTTAAGTTTTTCTCCTCATAATACATGAAAGTGATTTGATCTTCTTGAGAATCAATGTTCTCATCAGTAAATTGAAAGACTTAGACTTGATTTGTGAGATCACCAGGAACTTCAGCTCCAGCATTTTAAAATTGAAATTAGGTAAAAAATATTATTTCTCTATTTTCACTCACCTTTATATATATATATATATATATAGTATTTCCTTCAATTATATGTGTGTGTGTGTGTGTGTGTGTGGTATGTGTTACTCTGAGAAAACCTCCCTAGATATCACCCCATTCTAAAGGAATATATGACACACAAAAAAGTGAAGAATTCTTAGCTTAAATCTAGGAGTTAAAAAGGTGGGGAAATGGAGTGCCAAGAGCATTGGAGATTTTGACAGATAGTCATTGTTATTTGTTTTGATTTAACTGTTTTTCCTTATTTTCAAAATATCAAACTGTTTTTTCCTTTTTTATTTAAAAAGTTTTGTATAAGTATATGCATATGCACACACATATGTATTCCTTACAAAGGGAAATTCAGCGTATATGTGTTTGGGAGGGTATACGTATATATACATATATATATACATACATGTATGTATATGTAATATACATATATATAATATAATCCAAAAATAACTATGCCATAAAAAGAAAAGACATCAATTTCATCCCCCCTTTTTATGTTCTACTCTTATCCCTTACAAAATAGCAAGGTTAAGAATCTAAGCAAGACAGCCTATGACAGGTCTTTGTGATTGTTATCATCATCCTATTGTTGTCTCTCCTTTTTTTCTCAGTTCATCCTTCTGTCATTAGAAATATTCTGCATATGGGTAAAGTGTTCTTGGTGCCTTATTCAAAATCAAAACATTTGTAGCCATTTACCATTTAACAAGGCTACTGACAGGGGACGAAAGTCTTGAAATAAAAGCTTAACTATGCCCAATCAGGAAAAGCAGTAATTCTCTCCCGGATGGACTTAATGTTTTAAAAAACTGTTCCCTTTTTGATATGGGCAATTTGGTTTGTTTTTCCAATCTCTCTTTTAAAATTAGATTAAATTTTCCTCATTAAAAAAAAAAACAAACAGCTTCTACTTTTCCCTAATTAGATTGTGAGTTCTTAAAGTGTCTTTTGCCTCTTTTTGTATCTCTAGTATTTAGCACAGTTCCTGACACATAGTGGAAGCTTAATAAATGCTTATTGATTAATTGACTGACCCTTTTTTGGGGTGCCAAGTTAGGATAGGATTCTGAAATCTGAGAGATGCATTATTCCTAAAAAGTTCTAAAAAGCCCATAATCTAGCTTTCTAAGGAGATAAACATTCCTGTAAAGATAAACATTCCTATAAGAGCTAACCTCATATTTTTAATAATGACTTTTGCTAAAAGGATACATTCACTAAAATTGCTGACTATGTGGGGTAGCAAAAAACAATCAATTGTCAAGCTAATCTGTTTACTTTCCTATTTCATTGGAGAATTTTTTTTCTTTTCCTTTTTTTTAGGTATAAAATTTTAGGTATAACTTTATTAATGTTAAATAAATTCCAGATTCCATCCTAGAGGTGATTAGAAATGTAAACTGAACCCTTTATAATACAATAAGTGGCTATAAAAGCTATCTAGTGATTATCCTGCAAATATAAAGTTTTTTCAACATTTTGGAATCTCTTCTGATACAGTAAGAACCCATTTTAAGACTGATGGATATAAGAAACTAGAACTCTATACTGGATATTATTTTTATCTTTGCTCTTACACGGGATTTGTGAATTGAGTTTTGTAAGGAGATCACAGAGCAGTTCTGCTATATGTCATATTATCTATTCTAATGATCAGCTAAACTATATTACCCCTTTTTTCCTTTGACATTCTATTGCATTTCCAAAAATTCTGCAGGGCAGCTAGGTGGTGCAGGGGATAGAGCACCAGCCCTGAAGTCAGGAGGACCTCAGTTCGAATTTGGCCTCAGACACTTAACACTTCCTAGCTGTGTGACCCTGGGCAAGTCACTTAACCCCAATTGCCTCAGCAAAAAAAAAAAAAAATCCTGCCTGTCTCTTTTCTCAGTCACCCTTTGGATTGATGAAAATCTTTCCCCCTCTATTTCTAGCACATGTATACACAAAACCACACTAATATTTATTAACTATATTTTAGTAGCACTTTAAATTCTTGTTTAAGATATCCTGTCATGGATAAAAATAAAGCACACAAGTTGTAAAATCTTTGGTAAAAAAAAATATCCTTTGAGAGAACAGTGAATAAAATATTACCTGGGACTTTTCCAAATACCTTAGGAAAATGTTATGTGACACAAAAGATCCATTTGTCTATTTTTCCTGGGATATAAAGATATACCCAAGGATTGGATACAATAATTTCACACAATGTCAATTGCAGGTGGGTTACAATGTTATAGTCAACACTGATTCCCATGGAGTTGATAACAATACCCATCACAAGGCATGCTGAGCTAGAGCATTTAAACAATATCATTCCTATTAAGGTATTATCAAACACAATAGAATGATAATTGTCTGTGGCAAATAAAAGAGTCAAACAGGCTGCTATAGAAATGTTATAGTTAGTAAGGAATCACATAGTCTTCATCTCCTAAGCAAGAGGAGAGAGAATGGCATGGATATTTTATGAGACTACACTTGCATTTTGAGTTTTCTTTCAGGATTTCTGGGATTAAAATGGTTTGAAACTATTCAACTTAGAATTTACATAATACAGTTCACTTCAAACACAGTTATTTGTAAAGCACTCTGGCAAGTTAATTCATCCAGGAATTAACTGAGGCAATCTTCCTTACCATAGTTTGTTGACAGCTCTACTTTCCTTTCCCTTCATATTTTCTGATTTAAAAACAATAAACTGTAAAAGAAAGGGTGTCTATATTTAGCCAGCCAGTTGAGCATCCTACATTGGTACAATTGTCAAAATAGAAAATACAATCACCATCACTACCTCTAAGCACATTGAGTAGATCTTAAATTGAGGATTTATATGAAGACCTGGATAAGAGTTTTGTAGAATGAGAAAAATACGTATGCATTGAACTCTACACTACTTCAAGGAGTACGCAACATGTTTGAGATCTTGGAAATATTAAAATGTTAATTACATTCATTCATTCCACCTAAGATATATATATATGTATATAAAGCTAATTTATATATATGTATATATATACATAACATATGCATGTGTGTATGTGTATGTGGTTGCAGGAAAAACTGATTTTCAAAAGTGATAAGGAAAATAGGTCCTTTTACTTTTAGGCTCTGCTGTTCGTGGATATGTGTCCTATCTCACTAAAAGAATTTTCTTTTAAGTCTAGTATGTTGTTCACAAATTGTTTGAGCTTTAAGGTCATGGTGAAATAGTTTGATTAAATTGGTAAGATTAAGAGGCATTGGACATTCAGTCACTTCTGAATTTTAAGATTCAGATTTCAGATTGGGACATATTTTCACTCTCTTCTAAGGTATATTTAGTACAGAGTCTACCACATAATAGGTGATTAATAAGTGGAGAAAGAAATAGCTGATTTTAGTGCATCATAATAAATCTCTTGAATCTGAAGAAAATTGTAACAGGACATAATAATTTTACTACAGACTGAGAACAATAGTATTGGGGAGTTCTGTGAGCACATAGGGATTCTCCTGTTCATAGATGAATGAGCAAATAAACCAGAAAGTAAGATTTGTTGTCTTCTGCCTCCCATATTCCAGGAATTCAGTAAGGAGGATGGTAGATCATTGAATTCATCCAATTGTTGAGCACTGAAAATCAAGAATTGAAAAAGGATTTGTTACTAGAATAACACAAATCTGAAATGATGAAGGGTAGGAGAACAGGTTTAACTGTTGTAATACTGGCTATGATTTTTTTCTCTATGCTTCTCCTGAGTTTTATATTAAGTTCTGCAAATCAGTAAAATCCCAATACTGACCAACCCTGTGGAAGTGTTAAATCCCGACTGACCTATTCTGCAATTAAATTGCAAATGCTACTTTCATTGCTGACTCAAAATTTCAAATGCAAAGATTCCATGCTAACCCAAACAGCATCATAATACACAGCTCTCATGGGAAGCCTTTAGCTTTGGCATGACTTTTGTGCCAGCTTTTAGCCAAACTATAATCCTGGGATTTGCTTCAAAAAACCTGACACTCGTTCAGCTAGTTTTCCCTACCCACCCACCACCAGCCCTTTTTTATTGGATTTAGATTGGTCTGGAGTAGCTCCTTTGATTACTGTTGAATAGTATTTCAACCAAAATCATTCCTGAAACTATGTAGTAATGCAAGGAAGGGAATAAAACCACAGGTCTTTGCTAAGAATCAAAGAAGTATTTTAGATATTATTTAATATTTTCTCAAAGAATTTTCTTAGTTGAGTCAGTAAATAATCATAATACTAATAAGTGTCTTATCCATAATTACACAAAGAGTCAGTGGTAGGGGTGGGGGATGTAGAGAGTAGAAACAAAGAAAAAAGACACATAATGTGTAACTGCTAGGAATATAGTACTATTTATTTATTTATTTACAATACTATTATTTATTTAGAATAAAAGGTGGTAGTGCCTTTTTCATTCAGATGTTTAAAATGTTTGAAAGACAGTTTCTTGGTAATTTAATAAATTTATTTATCAATAAATCTAGCATGTTATTAATAAAAAAAAAGATCAGTGATACTCTCAAATATGAAAGACCTCTTATGATGTAAGTTTCACAAACTAGGTGTTGAGGGTAGTAATCACCTCTGATTGGTTAACAACTAATGAAATAATGAATAGTATAACGTAAAGCTGGGTTGTATTCTAATAAAGATCTAGAGGTCAAAGAGATTTATCAATTTCTATATTACCTGTCTGACAAACAGGTGAATCCACACATTTTTCCAGACCTATCTTGAGTAAACACAAAGAGCAGGAATCATCGCACTCTCCTAAACTTAAAATTTCTTTTATTGCTTTTGATTAAATCTTAGTCATCCTGGCTGGCTAAGTCTTTGAGAAAGATTTCCCCTATGTTTGATTTTGGATGAAGGAAAAAATTCAGTTGTGATTCAATAATTAGTTATTTCTTCAAGAGAGAAATGATGACTTCTCTCAACATGGAAGCAGCAACAATAATAATGGATTTAAAAATAGTATCATTTGTTTACAGGGCATGCTATCCCAACAGTTGTGCAGTTGGATACTTTAATGTGTACATATGTTTTATGTTACATATGTAAATATGTGCATCTTGAATCTTCATATAAACATATGAGGAATGTGAGAGGGAGAGAAAGGAAAAAAAAAGTTCTTAACTTGGATTTGGGATCAGGAAGACAGGATTAAATTACACTTCAGATATTTACTCACAGTCTGATCCTTGGCAAATCTTTAACATTTTTGTGATTCATTTTCCTCATCTATAAAACTAGTAGGTTGGATAAGACCTCTCAGATGACATCCAGCACTAAATATATTATTCTACACAAACATACATAAATAATTAACATTTATAAATCACTTTAAGTTTTGTTAAGCACTTTACAAATATAATTTCCTTTTTTACTCATAATAACTTAGGTGGATAGATGCTAATTTTATTCCTACATGGGTATAAGTATACCTACATATGCATATTAAAATTTTATTAATTGTGTATATATGTTAAATATAAAGGAGATAGAGTCTCTCTCATAATCAAGGAAACTTTGCTCTGTAAAATGCATACCTTTGATTCATTAAATGATACTCTACAGTCAAGCTCCCATTCTCCTAGGAGACACTACAAGGGCTAGAGCTGACATGCAATTCTGGAGGAAGTTATTTAATCTAGAGCTCCTCATATCAATAAAATGCACACAGAGATGTGTATATATAGAGATATGTTTGTCTCTTTATATGCATTATATTTCTTTGTGTATAGAACTTAAATTATATCAATTAAACGAATAAACTCTTAGGTGTAACATACACATCAGACCTGTTGTAATTAGCTTTGCTGCAATAAATACAAACATTGGCATTTAATATTTGTAAAACTGGATTTTTTGCTGGTGTGCTTAATATAAAATTCAAAGAAGCAAATTTCTTTTTAGTATTCTCTCTCTATATATAAATATACATGCATATATATGCATATGCACATAATAATCATACATGTGTATATATGTACATGTACATACATAATTATATACATGTATAAGTATACATATATATAGACACACATACAAACACATATGCACACAATATAAAATCATGCACATTTAAACAATAGCAAGTACTTCTGTCCCTGGGGTCTAGTAAGAAGAGTTCTGATACCTAAAAGAAAAACCTGTTAAGTACTCAGTCAATCAATATTTGTTGGTGCTTTCTATATGCCAGGCATTGTGCTAAGTACTGGGCAGGTTTCTGAAAGGTAGGAATGGCAATTATAAGGAGACAGAATCCTAGAAAAAAGGTTTCATTGCTAGAATAAGGGCATATTAATCATGGAGTTAAAAGAGGGGGAAAAGGGCAGGTTGCATTCATTAGCAGTCAGAAAGGACTACGTGAGGACGAGTCATGGGAGACCTCAGCACCTGCAGATGAGAGCTCATCTTCAGGAAATTACAGGAGGTTCACAGGATAAGTATGCTCAGCTGCAGTTGCGGCTAAGTGTTCTAAAGGTTAGACTGAATAGGAACCATAAGGTGACAATCTGAAGAGTATCAAGGGGAGTAGGAGAGGGAAAAAATGGCAACATCCAGGGATTTTCCATGAAAACCAGAATTCCACCAAAAGCAAAATCTGACTTTCATCATCCATATTTGTGCTGGCTTTCCTGGCTAATGTGAGTGAAAATTCCTTGGGTCTGAATTTCCCATTTGTAATAGAAAGGTATTAGATTAACTGCCTTTGCCTTCTAAGGTTCTTTTCAGCTGTGACGTTCCTGTGATTTGATAATTCTGTGGGTAGAACAATTGGAATATAAACTATGATAATTATAATATTTTATATATTTTTGAAACTTTCTTGTGTTTCTTCCTAAATCCTAAGAAAGGCTAGCTTTACATGTAAATGTAAACTATGGGGATTTCTTATTCAATATAATTTAAAGAATTTATTTTTGTAGAGAAATGGCACAATGTAAAGAGTGCCATCCAAGATCTGCTTCCAACACATATTAGCTGACTCTGAGCAACTAAATTAACCTTGGGTGCCCCCCAGGAAATTCTATAAAAATGCAGCTTCTGCTCTGCTTTGAAAGAGGAGTTTCTTCAGTGGAAGTTCCCTAACCATCAATCATCAAACACTTATTGGTCACTTACCAATAAAACCCTAAGTCTAGCCAAAATCTTTACCTAGAGAAAATAAGATGGCAGAATTTAGATGGATTCTATGTATCTGTGTATACTGTTTTTATTATTTGTTGGTCTTATTATATAGACATTGATATATATAGAAATATATCGAATATATAAACACATAAATGGATATATATATATATATTTATTTATGGGCATATATATGAATACATACACATATATAGATATACCTATATATCTATATACATATACATATATATACACACACATATATATATACACATATCCATATATGTGTGTATGCATATCTAGATATACACAATTACCTGACATGTGTGATTATTGCTAGTTACTTATATAGAAATATTGTACACATGAATTGTGCTGTGGTGATATATACATGTATATTACATGTAATATGTGAAGAGTTATATGTGTTTGTGTGTAAAGGTATGAGTGCATTTTGAAATTGAAGTTTCAAGGCAATTTGCATGACCTTGACACTAAATTCCAAGAAAATAACGGAAACTGAAAGAAATTCACTCCCCTTATCCTATCAGGGAGGTTTTGGGAACCAGCCCTTTGAGCAGGAAGGAGTGAGTCTGGGGGAAAAAAGAGGTTTTGATAATCATTTGAGGGACCCTTTTGTGATCTGTTTGGTTGTGTAAAACAAAGAAGGGAAAAGCAGCAGAATTAATTTGTCTATCAAGTCTATCCTGAGGAGGATAATTTTAAGTTGGATGAAGAACTGTTTGTCAAGATATTTGAAAGAGGGAAAGATAACAGGGAAAATCTCAAATCCATAATTAGCTCTAATATTTTTAGAATTTTTCCCATTTTTTTCTAAATCCTGATAAAAACTGACTATCAATAAAAGAGTGACTGAAAGAATATTAGTAATCAACAAGCAACATTGACCAGTCAATAAACACATAGTGTCTTTTATATGTCAAGCAAGCTCTTTCAACTGTGGGGTTACAGATACGATAAATGAAATAATCTGTGCTCATAAAGATCTTGTATTTTAACTGCCAATCCACACTCCTCCTTTCATATCTATATAAATTTTATGAGAACAACTTAGTGAGAGCATTCTTGATGAGGTTATATGGGAAAAGGAAGACTTTCAGAACAAGTGATATTTCACATGATACACGGTCTTTTTCATTATATTATTAAAGAAAAGTGTAGAGAATGTGAGATATTCATTATGCCAATTGTTTGTTGCCTATAAACTAAGAAAATTATTTGGTAGAGCAAAAGGCTCCCTTAAAAGCTCTCTTCTAAGAGTACTTCAAGTACATGTGTAAAAATTAATATCAAAATTATATCGAATTCTTTGAAACTAACAACAGATAACATTTTTCCTATAATTCTTTGATTACTAGTTTATCTAGTATAACTAGTATTGACTAGTAGTCAAGAATAACAAAACTAAAATAAGTATACTCAGTAGGAGAATTTATCACTGTCATAATGGAGATCCAGCACAAAGTTCAAATGATGCGGTGTGGCTCTAGGGAGAATGCACAAATAACTTTAAGACTGCTTGGTCTTGGGAGTACCATAAGATTCTTTGTCAAATTCCCTTGCAACTTAGCCAAGTGTCAGCAGCATAATAAATCTTTGCCTCTTAACTTGGAGACACACTGAGTTTGCCAATTCTTTTGCCATACCCAGGACACTGACCAGGGGACCCTGTTATTGTTGGGGTATCTTCTACCTCAACACAAATGGGAGAGGGATTCCCCAAATATTAGATTCTCTGCCAAAACCCCAGAATATTACAAATTTTCCTAAAAGAGATTCATAATGACATTATGGAGTTTGATTTCATTTCACAACACAAAGGAAAAAAATGAAAGGAGAAAATATGCCTATGCTCTACATTAAAACATTTTGAAAGATTGACTCATAGAGTTTTCTCTCTCTCTCTTATACATAATATTTCAGAACCATAATAAGGTCTTATATTTTTTAAATTTTTCATTTTTTCCTAAGTCCTGATAAAAACTGGCCTTTAATAGATAAATAGACAACAAAATGATTCCCAACTTTAAAAATGGAAGAACAAGCTAGATTACATTTAAGAATTGAAATCTTTCTCATTACCACAGGTTTTTTTTTTCTGAAATAGCTTTATTTTATAAAACACAAATATTCTTTCTATGATGTCATACAACTAGTCATGGCTATGGGATGCAAAAAACTTAGTTTTTTGAAGAATTGAAATTAGATATAACCAAATGGTGAGGAATTGGAGCATGGTGCTTATGAATGAGTTGTAGCACATTTAAAAAAAGAATTATAAAGGAATAATTCTATTAAAAAGTATTATAAAGAAAATATATGGTTAAAAAAGATATAATCAAATCTCAAAGAAAGTGACAAATTGCCAGTAAACAATCTGCATATTATTGGAATTCACACTATTTGACATATGATGGGGGATGTACAGGTAATCTGGTAAAAACAAACTACTACCCCATCAATTATAATATTCCCTTGGATATAGCACACTTTCCCCAATCTTTGAGAGTATTATTTTACAATGCAAATAACTGCAACAGCAAGGGGCCAAGGGAGGAGAAGGATCTGCAAGAGGTGTATGTTGGTCTTAAATTAACACCTTAGGAACACCCATTCCTATTAAAAGCACTAGAGAGTATAGGAATAAATGGGCTTTTCCTTAAAATGATTAGTAGTATCTACTTAAAACCATCAGCAAACATCATATGTAATGGAGGCAAACTAGAACCATTCCCAATAAGATCAGGAGTGAAACAAGGCTGCCCACTGTCACCATTATTATTTAATATTGTCTTAGAAATGTTAGCTTTGGCAGTAAGAGAAGAAAAAGAGATTAAAGGAATTAGAGTAGGTAATGAGAAAATCAAATTATCACTCTTTGCAGATGACATGATGATATACTCGAAGAACTCTAGAAACTCAACTAAAAAATTACTAGAAACAATTCACAACTTTAGCAAAGTTGCAGGATACAAAATAAATCCACATAAAGCAGCATTTTTATATATTACCAAAAAATTTCAGCAGCAAGAGATACAAAAAGAAATTCCATTCAAAATAACTGTAGATAGTATAAAATATTTGGGAATCCAGCTGCCAAGGAAAAGCCAGGAACTGTATGAACTAAACTACAAAACACTTTCCACACAAATAAAGTCAGACCTAGTCAATTGGAAAAACATAAAATGCTCATGGGTAGGCCGAGTGAATATAATAAAAATGACAATCCTACCCAAACTACTTTACTTATTTAGTGCCATACCAATCAACCTCCCAAGAAATTATTTTACAGATCTAGAAAAAAATAGTAGCAAAATTCATTTGGAAGAACAAAAGGTGAAGAGTTTCAAGAGAATTAATGAAGAAAAAAAAGCAGATGAAGGTGGCCTTGCTGTACCAGATCTAAAACTGTATTATAAAGCAGCAGTCATCAAAACCATTTGGTACTGGCTAAGAAATAGAGTAGTCGATCAGTGAAATAGGATAGAATCACAGGACAAACTAGGCAATTACTATAGCAATTTTGTGTTTGATAAACCCAAACACCCCAGCTTCTGGGATAAGTACTAACTATTTGACAAAAACTGCTGGGAAAATTGGAAACTAGTGTGGAAGAAATTAGGGCTTGACCCACATCTAACACCACATACCAAGATAAAATCTAAATGGGTTCATGATCTGGATATAAAAAATGATATTATAAGTAAATTAGAGGAACATAGTATAGTTCACCTCTCAGACCTGTGGAGATGGAATAAATTTATGTCCAAAGAAGATCTGGAACTCTTAATTGAACACCAGATGGATAATTTTGACTACATTAAGTTAAAAAGCTTTTGTACAAACAAAACCAATGCAGTCAAGATTAGGAGGGAAGCAATAAACTGGGAAATCATCTTTACATTTAAGGGTTCTGATAAAGGTCTCATCTCTAAAATATATAGAGAATTGTCTCATATTAATAAGAATTCAAGCCATTCTCCAATTGATAAATGGTCAAAGGATATGAACAGACAATTTTTACATGATGAAATTAAAACTATTTCTAGTCCTATGAAAGGATGCTCCAAATCACTATTGATCATAGAAATGCAAATTAAGGCAACTCTGAGATACCACTATACACCTGTCAGATTGGCTAAAATGGCAGGAAAAGATAATGACAAATGTTGGAAGGGATGTGGGAAGGCTGGGACACTGATGCATTGTTGGTGGAACTGTGAATGGAGCCAGCCATTCTGCAGAGCAATTTGGAACTATGCTCAAAAAATTATCAAACTGTGCATACCCTTTGACCCAGCAATGTTTCTATTGGGTTTATATCCCAAAGAAATCATAAAGGAAGGAAAGGGCCCCACATGTGCAAGAAGTATGTCTGTGGCAGCCCTTTTTGTAGTGGCTAGAAACTGGAAACTGAATGAATGCCCATCAATTGGAGAATGGCTGAATAAATTATGGTACATGAATGTTATGGAATATTGTTGTTCTGTGAGAAACGACCAGCAGGATGAGTTCAGAGAGGCCTGGAGAAACTTGCATGGAGTGATGCTGAGTGAAATGAGCAGAACCAAGAGATCATTATACATGGTAACAACAATAGCATATGATGACCAATTCTGATGGACATGGCCCTCTTCTACAGTGAAATGTTTCAAACCAGTTCTAATTGTTCAGTGAAGAAAGCCATATACACCCAGAGAGAGGGATGTGAAATGTGGACCGCAACATAACATTTTCATGCTCTCTATTGATGTTTGCTTGCATTGTGTTTCCTTCTTATGATTTTTTTCTGGTAGATATGATTTTTCTTGCACAAAAATGATGTGTGGAAATATGTATACATTTATTCAGTTTGTCAAGTATTTAAGATAATTAACATGTAGTGGATATCCTGCCATCTAGGGGAGGGGTGGGGAGTAGTGGGGAAAATTTGTAACAGAAAGCTTTGTAAGGGTTAATGTTGAAGACATATGTTTTGCAAATAAAAAGTTTTAATATAAAAAAAAAATTAAAACCTTAGTTATCACTAAGACTTGAGAAAGGATTACTTTACAATCTGCTGAAGGGCTAGCTGAGAGCAATGACCTGAGGGAAGAAAAGAGGACAAACTCAGACTACTTAAAAATTTTGCCTGTGGCTTGCCCTGACTGTGGGTCACTGGCAGAGTTGGGCTTCATTTCCTATTTTACTTCAGTCCTTATCAACAGAGCCCATAACTAGTAATGCAATGAAGAGTATTCTGTATTGATTTAGATTGCAGTTGGCATCTTCTGAACTACAAGTAAAAAAAAGAGAGAGAGAGAGAGAAAGCTTAAGTTCTGTGGAAATGGTGGAAAGTCTCTTAACTCCCTACTTATTGATTTCTATTTTATTGCTCCTGGCCATGACTTGTGAAAACAAAGAAAACTATTTTTTATGATATTTGAGCAAAAAAAAAAAGGAAAAGTATTCTTTTTCTTCACTACTCAGACTTTTTCTGCTTCTTATATGAACACATAAATAGCATTGGGAAATGGTCAAAGAGATTAGGAGATTCAGGAGCCCTCACTGAAAGGAATTAAGATGAACCAAAGTTCAACAATGTAGAACAATAAGGTGGAAACAAAAACTCCCATTTGCCCAAGAAGATATAGCTCATTTACTAAAAGCACTAATGTTACTAGAAATCAGCTGTACCTATTAAGGGATTATCTAAATTTTGAGGGCCAGCTGCTGGAGAAAAAGAAATAAAGTGCAGTACAGAAAGGCATTTTAAGCTCAAAGATCTGGGGGGGGGGGGTCAACCTCAGTTTGCTGCCCATTTGGAAGATAATCTTGGATGAGTTACTCTGTCTAGTTGCTTTGTCCTTATCTTTAAAATGAAAGACTTAGACCTATCAATTTATTTAATGTTATGAAGCTGCCACCTTCTCTATGTCTACATTCAGATGATAAAGGTAATCTCCTAAATTCAACAAGGAAAATGAATACTATCCACTTCTAATAATTTGCTTTGTAACAAAACACAAATAACTGAAACAAAAATGACAAAGGGAGCATCAAAAGCATTATCAATAATTATAAATCCTGGGCAAAAAGTAGAAGAACTTAAGGGCATCAGTTCATTACTACTTCCAGTCAAAAGTAAGGGCATCAAAAGAGAGAGCAAAATATTTGAATTAAAAAGCTGCTTAAATAGATAGTATCTGAAAATGAGGTTTGGATTTCTGCAGTTTTCAAAATATTAGATTAATGATCCAACAATGAAGAGCACCAAATAAGGACTGGTAGATATTAGCATAATTCCATATGTTTTAATCATATCTCATCTTTGACTCATAAACCTGCTTTCATGTACACACAAATACATAATACACATATATACTATTTTTAATGAGAAGAAAGTTAGTTCTCAATTAATGTGAATGATGAGTCCCCTGAATGAATGAATGTATTTGAATTTGCACTATTAAAAGTTATAATTATAAAAAATATGGTAACTGGTTTCCCCAATGAAAATATGAAATAGAAAAATCAATAATGTGACCATATGGTATTTGCACCAATTGGGACCTAGCTATATTCTACTCAGGCATCAAAAACATCTTTGATGAAGATATGCAAAGAGAATTGTTAATCTTCTGATTATATGTAGCAGACTATAACTTTATAATCACATAAATGATTGAGAGTTATAGACAATGCAAAGTTACACTGTACATATGTTGACTACCTAAAAAGAATCTGATTTGACTTAAGCACTCTTTTCCAAAAAGGTATCTTTCTTGCACTTGTCAAAATTGTACAAAATCTTTTGAATTTTTAAAAAATGCCATTATTTGGTCTTAAATCTCAATATATCTCATCTCTTTTCCCCATCCCTTATAAAGAAGAATTAGATGGGAGCAGCAACACTAGCCAATATACAAAAACTGATGATAAACTCAGGGCCTCATACTCATAGTCCCCCATGTCTTTAAAGACTTGATGGAAATATTTTCTTTGATCAAACTTGGTTATTCCATTTTTGTAGCATTCTGTGTTTTTTATTGTTTTTTTTCTTTTTTGTTGTTATTTCCATTTATTTTGTCACATGAGATTAGAGAGAGCTCCAGGTGTAGAGTCAGGAAGACCCAAGTCTCAGGTTTTAATCCTTAGTCATGCTCTGATTGCCTCAGTTTCCTCATCTGTAAAATGAGCTGGAGAGGGAAATAGAAAGCTATTTGATATCTCTAAGAATTGGACATAACAACAATTGTGTATGTAATTTTTCTGGTTTTACTTTTTTCAATTTTACATCAGTTCATATAGGTTATCCTACTCTTCTCCATATTCTTCATATCATAATGTTTTATGTTCTCTATTCATATGTTTCTCAAAATATAGAATAAAAATAATATTAATGATACTTTGATTATTAACATTGAGACATAAAGTGGATAAAATATCTGTTAAAGGTGTTTGCCATAACCTGGAACTATGCCCAAAGAGCTATAAAATTGTGCACACCCTTTGACCCAGCAGTGCCATTACTGGGTCTTTATCCCAAGGATATTGTAAAGGAGGGAAAAGGGCCTGCATGTGCAAAAATATTTGCAGCAGCTCTTTTTGTCATAGCAAAGAATTGGAAAGGGTGCCTATCAACTTGGGAATGGCTAAACAAGTTGTGTTATATGGCGGTAATATAATATTATTGTACTTTAAAAATGGTGAACAAACTGACTTTAGAAAGGTCTGGAAAGATTTACATGAACTAATGCTGAGTAAAACATACAGAACCAGGATTACATTGTATACAGTAACAATAAGAATGTGAGATGATCAGCTATGAAAGACTTGATTCTTCTCAGAGGTTCAGTGATCTTAATGTAATCCTGATAGACTTTGGACAGAAAATATCTGTATCTAGAAAAAGAACTAAGGAGACTGAATGTAAATCAACACATGCTATATTAACTTTTTTTTCTATTTTTTTTATCTCTCCTATGTTTTTTTCATTTTGTTCTGATTTTTCTCTCCCAATAAGATTCATAAAGCAATGTGTGTTAGAAATAAATTAAATAAACAAAAATGGTATTTGCCATTATCATGAAGAATAGCTTGCTTAGAATTCAACTGGGATAGAGATGTCTTATAGATATCATGGTCTTCTATATGGTTCTCTTTATGAATGGCATTGTGTTTATAGTATTTACCCTTAGAACATTTCAAAGACTCCTAAACAATATTAATTAACATAGGAATGATTATTCCCACAAAACAAAAAGAAAATGAAGTAATGAACAATACCCATAATTCAAACCGATTGCAGTTAAAGGAGTGGGTTCATTGGTACATCAATCTTAGACTTTATAATTGGGCACAAAATTTAATAGTAGTCAAGCAAAATTTCTTATTTATCATAAAGCAAAATGAACTCCGACATTAATCATTGCATATATGTATGTATGTCCAAACATACATATATATGTACAGACATACCAAATTCATCTAGCTGAATTCTAATTCTATCGTCTCTCTACATTGAGGGAGATAGTAAGTTCCATTATGAATCTTCTAAAATTATGGTTGGTTATTTTGTGAATCCAAGTTCCTAAGTCTTTTATAGTTTTTTTTTCAATTTTATATCAGTTCATATAGGTTATCCTACTCTTCTCCATATTTTTCACATCATAATGTTTTATGATATAGCAATACTCTATTGTATTGTTATTAATCTAAATTGCTCTCCTGTTTGTGCCCAATTCACTTTACATATAGTTCATCCAAGTATTCACAGATTATTTTGAAATACTCCCCTCCATAATTTCAATAGTATTCCATTACATTTGTATATCACAACTTATTCAGTAATTCCCTAATTGATGGATAGTCTCTTAATTTTCAATTCTTTCTCATGGTAAAAAGAGCTACTATAAAGACTTTGTAAAAATGACTACTTTATCTCTTTCTTTGATCTCTTTGAGATCAAAGCTTAGAATTAGTATCATTAGGTCAAAAGGTATAGAGAGAGTACATAGTTCCAAATTGTTTTCTAGGGGCAGGACCAAAATAGCAAATCAGCTGAACTCTTTCAATATTCCTCTTCACCTAACTTTAGAATAACATTGTAAATCAAATTCCAGAGTGGCTGAGCTGAAAAATGTTGGAATAAGACATTTTTTTCCAATCCAAGACTACTTAGGAGGTTGGCCAAAATGGCTCAGCAAAAAGCCATTTCCTTGGAAATGGCTGTGTGTGGCCACAGCAGTGACAGCAGTGGAAGCTTTGGATACTCTCAGTAAAGGGATAAGTCAACTAGTTAGAAAGAGACTGAGTGCAGGACCATATTGCATTGACCATGTGTATTCCTGGTCACAGTTCCAGGGTAAAGAGTAGTAACCACAGGAATGTAGTTAGATGTCAACAAAGCCTGAAGGTATGGATCTGAGTTGTGAAAGAGAGATGCATAGGAAGAAAGAAAAGGAAGAACTGGAAAAATTGGAGAAGGAGGCAGGCCTAAACCTTACCCTTGTTGGAATTTACTCAAAAAAGAAATAATATACTTATTCTGGTATAGAAATCTATCTCACCAAACAAGAAAGTAGGAAGGAAAAGGAATGAGAAGGCAGAGAGATTGGTAGAAGGGTGCATTAATGGAGGCTGTGTCCCCTTAAAAAAAGATCAGGTATTAGACTCTTAAAGTCTGACAAATAAATGCAGAAAAGTAGACATTAAATGCATCCTTTTCAAAGCATAAAGCAATAAAAATTACTTATTAAAAATTCAAAAAAGTAGCATAGAAACATAGATCAAAATTAATTGGAAACTAAATAATCTAATGCTGAAGAATAAGTAGATCAAAGAATAACTCCTTGAAACAATATATAATTTCAGGAAAGAGAATGACAACATACCAAAATTTATGGGATGTATCTGGGATTTATATATATGTGCATATATATATATATATATATATATATATACATGTATATAACTAAAGCAATACTTGGGGGAAAGAATCTAATCTCTAAGTGCTCAAATTAATAAAGTAAAGAAAGCGAAGAGCAATGAATTAGACATGTAGTAAAAACATCTAAAAAAAGAACAAATTAAAAGTCCTCAGTTAAACATCAAATTTGAATCTTGAAAATCAAAGGAGAGATCAATGAAATTGGAAATAAGAAAATTATTGAACTAATGAATAAAAGTAGGAACTGGTTTTATGGGAGGGAAAAGTAAAGTAGAGAAACTATTGATTAATTTTATCTAAAAAAAAAAGAAAGCCAAATTATCAATATGAAATAGAAATTATTTTCCCCTGAAACTGAACTTGAAGCAATTATTATTTATAATTTTGCCTAATAATATGCCAATATTATTTAAAGTTAAATAATATTCAATTTAAATAATAATTTAATTGAAACACATATTTACAAAAGGCAGTTTTCAGAAGAAAAAAATCTAAACTATATATCTATCTATTGGTTAGAAAATGCAAATTAAATTCTGGGGTCCCACTTTAGACGTCTTATTTTGTATAATATGACAAAAAAAAAACCCAACAAATGTTAGAGAAGATATAGGGGGGAAATGGGACACTAATGTATGGTTGTTGGAAAGCATTCTGAAGAATAGATTGGAACCATGCTCAAAGAGGTGTGCATACTCTCTCACCCAACAATTCCATTTCTAGGTCTGTATGTCAAAGAGATAAAGAGAAAGAAAAAAGCATCAGTATAAGGATACTTATAGTAGTTCTTTCTGTGGTGGTAAATAAGTGGAAACCAAGGGGGTATTGATCAATTGGGAATGACTGAACAAATTGTGGCATATTAATGTGATGAGGTGCTACTGTACTAAGAAAAGGTATGCATGGGAGGTAGTTTCAGAAAATTTAAAAAAAAAAAGCATAGCAAGAAGTATTTGGACTGATGCAAAGGGAAGTGATCAGAACCAGGGGAACATTGTGCATAGTAACAGCAATATTTTATGACCAACTCTGAATAACTTAGCTATTCTGATCAATACAGTTATCCAAGAAATTCTGAAGGATTTATGGGCAGAGAACAGGGGAATCTTATCCACCACTGAAGAAACAAATGATGGAATATAAATGCAAATTGAAGTATATTTTCTCATTTCATTTTTGTTATTGCTGTTTGTTTTTCCTTTGGCAACATATTTAATATGGACATATTTTGTATGATTTTACAGGGAAATTGATAGCACATTGATTGCCTTCATAATGGGCAGGGGAGGGGCAAAGGAAGGGAGAGAATTAAGAACACAAGATGCTTCTAAATATATATAGATAGATATAGATATAATATATAAAATGAATTTTTAAAAGTTTTCTAGAATGGCTAGACTAGTTCATAGCTCTGAAGATACATTAATATACCTATTTCCTAATAACCCCTCCAAGCAGTTATCATTTACCTTTTCTTTTTTTCCAACTTTACCAAGTCAGCAGATATTGCTATTTGTAAGCAACTCAAAATTGTTTTAATGTTAACTTTTCTAGTTATTTATTCAGAACATTCTTAAAATGTGGTTACTCTTAGACCCTGGATTTCTTCCTCTGAAAACTGCTTATTCATATCTTTTGACTATCACTTGGGAGATGTTTTTTATTCTTAAGAACTTGTCATTTTATTGATATTAGTCTACTAGTGGTATAGCATGATTATGAATCACATAATATAAGAAGCTCCAAATATTTGAACAAAGGTTCTCCCAAGAACCAAGAGAAAGATACATGGTAGGCATGAATTGTCTGTAATACATTATAAGTAAAAGATTTTTAAAAAGAGCTTATCCAAACAAAGCCAACAAAGAAAAGAATGACTTGGGAATGAGGGGAGGGAATTACTTGATTACAAATCAAGACTTAGCATTATATATATATATAAATTAATCCTATCAATGAAATATTGAGAAATTTTGAGAAAAAATATCCTTGACCCTTTGAGTGAGTAACTTAGTGAAAGACTTAGGAGACATAGACAAGAGTTTCCTGCAATAAGAAATCATGGCTGAGTTGTGATTTACATCTTTTGAAGGTGGATGAATGGTAGTTTAAGTATTCTGTCCAGTTATTTCCTGAACATATATGCATAGAGGTAGAGACCGAGTTCTATATTATCTTATATCAAGCTCTATATACCTTTCTGTCTTCTCAATATAAGCTTTAACTGCCCTAAAAACTTATGTATCAATTTATTTGCATGCCCACATCATTTGGATGAAATGTATAACTCAGTAAAATGGTACTATCTATAAGTTTTACAACTGTTGCTTGAGGTAGTTGGAGTAATGGGGTCCTGAATGATCATATGAAATAGGTAAAATGGAATGACACAGACACATCCATTTGATTTATAATCTAAAGAATGCAAAATGGCCATTTTAAATATGATAAACATACTACATTTTCAGTCTTCTTAAGATTCTAGGTAAGATTTCAGTATTAATGATTACATACAGAGAATTAAAAACCTGATTAAGTTGTTCCTGAACATCCTCCCTCCCTACCAATGGATAATGTTCTTCCACTGAAATTGCTTTTGAGTATTATGCATTTCTTATATGTTTACTATTTTGTCTCTACCCTCCCCTAATTAAAGATAAACTCCTTGATAATGGATACTATTATTTCAGTCATTATATTCTCTGAGGGAAGCACAGTACTTGCTTATGGTAGGTATTTGATGAATGTTTGATGAATAATTTTTTTTATTTTATTTCATTCCAAAAATTGATTAATAAGCCTGTATTAAATATGCAAGACCTGTGTTATCCCAAGATCATATATAATCTATCCTTATCTTAGGCAAAATTGTTAAATGGAAGACTTTTGTCTTGATTATGTCTTCACCCCTCCTTTGAATATTCCCTAATAGATTTGTTCTTTCAAAAACAGATACCTTGATGCTTTAGTTAAAGAGGAACACTAATACTATATGATGGAAATGTTGGGGAGAATGTGTCATTCAGTGTCATTTAAATCAAAAGTGTAAAATACACTGGAACACATGCAGACCACAATATTGAAGAATGCAAACTGGACCAGAATAAAATATAGATGAGAAATATTTAACAAAATGAATAGAAATACAAATGCAACAAAAGATAATGTTAATTTGCAGTTTGTAAGACAATATGTAGCCTACAGGGATAAAGTTTTTGACAGCACTAATTTAAATCAGAAGTATCCTGTTACTGTTTACATTAGGCCTTGTATTTAATGGTTAGCTTGGAAATAATTCTGCTGCTATCTTTTAGTTCCTGTATTGCATATCATAACTCTTCATGACCTCATGAGTCTTGTTTTATGAATGAAGGATCAGACTAACTTATTTGTTGGTCCTCTAAAAAGTGATATAGTTGTTCAATGGCATTCAAGGATATAGAAGAGATCATGGACAAATATTATACCAAATAGGAAGCTGTGAGTGGGTTGTAATCTACATCAATGGAGGGAATTTCTCATTAATGACATTATACTGAGTTTTTTTTTATATTTAATTTTATTTTATTTGCATAACATATGTGTGGGTAATTCTTCAACAATAACCCTTACATAGCTTTCCATTACAAATTTTCCCCCCAACTTCCCCACCCCTTCCCTAGATGGCAGGATATCCACTACATGTTAATTATGTTAAAATATTGGCAAATCGAATATATGTATACATATTTCCAAACTTATCATTGTTGTGCAAGAAAAATCTTATCTACACAAACGATATATCAGATAAAGGAAACACAATGTAAGCAAACATCAATCAAGGAGTATGAGAATGTTATGTTGTGGTCCACATTTCACATCCCTCTCTCTGGGTGTATATGGCTTTCTTCAGTGAACAATTGGAGGTGGTTTGAAACATTTCATTGTTGAAGAGAGCCATGTCCATCAGAATTGATCGTCATATAGTACTGTTGTTGCCGTGTATAATGATCTCCTGGTTCTGCTCATTTCACTCAGCATCAGTTCATGTAAGTCTCTCCAGGCCTCTCTGAAATCATCTTGCTGGTCATTTCTTACAGAACAATAATATTCCATAATGTTCATATACCATAATTTATTCAGCCATTCTCCAATTGAAGGGCATCTATTCAATTTCCAGTTTCTAGCCACTACAAAAAGGGCTGCCACAAACATTCTTGCACATGTGGGGTAAAGGCCTCATTTCTAAAATATATAGAGAATTGTCTCATATTTATA
>JAJPUD010003563.1:0-41159 GCA_023553655.1 Myrmecobius fasciatus | reverse complement strand
TTTCATATGACTATAAATAGTTTTAATTTCATCCTCTGAAAATTGTCTGTTCATATCCTTTGACCATTTATTGATTGGAGAATGGCTTGAATTTTTATAAATATGAGACAATTCTCTATATATTTTTGAGATGAGACCTTTATCAGAACCCTTGAATGTAAAGATGATTTCCCAATTTATTACTTCCCTCCTAATCTTGTCTGCATTGATTTTGTTTGTACAAAAACTTTTTAACTTAATATAGTCAAAGTTATCTATATGGTTTTCAATTAAGAGTTCCAGTTCTTCTTTGGACATAAATTTATTCCATCTCCAAAGGTCTGAGAGGTGAACTTTATACTGAGTTTTTTAATTGAAGTTGAAAATGGAAAGTTCTGCTTTTGTCCTTTTGGAAAAAAAGGAGAAGCTATATATTTTTTATTTATCAGTCATAGAAATGCTCATTAAGAGGAGGGAAATAGAAGTGAAAATATGCATTTGTTTTTCTCTTCTCCTTCCTATACCATGCTTGCCCTCAACTCTATATTAGAATACAATGTAGAGACAAAAAGTATTCTTGAGTCTTGACTTGGAGTCACTTGAAATGACAATAAGATTTAACCTGATAGATTCTCTCTGTATTCTTCCTCTTGAGAAGGGAGAAGGTTTATTTCCTTGGCTTTTTCCAAAGAGATGGTAAAGGGGGAAAAATAGATTATGCTTTGCATATTCTTCAGCTGAAGGAAAGAAATTATTTTATTGTGCCTTTGGGTAATGTCCTCTGCTTATATTTTATTTTGTATTTTGTTCCCCCTCTCCATATCAGATTCAGATCCCGAGATGGTTTTCAAAAGATGTTCACAGGTTCAAACCTTCCAGAGAAGGAATTTTTACATCTTTTTATTTTCCCAGATAAATTCTCCCTTCCAAACAAAAAGTGAAGTCATACAGAACAAGTTTTCTGGTGGTAATGTCTGCTTGCTACTGAAAAAAAAGGATATAGCCTAAAGAGAGGAATTTGAGACATCATCATTAAAGACATGAAAATTTCTAAGATGTAAACTTATTCCATTCTCTGATCTGATTGCAAAAGTCAAGTAAGGCCAGTAAGCTACGACTAAAAAACCCTATAAGAAAACTTAAAATAACTTGGAGTCTCATGTCCTTAACCCTGAGGAGTAATGATGGCAGTCAGATGATTGGATTGCAGATGATGGAAATGTCATGGAATTTCTATTGGACAGATTCATCATAGAGAACCAAATAAGAAAAGTTGTTACTTTTTAAAATTTTGTTATTTACTTTAAAAAATTCTTTTCTTTTTTGCAATTAAGTGCCAAATTCTCCCTTCAACTGCTTCCCTACACACTGAGAAAGAAGTAAAATGATGTGACTTACAAATGTGAAATCATATAAAACATATTCATATTAACCATAGTATAAAAATAGTAAAAAAAAAATAAAACAATAAAATTATACTTCAATTTGTACTGAGTTCTTCAGCTTGCTTTCTAGAGGTACATGGCTTTTTTTATCATAAAAGTCCTTTGCCATGGTCTTTTATTATTTTATTTGCATTGTATTGCATTACTGTTGTTTTATTTTATTGATACTGTCTTTCATAGTTGATCATCATTGCAGCATTGTGATTACTGTCACAATGAGCTCCCAGTTTTTCTCATTTCACTTTGCATCTGTTCATTAAATTCTTGCCATTTTTTTCTGAAACCATTGTCATTTCTTATAACACAATAGTACCCCATTGAATTCATTTGCCACAAATTGTTCAACTATTCCCAAATGATGAACATTCCTTCAATTTGCAATTCTTTACCACCACAAAAAAGAACTGCTATGAATATTTTTCTGCATAAAATTCATTTTACATGATCTCTTTGGGATACAGGTCTAGCAGTGATATTCCTAGGTCAAAAGGTATGATCACCTTTATAGCACTTTGCATATAGTTGCAAATTTTTCTCCAGAATGGATGGACCAGTTCACAATGCCATGAACAATGCATTACTGAACCCATTTCCCCTCATCTCCACCATTTGTCATTTCTGACAAGTATAAGGTGGTATTTCAAAATTGTTTTAACTTGCATTTCTCTAATCAAAAGTGTTTTGGGGGATGTTTTCATATAACTATAAATAGTTTTTTTTTCTTTTTTCTGTAAACTATCTGTTTTTGTCTTTGACCATTTATCAATGGAGTATCATTTTTTTATAAATTTGATTCAGTTCCCCATATATTTGAGACATAATGCCTTTATCAGAGAAAATCATTACAGTGAGTTTCATGGCAATTTCCCTAGATTATTTCCTGAAATATGATGTCTGCTTCTGAGTCTTGGTGTTCCCTTCCAAAATAGTAGCTTTTTGTGGTCAAGTTTGTAGTTGTTGTTGTTGTTCTTGTTTTTATTTGCCCATTTTTTAAGTCTATTTCTTGACTTTAAATTTTATTTTAATGTTAAGATCTGCTCACCTGAGGATGAGAAGACACTGTTTAGAGCTTCAGCCTTTTTCTTGTTACTGTTTTTCAAGCTAGTTTTGGGGGGTGAGCAAGTTTTCAATGCTTCCAAGATGTTCTGGTGAGAGATATTGTCATTGCTTTCCTAGTCTGTGCTCTGGTCTTTATTAAAGAAAGATGCCTTCTCCTTTGTGACCAACTGTATAAGCTCCCCTCTGCTTTGAAACTGTGACCCAGAACTGCCATGCACAAAGTTGCCCATCAGTCCAGCTGTATGAAGTGCCAGCAAAGGGTCTCCTGCCATCCATTTCTGACCAGTTGTGACCTCCTTACCATCTCTGGGCTGAGAGTTTCCAAATCTGCTGCTGCACGCCATAACTTGGGTTCAACAAACATCTTCTGCTGACTTCCTAATTTGTCTTAGGCTGAAAAAGCATCTCACTCCGAACTTTTGTTGACTCTGTTACTCCAAAAATTGATTTAAGAAGTGTTTTTAAAGATTTTTTGAAGGGGATTATTGTGAGAGTTAGATGGATTGCTATCTGTCCTTTACCATATTGGTTCTGTTGCCAAAAAGGTGTCAGTTCAGATTGTCAAGTTGACTTGGTTAAGTCAGTTAACATTCTGACATGTTAGGACTAAGCTTCATATAGCAAATACCCTTTGATCAATTGGCATTCTAGGCAGAGAGATGCATGGGTAGACTCTGACTCCTAAGGGAACAAAGAGAACTAACCTGATAAAAACTGTCAAATATTGTGGGATTTATTTTCTAAATTTTTTTCCAAGAAAGACCATCCTTATTTCCCCATATTGCAGCATAAGCTGAGGGTGGAAGTATAGAAAAATTGCTATAGTAAGAGTACACTGGCACACAATTTTTGATGTACACAAGGAATTTCCAATTCTCCAAATTGGTTCCCCATATCTGCAGGGTCTGAATTCACATTTGTTGTCACAGACATCTACCTCGCCAATGGTTCAGTGCTTGTGTCAATTGATATATACTATCGTTCATTGCTAATCTAAATTATATTTGAATCAATGGGTCCAAATCTGACTGAAGAGCTTTTATGTTGCAACGTGAATGTATTGACTATGAACATATATGAATATATTGTATGAATGATCATCCATCTCCCTGTCCTGCTAGTTCTGGGATACAGCCAACTGTTTATAGTAGACAACAAAATGGGAAGAAAACTTGAATTTCCAGTTGTGTGTGTGTGTGTGTGTGTGTGTGTGTGTGTGTGTGTGTCTAATTCACTTTAGGTCAATTCATTTTTACAAAAATTTATTAGTTACTTACTCTATTTTCAACAGATGCTTGAAATGGACACCAAATTTGGTCCAAAATCAAAAGAGGAAGAAAATTGGTTGGGCTATCTTCTTAAAACTGCAAAATCCCTTTAATGACTCCACATTTCTCTATGAAACAAAGATTCATTCTTTTAATATTAGTATTCTACCAGTGTTGTTTTATAGCAGTGAATTGTAGAATATAATGTCACTCAGAGAACAAAAGAAGTCTATGATAGTACTAACAAGTTATAGAATTCCAAAAATGGAACTTAATTCCAAGGAATTATGAAGAAGAATTAGACTAAGAAATGTCATCAAATATTGATTTATATGAATGACAAAATTTGAATGAATGACAAAATATTATAAGATTGTTAGTCTAGTAAATCAGGAAAAAATATTATAAATAAACTTTACCTAACTTTGCAAACATTTTGATAAAATCTATTTCATTCTTTTCTTGTGGAATGGATGGAGAAATGTGGGTTAGATAATGGGATCATTGGACAGATTAAAAGCTGGTTGAATGTCAAACTCAGAGTACTCATTACTAATTTAATGCCCCTTAGAAAGAGGGCTCTAAAGTTTGGTGCTTGGCCTCCTTCTGTTTAAACATTTTTATGACTAACTTAGGAAGTGGAAGGTAATAGAACATGTATTTTATTGAGCACCTACTATATGTCAGAGACTAAGCTAAGCATTTCACAAATATTGTTTCATTTGATCCTTGGATAAAAGACTAAGAAGATTTGCAGATGAAACAAAGCTTCATAAATTATTAGGATTATTAATATGATAGGATCCAAAAACTGACAAGCTAGAATAGTGGGTTGAATCTAATAAGATAAAAATTCAATATACATGAATTTAATGTCTTACTCTTGGATTTAAAAAAAAAAATGTATTGGGTCCCTTCCAACAATGGAATTCTCTGATTCCACTAGGCTAGAAAGGGAAGAGAAGAAACAATAAGATTATATATATATATATATATATATATATATAAGAAGAGGGAAAGTGAAGATCAAAGAAATCACAGTTTTAGATCTAGAAAATGATGGTACTCACATCTTATGTCTCTGATCCACTCAGTAAGCTGGAAGACGAAATTATCATCTGAGAGCGATAGGGTATGGAGGAATTAATAGCTTAAAGATAAAGAAAGAAGTTTGTACCACTCACAGTGAGGGATAACATTTTAGGTCAATAAAAGAAAGTAGAATATATCAATAGAGTAAGTAGTACAATAAACAGAGACCCAGCCAGGAACTCATTCTGGGTTCGAATCCTTAGACACTTAGGATTTAATTTTCTCATCTGTAAAATAAGCAAAAGAAGAACCAAAAACAAACAAACAAACAAACAAAAAAACACTGTAGTATCTTTGCTCAGAAAACCCCAAATGGGGTCACAAAGAGTCAGGTATGACTGATAAATAACTGAATAACAATAAATATATCAATCAATAAATAAAGTTTAATGAAAGACCAACATTAATACGTGGAAACAAATGAGTTATTCTATTGTATCTACCTCTTCTCTCAGTAACTGCTTTCTTGGAATATTTTTGACTCTCTGATGCACATGAAACATCTCCAATAAGTTATTGGAATTTATGACTACTTTCACACTATTGGAAGCCATTTCCTACTTTGATTCAGTTTTTTAAATAAAAGCTCAAAAATAATTAGAATTTGAAGGATTCTGAAAAATCACTGAGTTTACGTTCTGTATTTTATAGAGGAGATTGAGGTCTACAAAGATAACCTGAGCTGTCCAAGATCAAACACTTTGTTAGTTCACAAATTAGAACCCTCATTTCCTTTTTATTTAGTATTTTATTTTCCCCATTTACATGTAAAAACAATTTTAACATTTATTTTTAAAACTTTGAAATCCAAATTCTCTCACTTCCAATTTCCTCACCTACTCCCCGCCCTGCATTGAAAAGGCAAGCAATTTGATATAGGTTAGATGTGTGTTGTCATATAAAACTTTTCCACAATAATCATGCTATGAAAGAAAACATAGACCAAAAATAAATAAATAATCAACAAGAAAAAAAATGATAGTAAAAAAATAAACAAAAAACTATGCTTTAATTTGTATTCAGACATTATCAGTTTTTTCCTCTGGATTAATAGCATTTTCATCATAAATAAAGCTGTCGTGCATCATTATATTGCTGATAATAGGTAAGTTTTCACAGCTGGCATCTCATAATATTACTGCTATTTTATACACAGTATGCTTTACCTCAGCTCATGTAAGTCTTTCCAGATATTTCTGAGAGTATCCTGCAAAACATTTATTATAGCATAGTAGTATTCCATTATAATCACATACCACCATATGTTCAGCTATTCTCCAATTGATGGACATTCCCTCAATTTCCAATTTTTGACCCCAAGAAAAGAGATGCTATAAGTACTTTGCTATAAGTATAAGGTCCTTTATATTCTTTTTTTTAAAAGAAATCTCTTTTGGGACACAAAGTATAGTGGAATTATTAGGTCAAATGGTATGCATGGTTTTCTACCCCTTTAGCCATAGTTACAAATGCATTACAGAATGCTTGAATCAGTTCACCACTACATCAACAACGTATTGTTGTCTACTATATGAAAATTAGGAGAACAAGCTATAGTCTATCAGATTTTTGGAGAAGGGAGACATTTATGGCCAAAGAAGAACTGGAGAAACTTATAAAATGCAAAAATGGTAATTTTGATTACATTAAATTAAAAAGGTTTTGCACAAACAAAACCAATGCAGCCAAGTTTAGAAAGGAACCAGAAATATGGGAAATAATTTTTACAATCAGTGTTTCTGATTAAGGCCTCATTTCTAAAATATACACAGAACTGAGTCAAATATATATAAGAATACAAGTCATTCCCCAATTGATAAATTGTCAAACATTTTTCAGACCAAGAAATTATAGCCATTTTTAATCATATGAAAAAATGCTCTAAATCATTATTGACTAGAGAAATTAAGCAATTCTGAGGTAACACTTCACACCTCTTGGATTAGCTAAGATGACAGGAAAAGAAAATAATAAATGTTGGAGGGGATGTGAGAAAACCGGGACACTAATGCATTATTGGTGAAGTGAAATAATCCAATCATTCTGGAGAACAATTTGGAAATGTGCCCAAAGAGCTATAAAACTGTGTATGCTTTTTGAGCCAAAGTCTCACTACTTGGCCCGTATAGAAAAGAGATCATAAAAGAGGTGGCAAGGAATTATATTTTGAGTGGATGACCATCAATTGGGAAATGGATAAACAAATTATGGCATATGAATATAATGAAGTATTATTGTTCTTTAAGAAATGATCAACAGATCGATTTTAGAAAAGTCTGGAAAGACTCACATGAACTGATGCTAAGTGAAGTGAGTAGAACCAGGTGAACATTGTATACAGTAACAGAAAGATTATGTGATGATCAACTATCATAGATAAGTGTTTTCCTTCTGATTACCCCCTCCCCTACTCTGCTCTCTTCCCATCACCCCTTCTCTTATTTTCTTCTCCATCCTACTTTCCTTGAGTGTGTATGTTATTCCCTCTTTGAGTCAATCTCATGAGAGTAAGAGGACTCCCTTTTTCTCACTCCCAGATCAGGGTTCTTTCTATGAGATCATGCTTTTAGATCATATGGTTTTATGTGTGTATCATATTTGGCTTAAAAACCAGAGCAAAAAATAATTATGGTTCTATTAAGTAGGAAATTGTTACCCATTCTTTGTTGCAATAGTACTGTTAATCTGTTGATGTTGTTCCTAATCCAATTCTAATAGATTTCCTTTGCATGGCAATAATAATAAAGATGTTTTTCTTCCCTTACAAAATGAGGATGCTAATGATTAGGAAATATTTTTTATATGTTGCCTGTGCAACACTGACACATTGATGGAGATGCTGATTTACAATGAATTAAATGGCCAAGGTTAGCTTCTGTAATTTGATTCCCTTTTGAATTGAGCAGAGACAAAATGTAGCATTGTTCCTTGAGGCAATTTTGTAAAAAAAAAAAAAAGATATTCAGTATAGTTATTTGTAGGGAATGAAGAAATGTACTTTTCAAATAAGAGCTGCTATTTAAAAAGTTTCTTGTGAGTTATCCTACCTTGTTTTTACTTTCAACTTCTTTTAGGTAGTTTCTGCTGCCCTAGCATTCTCACTCATCACCTATAGCTCTCTTTTGAAAGTCCCTTTATTAGTCAGCTGAGGGTTTTTTTTTGTTTTGTCTTTTAGCAATGCTTTTACCCTTCAATTCAAAGATCTATCAGTGCATCTTATATTTCTGATACTTAATTCAAAGTTTTTCCCCTAAAGATTTCATAAGAACCCTCTGTTCTTAGGGTTCTTCTTGGGGGTGTTTTCTCACAATGTGGTTCCAATAAATTAATACTAATAATATAACAGCCAACAATCATAGAGCATCTTAAATTCTGCAGAGCATTTTGCAAATATTATCTGATTTTATCCTCACAAGAAGTACTCAATGTGGATATGTTTATTATTCTCATTTTACAGATAGCAAAACTGAGGCAGAGAGAGAGAGATCAAGAAGTCTGTCCAGGCACACATAGCTAGAAAATATCTGAAGTTGAATTTAAATTCAAGTTTTCCTCACTCTAGGTCCATTACTCTATCACTGTGATATTTAGCTGCCTAGATTTGAAGAATTTTATAGATTAGTAGCCATTCAAAATCATAGCTCAGAAGAGGTCCAAATAATGTGTTGGCTTTTCCCAAACATCCAGAGCCTGTATTAGATTTAAAAATCATTTTGAAATTACAGCAAAAAGATAACAATAAAGTATTTTTTCTGGCCCCAGTCCTGTTCTACTACACAAATTAAATTGTACCCTACCTATAATGGCTTGCCATATTGCAATGAAGCAAGAATCCATACATAGACTTTAAAAAAGGTAACAAAGCTTTGGTGGAAGGTACACACAAAGGGAATTCATGACATATACATGGCTTGAACAACTCACACTGACATTTTCTGGGTGATAATATCATAATATTCTCTAACACAGTCCTCTGGGAATCACAGTTTTTTCCCTGTGCATTATCTCCACTAAATATACTCTCCCTCACTGATACATTGTTGGTGGAACTGTGAACAGATCCAACCATTTTGGAGAGCAATTTGGAACATGCTCAAAATGTTATCAAACTGTATATACCCTTTGACCCAGCAGTGTTTCTATTGGGCTTATATCACACAGAGATCTTAAAGGAAGGAAAGGGGACCCACATGTACAAGAATGTTTGTGGCAGCCCTTTTTGTAGTGGCTAGAAACTGGAAACTGAATGGATGCCCATCATTTGGAGAATGGCTGAATTATGGTATATGAATGTTATGGAATATTATTGTTCTATAAAAAAATGACCAGCAGGATGATTTCAGAGAGGCCTGGAGAGACTTGCATGAACTGATGCTGAAATGAGCAGAACCAGGAGATCATTATACATGGCAACAACAAGACTGTATGATGATCAATTCTGATGGACATGAATCTCTTCAACAGTGAAATATTTCAAACCAATTTCAATTGTTCAGTAAAGAAAGCTGTATACACCCAGAGAGAGAGGGATATGAAATGTGGACCACACATAACATTTTCATTCTCTCTATTAATGTTTGTTTGCACTGTGTTTCCTTTCTCAGATTTTTTTTTCTTGTAGATATGATTTTTCTTGCACAACAAGATAAGTGTGGAAATATGCATACATATATTCAATTTGTCAAGTATTTTAACATAATTAACATGTAGTGGACTTCCTGCTATGTAGGGGAGAGGTGGGTACTAGGGGGGAAAAATTTGTAATGGAAAGCTTTGTAAGGGTCAATGTTGAAGAATTACCCTGACATATGTTTTGCAAATAAAAAGCTTTAATAAAGAAAAATAAATAAATAAATAAATATGTTGGCCCTATTCCAGATATCTTGCCTCCATCCTTTGCCAGCCATAATTTCTTCAGGACTATCTACTGGTTCTTTTTACTCTCATATAGTAGAATTCAATGGTAGAAAGCCTCTTTCAGACAAAAGTTAGCTGGGTTCTTTTGGCACATAGGCACTGAGGCTATTAGCCAATAATTTATACTAGGCTAGCTTCAAAATAAAGGGGAAAAAAGGTCAGTCTGACGGTCTCTGAGCTAAGTTTGAAGTCCAACGAGTAATGTAGTCTCGTTTCAAAGTTTATAATCTTGGTTGATTTAGGGATAGAGAATTCCTTATAACTTTTGTTTAACTCACAGTGGGCATCCTTAGTTTACCAAATCACATTTCAGTCACTATTCCCAAAAAGAAAATAAACCCTTTTAAGAGCTGTGAAACAGTACTTGGGCTATCAAATGTACCTTTCTCCTATGAATCAGGGCAGTTGGACTGCAAATGGATTGGAATAGTGATGTTCTTGTTATTTGTCTGCTCTGGTGATATTGGATGTCTGGGAGGTGACGCCATGATACCAAATGAATTGGATTTTAGTGACAGAGAAAGATTACCACCTTTTTTTCTCCTCCAAAGCCATCTGGGCCCAGTGGCCAGACTTCGCACAGTAGTGATATAGTTAAATCAAGAAAACATGATTATTGCCCTCTACTCTGCTGGTCCATGAGACTGTTATTATTTTATATATGTCATTATTATACATATGTGTGCATACTCACATGCATACATGCATACATATTTACATACAATATAAATGTATACACAGTACAGAATAATATATTTTATTTATGTAATATTAAAATGGTACACATATGCACATTTGTATTACTTATGTCTGTATATGCACACATGTATATACATAATATATACTTTATTAATATATGACATTAACATGTGGCAATATACATAGAATAATATATAATACAACTATATAATTATTGCTAATTACAGTTATATAACTATATTATTATATATTGATATATAAGTATATTATATACAACAATAAAATTATAACTGTAGTTAATTATAATTATGGTTTTATTATTTTGTATAGTATTATATATATATGTGTACATATATATATATACACACTAGAGATCATTATATATTTGTTGTTGTTTTTCAATCATTTTTCAGTCATGTTCTACTCTTGGTGACCCCATCTCAGGGCAATTTTCTTGGCAGTGGTTTGCTTCTCCAGCTCATTTTACAGATAAGGAAAAGAAGGGAATAAAAAGGTTAACTGACTTTCCTAGGGTCACACAATTATCAGGTGTTTGAGACTGGATTTCAAGTCAGCCTTCCTGACTCCAGGCCCTCTCTTTGACTCTCTGTACCACCTAGCTACCCTGGCATTATACTAAACATTTTACAAATATCTCATTTAATCTTTATGATGACCCTTAGAGTTCCTCATTTAGTTGAGGAAACTGAGGCAACCAGAAGTTAAGTGACCCCAAAGTTATGAAGTTTGTCAAATATCTGTGGATGGATTTGAATTTTAATTTTCCCAACTCCAGGCCCAGGGCTCTAACTACTTTTAGTTTAGTTTAACTACTGTTGAACTGTTGGGTTTAAGTCCTACTGGTTTTAAGTCCAGATTCACCAGTAATTCAATAAACATTGGTTAAGGTCATACTATGTATTAGGTACTTTTCTTTATGTTGGGGATACAGAAAAAGTAAAAGATAATAGAAAACTGAGAGCTAACAAAAGCAACAGAGGGAAGAGCATAACATTATCCATACTACTCACTGTACTTGTTTTGTGAAAGAACTTTATATCCTTATGAAGGCAGATTCCAAATGAGATTTTTAATTTGGAAATCTCCCTTAGTATTTTTTAAAGAATACAAATATAACGGAAATATGTTAGATACACTGTACCTCTCATCTCTCTCCTTCATTTCCCTCTTTCATATGGGATTTGAAAATTGTGAAACTTTGAGAATTTCTTCAAAAGTATATTTAGAATATGTTCCTATCTCACTTCTCCCTCTTGGAATTTCTCACTTCCAGCATGGCTTATTTCTGGTATCATTTCCTATGTGAAACTTTTTCTGATTCCTATAAGTATTATGAATCTTACTTTCCTCAAATTGCTTGTATTTATTTATTCCTATGAATGTTCTATCATATTGGTATCCTTTATAATATCTACTTATAATACTTGCAGATACATATATACATAAAAGTTTAGTAGAATTGGAAACAAATGTTGAACCAGTTCTTACAAAGTGCTCATGGTTTACAAGGCTTAAAATCTTGGAGAAGAAAACACAATTTGTTTTCTTTTCCTTGTCTTTCTTGTTTTTTTTTTCTTTCAAATTTAATACTTCATCTACCCTATCCCACTTCTTCATTGTGTAGCCTTCAGCTCTGGAATTCACACATTGGACATATCCTCCACTCCTTTGGCCTATTCCTTTGATTGGATGATTTATGGAGAGTGCTCGTGCATATTTTATGCTTCTCCAGCTTGTATTCCCAATTTCTTCTCCCTTGATAGAAGTAGGGGCTGCACCTGGTAGGTACCCTTTTCCCTTCTTCCTTCCCCCTTTTAACCTCCTTTCATATGCTATCTAGAATTATTAGAGCTAATCTAGAATGAAAGTATTTTGAAGGCAGGGAATACATTTCTTTCTGCTTGCATTTGTATTTTCAGCACTCAACATAGTAGTGCCTGTTGCATACTAAGCACTTAATAAATCATTGCTGATGACTGACTACCACAAATTAAAGATTTCTGAGAGGATTTACACCTGAGCTCAGAGCCTAGAAAATGCCACAACCCTTAATCTTTTCCATTTGCCATATACCAGTTCAACTTCTGTGATTTAAACCTTGATCCCACAGGTCCATCCTCCTTATGAAAGATTTATTCAAGCATCTGTAGAAATGCCTTATTTTGGGATCATTCAAATAATTTTTCCCCATTCAGTGTTGGCATATAGTGAGTTGTGCAAATTTGCCTCCTCTCCCAAGCCTCATCATTGATCACTGTGGGTAACTCTAAATATCATTTACTGAATCTTAAGGCTCAAAGATGTACTACTCCCTCCTTTCTATTATCCTATCTTTCATCTTCCTCTGGGGAAACTGGACAGGATTTTACAAGTTATCCTCAAATTGCAAATGAAACAGGTATGTGGAGGGATAAAAATCTGTGCAGCAAATTTCACTGATAAGGGTCTCATTTCCAAGACTTATAAGGAACTGATTCAAATTTATAAGAATTTTCCAAGTGATAAATGCTCAAAGGATATGAGCAAGGCAGTTTTCTAAGGAAAAAAAATAGCATATTAATCTACTATTGATGAAGCTGTAAGTTGGTATAGTCATTAAAGAAAATAATTTGAGGCAAAGCCCAAGGTTACTAAATAATACATACCTTTAATCTAGAAATATTGTTACCAAGAGTACAACTTCAAGTTATCAAGGAAAGAGGAAAAGGTCTTCTATGTTTAAAAAAATATTTATAGTAGTCCTTTGTATAGTAACAGAAAACTAGAAATTAAGGGCTTATCCATCAAATGGAAAAGAATTAAACAAATCATCATATATGAATGTGATGGAATAAAATTTTTTGACAAGATTAATGAAAGGAATGGTTTTGGAAAAAACTGAGAAAGTTACATAAACTGATGATGAAGGAGGTGAGCAGAACAAGCAACAATTTATATAATGTCAGTGTAAAAACAAAAACTTTAAAAAGCTGAAGAATTAAGATCAACATAATGACTATTTATTCCATAGACCAAATGATGAAGTATGCTTTCTACTAACTGACAGAGAGAAAATGAAGTCAACATATGGAATGATATATGTTTTTTGAAGGAGGCCAATTTGAGAATTTCTTTTGTTTGACTATGCATATTTCCTATGTTATGGCTATTTTTTGTTTTTTATATTACCATAATTTACTTATTATCCTTACCTCTCCCATCTCATATAAAAATAATTCTTAAAGATTAAAAAAAGAAAGAGATTGAAAAATAAAAGTAATACATTGAAACCAGTCTAAAGATATGTGCAATGTACAGCACTTGTGGACCTCCCACCTCTGGAAAAAAGTATAATTGGAGAATCTTCTCTCTGTCTCTCTGTCTTTCTCTCTCTAATATGTTGTTCTTTATCATTTTATAAAACTTACTTTTCTTATTGTGTGAGATTTTTCTTCCCATTTACATTATTTTGGTCATTGCATATATTCCTTATTTCACCCTATATCATCATACATCTTTCCATTCATCCTTACATTCATCAAATTCATTATATCTTACAAAGTCTTATTATCTATTGCATTCATGAACCACAATGCTCATTTTACTATTTTTTAAAGTATATTCCATTTGAAAATTATCTATTTTGTTTCCAATTCTTTGTCGATACAAAAGTGCTGCTATAAATATTTTGGCCTTTATGGGGACTTTCTTTTTATTTATTTATTTATTTTTATCAATAGTGTCCTTGGAATAAGAGCCCACTAATGAATTCTCCAAGCCAGGCAGTATGGGTATTTTAGTCACTCCATTTGCAAAATTCCCAATTGCATTTCAAATGATAGTACTAATTCATAGCTCTACTAACATTTGAACTGTCATATCTCTCTTCCCACACCCTTCCAACATTAAATATTATTATATTTTGTTATTTTTGTCAATTTGCAGGGTGAAAGATAAAAAAGGGTTCTTTTATTTGCATTGTTCTTTTATTATTAATGATTTTGGAATATTCTTTCATGTGTATATAAATATTTTTAAATTATTTTGAGAATTGTTCGTATCCTTTTAATACTTTTTTTAAAGGAATGGCTATTGATTTTTTGTTTTTGTTCTATGTATATGTTAATTTTTATATATCTTGGATATCAAACATTCATAAGAAGAAAAAAAGATCAAAAGATCTTCCTATTTTACTGCTTCCCTTCTCAATTTACATTAATTTTGTCTATGTAGAAGATTTCAGTTTCATATAATCATAATTTTATATTTTATCTTTTATAATTGCCTTTATTACTTGTATAGTTAAGAATAAATACCTATTACTCGTAGCTGTGAAAGGTGCATAATCTGTTTCTCTTTTATCTTTAAATTCTCCAATCTTTAAAATTAAGGTTATGTAATGATTTAAAAAGTATGGAGGGGCAGCTAGATGGCACAGTGGGTAGAGCACCAGTCCTGAAGTCAGGATGAGCTGAGTTCAAATTTGGTGTCAGACACTTTTAATACTTTCCTGGCTGTGTGACCCTGGGCAAGTCATTTAACCCCAATTGTTTCAGCAAAAAGAAAAAAAAATATCGGATGATAGTTTAAAGACTTGGTTTAAGCCTAACTTCTACTAGATTGCTTCATGTTTTGCCATTATTTTTTTTCCTTTTTTTAAAATGAATTTTATTATTTTATCAAGTTCCATAAAATTTTGATAATTGTATTAGGATAGCATTAAAATTGTATATTAACTTTGATAGCATTTTCATTTTTAGTATATTGGCATGGGGCATGGTTCAGTCATGAGATTTTACCATTACTGCAGATGTATAAGATTTTTTTTTTTCTGAGGCAGTTGTGGTCAAGTAACTTGCCCAGAGTTACACAGCTAGAAAATGTTAAGTGTCTGAACTTTTAACTCAGATCCTCCTGACTTCAGGGCTGGTGCTCTATCCAATGCGCCACCTAGCTGCCCTAAGATGTTTCTTAAAGAACACATTATAAATGAAACTATGTCTTTTATGTGCTTTGGTAGGTTGATCTCCAGATACTTTATGTATTTTACAGTGATTTGGTATGGAATTTCTCTTTCATTTTTTTACCTTTTTAGATTTCAATATTATTGTATGGGAATGCAGGTGATTTTTGAAGATTTATTTTGTAGCCTGTAACTTTTCTGAAGCTATTAATTGCTTTGATTAGTATACATTTATGATTACCTATTGTTTTCCAATTATTCTTTGGAAATGAGGAAAATTTTAGCTTCATTTTACTTGTTTTATGTGTTTAATGTATTTGTCTTATTGATGTTGCTAGCATCTCTGTAATTATTTCAAATGACAGGCTAGTGGACATCCTTGACTATGCATATTTGTTACAAATATTTTGTTTTTGTGGTAAAGATAAGAAATAACAGGAAAAAATGACTTATAAGTATCCTGTATACATCTTTTAAAAAATTTCTAAAAGGAATAAAGTCTATTGACTATCCCCCATCCCCAGAGAAGGAACAATTCCCTCTAAGTAACAAAATTGCTGAACTATTTGAGGGAATACTAAATTCTGAAATATGATTCTTTTAAACTCTGGAGATGATGTAAGATTCTTAAAAATGCAATCTAGAACCAAGAGAATCAGAAAGAAGATGAACTAATGAAATTTGAACTTCTTACTGAGAGGGTGTTAATTTTTTAGAGTAGGTTTAGTAATATTTATAAAAGTATTTTATTTCCCCCAATTACATATCAAGCATTTTTAGTACTCATTTTTCATTAAATCGTTATTTTTTTTTATTTTTGGTTATATATGTGCATTCATTTTCCCCCATATTTCCTTATGAATCATTTTGGGAGAGAAAAATCAGAACAAAAGGGAAAAACCATGAAAGAAAAACAAAACAGAAGAAAAGGAAAAAAAGTGAATATAGCATCTATTGATTTAAATTCAATCTCCATAGTTCCCTGTCTGGATGTGGATAGCATTTTTCCATCCAAACTTTGATTTTTTTTCTTGGATCACGAAACCACTGAGAAGAATCAAGTCTATCATAGTTGCTCACTGCGCAATCTTGCTGTTGCTATATACAATGTTTTTCTAATTCTACTTGTTTTGTTCGACATAAATACGTGTAAATCTTTACAATCCTTTCTAAAATCAGTCTGTTAATCATTTTTAATAGAACAATAATATTCCACTATTTTCATATACCATAACTTATTCAATCATTCCCCAATTGATGAGTATCAACTCATTTTCCAGTTCTTTGCCACCACAAAAAGAGCTGCTACAAACTTTTTTTGCACATATGAGTCCTTTTCCCTCTGTTATGATTTCTTTGGGATAGGAATTTAGTAGTGGTGCTGCTTGATCAAAGGATATGCAAAGTTTTATAACGCTTTGTACATATTCCCAAATTGTTCCCCAGAATGGTTTGATCATTTCACAACTCCATCAAAAATGCATATGCCCTCTAACATTTATCATTATCTTTTCCTGTCATCTTAGCCAATCTTAGAGGTATTAGTTGGTACATTAGAGTTGTTTTAATTTGCATTTCTCTAATCAATATTGGTTTAGAGTATTTATTCATATCACTACAGATGGCTTTAATTTCATCATCTGAAAATTATCTGCTCATAGCCTTAGGCCATTTACCAATTCAAGAATGACTTTCATTCTTATAAATTTGGCACAATTCTTTACATAGTTTAGAAATGGGGCCTTTATCAGAAAAACTGGCTGCAAAAATCATTTCCCAAATTTCTGGTTTCCTTCTAATCTTGTTGGCATTTGTTTTCTTTGTGTAAAACCTTTTAATTGAACGTATTCAAATTTGTCCATTTTGCATTTCCTAATGTTCTCTAGTTCTTCTTTGGTCATAAATTCTTCCCATCTCCAAAGATCTGATAAGTAAACTATCCCTTGCTCTACTAATTTCCTTATAGTATCACTCTTTATGCCTAAATCATGTACCCATTTTGACCTTATTTTGGTATGAGGTGTAAGATATTCTGACATTATTTTCCAATTTTCCCAGCAATTTTTGTCAAACTCCCAGAAGCTGAAGTTTTAGGATTTAGCATACACCAAATTACTGTAGTCCTTGATTATTTTGTCATGTGTATCTAACTAATTCTACTTGATCAAACATTTTATTTCTTAACTAGAACCTTATGATTTTGATGATTGACACTTTATAATAGAGTTTTAGGTCTGGTACTGGTAATCCATCCTCCTTTGTGTGTGTGTGTGTGTGTGTGTGTGTGTGTGTGTGTGTGTGTGTGTTTAATTCCCTTGATATTCTTGACCTTTTGTTCTTCTAGATGAATTTTGTTATTTTTTTCTAGCTCTATAAAATAATTTTTGGCAGTTTGATTTGGTATGACACTGAACAAGGAGACCAATATAGGTATTTTTTATTATATTGCTTTGGCCTACCCATGAGTAATTGATTAGATCTGATTTTATTGGTGTGAAAATAAATTCCAAATTAGAAATTCTGAAAATCAAAGGAGAGAATAAAATTGATAGTAAGAAAACTCTTGAACTAATATATAAAACTAAGAGTTGGTTTTATGAAATACTTTGGGTTTTTCTGTCAGGTAGACACCCAAGTATTTTATTTTGTCTATAGTTATTTTAAATGGAATTTCTCTTTCTATCTTTTGCTTTGGAGCTTTGTTAGTAGTAGATAGGAATGCTGATGGTTTGTATGAGTTTGTTTTATATCCTGAACTTTGCTAAAGGTGTTAATTGTTTCAAATAGATTTTTGGATGATTTTCTATGATTCCCTAAGTTATACCATCATATCATCAGCAAAGAATAATACTTTTATTTACCCCATTGCCTACTATAATTCCTTTAATTTAATTTTTTTATTTCTAAGCCTAGCATTTCTAGTACAATATTGAATAATAGTAGTGATAATGGACATTCTTATTTCACCCCTGATCTTATTGAGAATGTGTCTAGCTTCTCTCCATTACAAATAATATTTGCTGATGACTTTAGATAGATGCTGCTTATCATTTTAAGGAAAATTCAACTTATTGCTATGTTCTCTAGTGTTTTTAATAGGAACGAGTGTTATGTTTTGTCAAAAACTTGAGGTTATCTATTGAGGTTATTATATGATTTGTTAGTTTTGTTATTAATATGGCCAATTATGGCAATAGTTTTCCTAATATTGAATCATTACTGATATTAATCCCATTTGGTCATAGTGTGTTATCTTGTTGATAAGTTGCTGAGATATTTTTGCTGATATTTTATTTTAAAATTTTGTATCAAGATTCATGAAGGAGATTGGTCTGTAATTTTCTTTCTGTTTTGGTTCTTCCTGTTTTAGGATTTAGCATCATATTTGCATCATAGTAGAAATTTGGCAGGACTCCTTCTTTACATATTTTTTCAAATAGTTTGTATAGTATTGGAATTAATTGTTCTTTAAATGTTTGGTACAATTCACTGATAAATGCATCTGACCCTGTATACTTTTTCTTATAGAGTAAATTGATGGCTTGTTTAATTTCTTTTTCTTAAATGGGATTGTTTAAGTAATTTATTTCCTCTTCTATTAATCTGGATGATATGATTATTTTTAGGCATTCCTCCATTTCAATTAGATTGTCAGATTTGTTGGCATACAATTGGGTAAAATAGCTATCAATTTTTGCTTTAATTTTTTCTTCATTGGTGTTAAGTTTACTCTTTTCATTTTTAATGCTAATAATTTGGTTTTTCCTTTCCTTTTCCTAATCAAATTAATCAAAGTTTATCTGTTTTATTGGTTTTTATCATAAAACCAATTCTTAGTTTTATTAATTGATTCTTACTTTTTCTTACTTTCACTTTCTCTCCTTTGATTTTTCAGAATTTTTAATTTGTTATTTAATTGGGTGTTTTTAATTTGTTATTTTTCTAGCTGTTTTAGTTGTATGTCCAATTCATTGATCTTTCCTTTCTCTATTTTATTCATGTAACTATTTAGAAATGTAAAATTTCTCCTAAGGACTGCTTTAACTGCATTCCATAGGTTTTGTTATGTTATCTCATCATTGTCATTATCTTGAATATAATTATTGTTTCTATGATTTGTTGTTTGACCCACTCATTCTTTAGAATTAGATTATTAAATTTTAAATTGGTTTTAGTCTTTCCCTGGTCCTTTATTGAATGGAATTTTTATTGCATTGTAATCTGAAAAGGAAGCATTTACAATTTCTTCCTTTCTGCATTTGACTGTGAGTTTTTTATATCCTAATACATAGTTAAATTTTGTGCAGGTGCCATGTACACCTGAGAAAAAGATATATTCCTTTCTCTCTCTACTCAGTTTTTTTTTCTAGAGCTCTATCTAAGTTTTCTAAAATTCTTTTAACCTCCCTAGTTTTTTTCTTGTTTAATTTGTGGTTAGATTTATCTAAGTCTGAGAAGGGAAGGTTGAGGTCCCCCACTAGTATAGTTTTGGTGTCTATTTCTTCCTGTAATTGGGAAGATTTTTCTCTAAATATTTGGATGCTGTACCACTTGATGCATATACATTTACTATTGATACTACTTCATTGTTTATGGTACCCTTTAATAAGATTTAATTTCCTTCCTTATCTTTTTAAATTTGATTTATTTTTACTTTTGCTTTATCTTAGATCATAATTGCTATCCCTGCTTTTTCTTTTTGCTTCAGCTGAAGCATAATAAATTCTGTTCTAGCTGTTCACCCTTAACTTGTTTGTATTTCTTTGTTTGAAATGTGTTTCTTGTAAACAACACATTATAGGATTCTGGGGTTTAATCTACTCATCTTTCCATTTCTGTTTTATAGAAGAGTTCATCCTATTCACCACTATAATTACCAGCTGTATATTTCCCTCCATCCTACTTTTCTTTCTTGTTTATATTTTTGTTCTACTTTTCCATCCTGTCCCACTTTAGTAGTGTTTTGTTTCTGACTTACTCTCAATCTGCCCTCCCTTCTAACAAACCTAGTTTTTTTTTTCTTACACTGCTTGTAGGGTATGTTCAGAGTAGACTACTAAGATTCTAACAATCCTAAAGAGAGCACAATTCTGTTGGGCTGGCCACATTTTTGAATTCCAAATGTATATTTGCCAAAAACATTATTTTATGGAAAACTCATACTTGGTAAGTGCTCACAAGATGGGCAGAAAAGGTGATAAAAAGATACTCCTAAGGTTTCATTTAAGAACTTAAGAATTGATTATATGGCATGGGAGACACTGGCAGGGGACCACCCAGTATGCCATGCCCTTATCAGAGAAGGTTCTGTGCTCTCTGAGCAAAGCAGAATTGAATTAGCTCAAAAGAAAAACAAGATATGCAAAATTAGACAATCCAAATGTTCACATGGACTATTTGTGTCCAATTTGTGGCAGAACACTGTGAGCTCATATTGGTCTGATCAGTCACAGTGGAAAACACTTTCACTGGGTTCTGACATAATGATGCTATTTTAGTTCTCTTCAAGAATAAAGGACAAGGGGCAGCTAAGTGGTGCAGTGGATAGAGCACCAGCCCTGAAGTCAGGAGGACCTGAGTTCAAATCTGGTCTCAGACACTTTAACATTCCCTAGCTGTGTGACCCTGGGCAAGTCACTTAACCTCAATTGCCTCAGCAAAAAGAAGGGAAAAAAAAAGAATAAAGGACAACAAGGAGCAGCTAGATGGCATAGTGGATAGAGCACCGGTCCTGAAGTCACAAGGACCTGAGTTCAAATGTGACCTCAGATATTTAATACTTCCTAACTGTGTGATGCTGAGTAAGTCACGTAACTCTAATTGCCTCAGCAAAAAAAAAAAAAAAAAGACAACAGTCTACTAACCTTCTCTTACCTCCTTTTCCTAGTATTCCTGACCTTCCTTCTATCCAGCCCCTCCCTTTTCTTTCCTTTGTTCCCTCCTACTTCCTTATAGGGTAAAATAAATTTCAATACCTGAGTGAATATGTTATTCCATCTTTCAATCAAAACTGATAAGATCCAGCTTCCCAAACAATGGTTATCCCTCTTCCTTCTTTCCCTCAATTGTAATAAGGTCTTTTGTGTATCTTCATGTGATCTTATTTATACCATTTTACCTCCTCCTTCCTTTTTTCCCCATTCCTTAATGTCTTTTTCTTTAATATAATATCAGAGTCAATCTAAACCCACCCTCTCTGTTTACCCCCTCTAACTGCCCTAGTCAAAGATAGTTCTTGTGTTACAAATATCATTTTCCTGTCTGGGATGTAAACAGTTTAACCTGTAAATACTTTTTTTCTTTACTGTTTACCTTTCTAAACTTCTCTTGAGTCTTGTTATTGAAGATCAAAATTTCTGTTTAGTTCTGGTCTTTTCAGTTGAAATGATTCAATCTCTTTCTTCATTGAAGATCCATTGCCTTCCTTGAAAGATGATGCTCAGTCTCACTGGGTTGATAATTCTTGGTTCTAACTTCTAGTTCTTTGCGTTCTGGAATATGATATTTCATGACCTCCAATCCTTTATTGTAGAAACTGCCAGTTCCTGAGTAGTGCTGATTGTGTTTTCTCAATACTTGATTTTTTTTCCTACCAGTTTGCAGGGAGGGGGAATGAGCATTTTCTGGCAGCCCAATGTTTCTTGGGGTTTTCCTTGTGAGATCTCTTTCTGGAGATGATCAATAGAGTTTCAATGATAATTTCCCCCTCTGGTTCTTGTATATCAGGGCAATTTTCCTTGAAGAAGTCTTTCCTGGCTGTTCTTATAGTCTTCTGGTAGACCAATCATTTTTAAATTGTCTCTTCTGTATCTATTTTCAGCTTGGCCATTTTTCTAATGAGGTATTTTACTTTCCCCCCATTTTTTCATTCTTTTTGCTTTGTTTGACTGATTCTTGATGTCCGAGTAATTCCTTCGCTTTGCCCAGTTTTAGTTTTTAATACATGATTTTCTTCAGTTAGCTTTTGTATCCTTTTTCCCATTTGATTAATTCTACTTTTAAAGGTGTTTTCTTCAGTGGGTTTCTTTTGCATTTGGTTAATTGTATTTTTTAAGGAATTGTTTTCTTCAACCAATTTTTGTCCCTTTTCCAGGTTGCTGGCTCTCTCTTGTATAACTCTTGGGTTTTTGTTTGTTTGTTTGTTTATTTTTCAACCTTTCTTTTGCCTCTCCAATTTTCCTTTTAAAATCCTTTATGAGTACTTCCGAGAAGCCTTTTGGGTTTGAGACCAATTCATATTTCCCTTTGAGATTTTCCATGTGAGTATTTTGTCCTCTTCTGAGTTGGTGTTTTAATCGTCCTGTCATTATAATAGCTTTCTGTGATTAAAGTTCTTTTCTATGTCTTGGATTTTTTTCTGTCAATTTTCTGAGTTTCTTGGGCTAAAAAATTGTTTTACCCTATCTTTTTATTGGTTCTCCTATCCCAGGTTTTTTTGGGGGGGCGGCACAATTTTATGGTTGTTTGGTGATGAACGTGGGAGAGCTATGTTGATTTACTGCTTACTCTTCCATTTTGACTCCCAGAAGTTTGATTTGATAACAGTTTTTTAAAACTATGACTCAGTCATCCCACAGCCTTCCAAAATTATCTTCAAACTCTGTTCCTAAAGTTTTTCAGCTTTCATGTAGGATGTGCTTTGCTTAAGTTGAGAGTGGGATGGCATAGGGATATGATTAATATTTTGTGCATTGAATTCTGACATGATGCTGTAGTGGAAAAGATGCTTGGCTTAGAATTAAAATGAAAAAAGAAAACAGGATTTAAATTTCAGCTTTGGTATTTAATATTTGTGGTATGCTGGGCAAGTCCATTAATCTCCTTGGGCCTCTAGTTTCCCATCTATAAAATTTAAATGATCTATTTTTCCTTTTTTAATTCTAGATCTCTGATTCTAGGAATTGAATTCAATGTATTAGTATTCTCTGTGTTAACCACATCTTTTCAACAACTCAGTTATCTTTTCTGAATGTTATTTTAGAACCATAGATTTAGAACTGAATGAGACTTTGTTGTTCAGTCATTTCATTTATGTCTGCCTCTTTGTGAACTCATTTGGTCTTTTCTTGGTAGAGACACTGAAATAGTTTGTCATTTCCTTCTCCAGCTCACTTTACAGATGAGGAAACTGAGGAAAACAGGGTAAAGTGCCTTGGGTCACACAGTTAATAAAAATCTAAGACCAAATTTGAACTCAGAAAGAGGAGTCTTCTTGACTTGAGACCAGACACTGGATCCACTGAGCCACCTAATGATGGCACTTTAGTAGTCATTTAGATCATATATGATCTTGTATTTAGGATTCACACATATTCAAGTAACACCAGAGTTCAATGAGAAGAAAAATTCATTTGGAGCCAGAATACCTATATTCAAGTCTTGTTTTCCTCTTAGCTGTGTAACTAACCTAATTTAGATCCAGCCATGGTTTTAGACTGAATTGATTCCTTAACTAACAGTTTCTTGTGAGAAAACCATAAAGAGCCTATATTGAAGAGTGGGCTTCAGAAGTAGTTGCACTCAGTTGACAAATCTGACATATCAGCATTCAGAATTATTTTTTAAAGCATAAATTGGAAATGATTTGCAAAATGATGACCTATGTGAAACCTTAAAATGAAACTTACCAATATGTTTAGGAAACATATCAACTAGGCAAATCAAGGAACAGCTTTGTATTTTTTCTGTAAATATGGATTTATTAGGAGGAGTATGTTTTAAGAGATCATAGAATTTCTAGTTTGTTTTTAAGGTTTTTTTTTTTTTTCTCTAACACTTGAAGTTGTATTTTGCTGTGAGAAATAAGGCAAGGGAAATGTGAGACTGGAGATACCAAGAGCAGTCTACAAGCTTCAACCTGATAAGAGTTAGTAAAAACTCAAAGGAGTAACTGATTAATCACAGGGTTAAAGGACATTTTAATGTTCCTCTTAGTGAAAAGTGTCAAAGCAATAGTCCTGAGGTCAGAGCTTTTCATAATTAAACTATAGTGAATGGCCAGAAGTTTTTCCACAGCCTCTTGCTTAGTTTCTCAGTTCACAGGAACTAGTTAGGTCAGATTAGGTCTCTGAGTTAGGCTTCTAGACTATTAAAAAAAAAAAAAAACTAGTTTTGAACAAGCTAAGCTCTCAGATAAAAAAGAAAAAAAGATAGGAATCTTAAGATTTTAGTCAATTTTTTTCTCTTTTCAACATAGCTTAAAGACAGTCCTTAATGATCCATTATTTGCCTTCTTTGTCCCATGGCTCCTTTATTGAGAAACATTTCCTTCTCTTCCTATATAGTGAAGGACCCAGGTCTATCTATAATTTGTTCCATCTCTTCTTACTAAATAAAATAAGGCAATAATAAGAGAAGGAGCCCAAGGTTATGAATGGTACAGAAAAAAGAACAATAGCTGATGGCAGTTTTATTAACTTAACACTGCCTAGGACCAAAGAGTTCACTGGATTCAACTATCTCATTTTATAGGTGAGGAAGCTGAGGTCCACTGAGTTTAACTGACTTGAACAAGTTCATATTGGTAGTAAGTATCAGTTTGGATTTGAATTCAGACCCACTAATGCAAGTTCCTGGTATAGGCACTTCTAGTATTAGTAAAGATCTGGACATCTGGTAATATTATCTAATCCAATGACTACTATCCCTTTATAAATATTATCTAATTTAATCCTCACAAGGACTCTTCCAGATAGGTTATATTCACTATCATATCTATTCATAGATGAGAAAAATGAGGCAGACAGAAATTAAGAGATTTGCCTAAGATCCCCCACAGCTAAGAGTCTCTGAAGCTACATTTGAACTCAGGCTCCAAGAATACTATTCTAAATATCACACATGTTAGCTGCCTACAGATGGCATCTCTTCCATGAAGAACCCAACTGAAAGTAACATCACCCTCATTAAATGTTTCATAGCCAGTATTTTATCAATAAACTATCAGAGTTCCTAAGGTATTTCCTTCCTAAATGATCTTTTAAACATCTTTTTAGTTTCCCTGGGGAATTTTAAATTTATTTTTCCCCCCTCTGGCTTTTTTTAATTTACCAAAAAAAAAAAAAAAAAAAAAAAACCTTTAAGGAAAATAACTCAACAAATTAATTGCTTATATATCAAAGTGGTTTTCTCATTCCACATTCATTCACCAGTGCCTCTCTACCAAGAGGTAACCAGCAAGATTCTCCTTTAGTCTTCTGAAATGAGGATTGGTCACCATGCATGATCAGTGTGAGTTCTGAAGTTTTTTTCAATATTATTTTCTTTTACTTAATTTTTGCCATAGTATATTATGTACCCTTAATTCTGTTATTTTCAGTTCATCCCATTCTTCTCATTTCACAAAATTCATTTTATTTCCCACTTCTTACAATGTAATTACGTTATTGAACAATTTGTTTAATCTTTTCATTATTGATGGACACTCCTGCCCATTCAGGAATACTTAACTACTACAATAAATCTCTATGAATATTGTATCTTCTATCCCTGTATGATATCTTACCCCAAACCTAAAAAATTGAATAACTTGTGATCATGGGAATATAATACATGGATCTCAGTTTCTTTAATCAATTTCCTAATGATGAAGTTGGTAAAAAGGGGAGAGGGAACTCCCTTTTGGCCAGTTGCGGGCTTTGTGAAGGAATCCATGAAGCCCCCCCCCCAAAAAAAAAAAACCCAGCTAGAGGTTTATGGCAAAATGAGTTTATTGTAGCCTCAGAGAAGCAGCTTTCTTAGCGGGACAGTTCTGAACCGGGAGAAGTAAATTAGGTGGGTTATTAGCAATGATTAGTTAACACTGAGCATTGCTCAGTGGGCTTTTTTCTTATAGGAATTAGCCAAGATGGGTTTGTACTGAGCAGTGACTCAGTGGGCTTCTTCCCCTGTAGGAATCGGTGAAGACTTGGGGTTCAGAATCATCCTTTTATTTTGCCTTCTAAAGCTTCAGGCTGGAAGATTGAGGGCTAGTTTCTGTAAAGGGCAATGATTATGCTCTTGGCCAAGATTTCTAATTGAATTGCAAATTTGTCTATGAATAGGTGGATGGAGTCCCTCCTGTCTCCACAGGAGGGTTTTTGAGATTTGGGATCTCTCCAGTCCTCCCCCCAAGATCAGGAAACGCAATCAAGGATAGTTTACAACCCTAATAATTAATGATTTTTAAAACTCAAGTGGAATCAAGTATTTGAAATTCTCTGCCAACTTTAATGTTCTATATATAAAATAGGGATAGGGTCTAGACATAATTTCATTTTATGGATAATTTCCAGATAAGTATGCTTTCTCTACCAATGCAGGTTGTCACCTTCAGTTATAGGTCTTAGAGAGACTTGGTAGAACACCAAGGTATCAAGTGTCTTGGTCAGGTTCACATGTCTAGTATGTGTTAAGATGTAGTAAACCAAAGGTTTTTTTTGTTTTTGTTTTTGTTTTTTTTTCCTGGAGGTGGAGAGAGAGGAGACACAAAGAATCCTCTCTGCACAATGCATCACACTACCTTTATCAGTTGCTTATTTACTTTTAACTATTTTTATGATTGATTTGTATACAAGCCATGTGCTTTCTATCAAATTGTAAACTCCTTGAAAACAGGGCCATGTATTTGTAGTTTTTAATCTTTGTTTCTTCAGTGCCTAAAAGATAAAATATATTTTAAAATGTTTTTAACCTGCCTACCAAAGTTTAAAATATTTGGTATGGTATATCAGTAACTCTAGGCATGGTTATTATTCATATTTTTGATACTTAAATAGATCCATAACTTTATCAGTATGAACACTACCTTCACTAGTGCTAATTACAATCCATTCATGCCTTCTTTTGTCTACTTTTTTCTGTATTCTAATTGGCCATCAATAGGTCCCAGCCAAGCCTCTGTTGATCATTGTTTGGGTCCTGATTGACTCTGATTGAATATAAATAGCAGTCATTTATGCTTTGGCTAAATCCTGAGGGTTTTCCCCTCCTAAATTCATTCAATCAATCATTCATTCATTCATTATTTATTTATCTATGTAGTTTTTTTAGACTAGATGAAAGAGGATATTCTTTGCCTCAATTGCTACTTAGCCTTCACTGAATGGCAGCTGCCTCAGTCAAACTGAGAGCTGTTGAAGATCTTAGCTTATAAAGTCTGAGGTCTCCCTCAGGACCAATCATCCTGATCTATATCTGGCCACTGCACCCGGATGACTCTGGAGGGGGAAGTGAGACAGGTGACTTTGCACAGCCCTCTCTCACTTCAATCTAATTCACTTATGCGTCATGGTATCAACTCCCTGATATTATTATCCTCTTCAAAGGACAAACCACAATCTGTAAATACTCCACAAGACACCTGTCTAATGTTCTGGTGGCCTTTTTCTGTTTTTATTTTATTTTATTTAGAATGTTTAAGTTTACCACTCAGGATGCCAGTTTATCAGGCAACAAACATTTATTAAGCTCTCTTTGTATGCCAAAATGACATGTATACAAATGTGTATGTGTGTACAAGAATACATAAACTTACACATATACAATTGTACAATCAAATATATCCTTTTATGTATAGGTTTTCTCTTTTATTAGGAATAAGGTCCTTAAGGATAGGAACTATATCATGTTTGTCTTTGTAGTCTTATTGCTTAGCATAATACATGGCTCACATTAAGGTGTTTAATGAATGCTTTTTGATTAATTGATTGAATTGGTCCCTTAATGCCCACCTCCTGCTAGATTCTGATTACTATCTGTACATTTCAATAGAACCTTAACAGAAGAGTTTGGATGACATCATGGAGTAGGTCAAACAAACTTGGTTTTGTAGTACATAATTCTTTTTGAAAAATCCTCTTTAAAAATAATATTTCCCCTATACTTTTGAAAGAATTTTTGTGTTTTTATTTTAAGAAAAATAAACTTTTTTCTCTCTAATTTATTTTGTTTTCCCTACTGGAAATAATTTTCTCAATAGAACTATGGTGTTACAGTCTATCTTTAATTTATGTTAATGCTCTAAATTTATGCTAAAAGTTACATCATTTGTGGATTAATTTGTGTGATTGTGTGTATGCCCCACATGATGTAAACATTTCCTTAGAATCACAGAATTTCAAAACTGGAAGAGACCTCAGAAAACATTTAGCACAATTCTCTCTATTTTATGGATAAGGAAAGGGAGATTACATGACTCATGCAATATGACCCAGAGGTAAAGATAGTGCCAGGCCTGAAACCCAAGGATTTTTACTTCCTAGGAATATGTTAATAGCTTAGCATTGGGTCATGAGGCGGCATTGCTTTAAAATGTATTTAGAGTATTAGCATGGCAGTTCTTAATTACAAATTCCCAACTGTATTGCTTTATGTAAATCCCCACACTAGCTGCTTCAAAAATTGTCCTGATAACTCTACTCTTAGAGATCTGGCTATAATTATAAGTAATACTGATGGGCTACACTGATGGATCCTAAAGTTAATGATTTCCCCTTTTTTGACATTTGGAGGGATAATTGTTGGTTGTGAAAATATCTGCAATCTTAGAACTGAAGGAAAATCAGAAAGGCTTGATAAATTGTGAAATGTACCTTTAATAGGATATCCTTTTTTTTTTGGATAATCTGCCTTGATGACAGTTCAATCAGGATTTTATACTCCTTTTACTCATTCATTTATCAAATAGTGATTGAATTCCTCCTGTGCTAAAGCTTTGTAGTAGAGTTTTAAAAGAATAAGAAATGAGGGCTAAGAGTCTGGGAGGGAAGGAAAGATGCTAATAATTGCAATATGGAGTAATGTGAGAGCTACATAAATGATAAAAATAAAACACTGTTAAAGTTCATTTCTATTGGAAAGATAACCTATTTGAGTGTTCAGATAAGGCTTCATGAAGGTTATGACTTAGGAATGCTCCTTGAAATAATAACTAGAGTTTTGAAATACTGGGGTATCAGGAGAAGGTATTCCAAATAAAAGTAATAGCATGAACAAAGAGATAACATGAGATATACTTAGGGAATAATGAATTAACCAATTTATCTGGAATCTAGGATTAATATACAAATATTATGGAGATAAGGGTAGTCAGTTTGGTGCCTCTTTTGGGAGAGCTGGAATGCTAAACTGAAAAGTTTGGACTTTATTCATTAGACAAAGGTTCTGAATAAGAGAATGACATCATTCAAGTTTAGAAAGGTTAATCTAAACAGAAGAGGTAGTTGTAGATAGATGACTGGCCTTGGAAGATGAAATATCTGGATTAAATTTCTGTCTCTAACACATATTAACTCTGTGACCCTGAACAATTCACTTAAACTCTCATTACTCCAGATGATTCTCTGAATCCATAATCTTCAGAAAAAGTGTTGATTTGTGCTTGGAGTTACTCACTAGGAGTTCCTATATAAATGAAAGAAAAAATCCCAAACTGAAGTGAAATGCCTTTGCAGGATTCCTCTTCTTGGAAATCTTTTTTTTTTTTTAATTTTATTTTATTTGCAAAACATATGTATGGGTAATTTTTCAACATTAACCCTTACATAGCTTTCTGTTACAATTTTTCCCCCCAACTCCCCACACTTCCCCTAGATGGCAGGATATCCACTACATGTTAATTATGTTAAAATACTTAATAAATCAAATATATGTATACATATTTCCAAACTTATCATTGATATTCAAGAAAATCTTATCTACACAAAAGACATATCAGATAAAGGAAAAGCAATGTAAGCAAACATCAATCAAGAGTATGAGAATGTTATGTTATGGTCCACATTTCACATCCCTCTCTCTGGATGTATATGGCTTTCTTCAGTGAACAACTGGAAGTGGTTTGAAACATTTCATTGTTGAAGAGAGCCATGTCCATCAGAATTGATTGTCATATACTATTGTTGTTGCCGTGTATAATGGCCTCCTGGTTCTGCTCATTTCACTCAGCATCAGTTCATGCAAGTCTCTCCAGGCCTCTCTGAAATCATCCTGCTGGTAATTTCTTACAGAACAATAATATTCCATAATATTCATACACCATAATTTATTCAGCCATTCTCCAATTGAAGGGCATCCATTCAGTTTCCAGTTTCTAGCCACTAAAAAAGAGCTGCCACAAACATTCTTGCACATGTGGGGCTCTTTCCTTCTTTTATGATTTCTTTGAGATATAAGCCCAATAGAAACACTGCTGGGTCAAAGGGTATGGACAGTTTGATAACTTTTTGGTCATAGCTCCAAATTGCTCTGTAGAAAGGTTGGATCCATTCACAGTTCCACCAACAATGCATCAATGTCCCAGCCTTCTCACATCCCCTCCAGCATTTGTCATTAACTTTTCCTTTCATTTTAGCCAATCTGACAGGTGTGTAGTGGTACCTCAGGGTTATCTTGATTTGCATTTCTCTGATCAATAGTGATTTGGAGCACCTTTTCATATGATTAGAAATAGTTTTAATTTCATCCTCTGAAAATTGTTCATATCCTTTGACTATTTATCGATTGGAGAATGGCTTGAATTTTTATAAATATGAGACAATTCTCTATATATTTTAGAGATGAGACCTTTATCAGAACCCTTAAATGTAAAGATGATTTCCCAATTTATTACTTCCCTCCTAATCTTGACTGCATTGGTTTTGTTTGTACAAAAACTTTTTAACTTAATATAGTCAAAGTTATCTATCTGGTTTTCAATTAAGAGTTCCAGTTCTTCTTTGGACATAAATTTATTCCATCTCCATAGGTCTGAGAGGTAAACTATATTACATTCCTCTAATTTACTTATAGTATCACTCTTTATATCCAGATCATGAACCCATTTAGATCTTATCTTGGTATGTGGTGTTAGATGTGGGTCAAGCCCTAATTTCTTCCACACTAGTTTCCAATTTTCCCAGCAGTTTTTGTCAAATAGTGAGTACTTATCCCAGAAGCTGGGGTCTTTGGGTTTATCAAAGACTAAATTGCTATAGTTATTACCTAGTTTATCTTGTGAATCTATCCTATTCCACTGATCAACTACTCTGTTTCTTAGCCAGTACCAAATGGTTTTGATGACTGCTGCTTTGTAATATAATTTTAGATCTGGTACAGCAAGATGAAGGTACACTTTCATCTGCCTTTTTTTTTTTCATTAATTCTCTTGAAACTCTTGACCTTTTACTTTTCCAAATGAATTTTGCTACTATTTTTCTAGATCTGTAAGATAATTTCTTTGGAGTTTGATTGGTATGGCACTAAATAAGTAAATTAGTTTGGGTAGTATTGTCATTTTTGTTATATTCGCTAGGCCTACCCATGAGAATTTTAAGTTTTTCCAATTGACTAGTTCTTATTTGATTTGTGTGGAGAGTGTTTTGTAGTTTAGTTCATATAGTTCCTGACTTTCCCTTGGCAGATAAATTTCCAAATGTTTTATACCATCATCAGTTATTTTGAATGGAATTTCTTTTTGTATCTCTTGCTGCTGAACTTTATTGGTAATATATAAAAATGCTGATGATTTATGAGGATTTATTTTGCATCCTGCAATTTTGCTAAAGTTGTGAATTGTTTCTAGTAGTTTTTTAGTTGAGTCTCTAGGGTTCTCTAAGTATACCATCATGTCATCTGCAAAGAGTGATAATTTGGTTTCTTCATTACCTACTCTAATTCCTTTAATCTCTTTTTCTTCTCTAACTGCCAAAACTAACAATTCTAAGATAATATTAAATAATAATGGTGACAATGGGCAGTCTTGTTTCACTCCTGATCTTATTGGGAATAGTTCTAGTTTGACTCCATTACATATGATGCTTACTGATGGTTTTAAGTAGATACTACTAATAATTTTAAGGAAAAGCCCATTTATTACTATACTCTCCAGTGTTTTTAATAGGAATGGGTGTTGGATTTTATCAAAGGCTTTTTCTGCATCTATTGAGATAATCATATGGTTTTTGTTAATTTGGTTATTAATATAATTGATTATGCTAATAGTTTTCCTAATATTGAACCAGCCCTACATTCCTGGTATAAATCCTACTTGGTCATGGTGTATTATCCTGGGGATAACTTTCTGTAATCTCATTGCTAAAATCTTATTTAAAATTTTTGCATCAATATTCATTAGGGAAATGGGTCTATAGTTTTCTTTATCAGTTTTCTCCCTACCTGGTTTAGCTATCAGCACCATATCTGTGTCATAGAAGGAATTTGGTAGTACACCTTCTTTCCCTATTTTTTCAAATAGTTTATATAGTATTGGGATTAATTGTTCTTTGAATGTTTGGTAAAATTCACATGTAAATCCATCTGGCCCTGGAGATTTTTTCTTAGGGAGTTGATTAATAGCTTGTTTTATTTCTTTTTCCAAAATGGGGCTATTTAAATAATTTATTTTCTCTTCTGTTAACCTAGGCAATCTCTGTTTTTGTAGATATTCCTCCATTTCATTTACATTATCAAATTTATTGGCATAAAGTTGGGCAAAGAAACTCCTAATTATTGCTCTAATTTCTTCTTCTTTAGAGGAAAGTTCTCCCTTATCATTTTTGAGACTAACAATTTGATTTTCCTCTTTCCTTGTTCTGATGAAATTAACTAAAGGCTTATCTATTTTGTTGTTGTTTTTTTCATATAAGCAACTCTTAGTTTTATTTATTAATTTGATAGTTTTCTTATTTTCAATTTTATTGACCTCCCCTTTAATTTTCAGAATTTCCAATTTGGTATTTCATTGAGGGTTTTTAATTTGGTCTTTTTCTAGCTTTTTAAATTGTAAGCCCAGTTCTCTGATCTTCTCTTTCTCTGTTTTATGCAAGTAAGCATTTAGAGATATAAAATTACCCCTTATAACCGCTTTAGCCGTGTCCCACAAATTTTGGTATGTTGTCTCATCGTTGTCATTCTCCTGGATGAAATTTTCGATTGTGTCTATAATTTGCTCTTTCACCCATTCGTTCTTCAGGATTAGATTATTTAATTTCCAAATAACTTGTGGTCTATTTTCTCCTAGCCCTATATTACATGTGAGTTTTATTGCATCATGATCTGAGAAAGATACATTTACTATTTCTGCTTTTCTGCATTTGATTTTGAGGTTTTTATGCCCTAACACATGATCAATTTTCGTATAAGTTCCATGAACCCCTGAGAAAAAAGTATATTCCCTTCTATCACCATTCAGTTTCCTCCAGATCAATCATACCTAACTTTTCTAGCCTTTTGTCTACCTCCCTAACTTCTTTCTTATGTATTTTGTGATTTGATTTATCTAATTCTGAGAGAGCCAGGTTGAGATCCCCCCACTAGTATAGTATTACTGTCTATTTCTCCTTGCATCTCTGTTAGTTTCTTCTCTAGGTATTTGGATGCTATACCACTTGTGGCATATATGTTTAGCATTGATACCGCTTCATTGTCTATGGTACCCTTTAGTAAAATATAGTTTCCTTCCTTATCTCTTGTAATTTCATCTATTTTTGTTTTTACTTGATCCAAGATAAGGATTGCTATCCCTGCCTTTCTTTGTTCACCTGAAGCATAGAAGATTCTGCTCCAGACCTTTACCTTCACTCTGTATGTATCTCTATGTTTTAGATGTGTTTCCTGTAAACAACATATTGTGGGATTCTGGCTTTTAATCCAGTCTGCTACCCACTTCTGTTTTATGGGAGAGTTCATCCCATTCACATTCACAGTTAAAATAACTATATCTGTATTCCCTGTCATCTTATTTACCCAGAGTTATGATTTTCTCTTCTCTTTCCCCTCTCTCCCTTCCCCCCTCCCCAGTACTTTATTTTTGATGACCACCTCCCACCAACAGTCCTCTCCCCTTTAGAACCCTTCCTTCCCCTTTATAATTTCCCCTAATTTTTCTATTCGTCTATCCCTTTCCTTTCCTCCTTTCCCTCCCACCTTCCCACAAGGAGGGTCAGACCTTTCTTTGAAGCCAAATGTGTCTGATATATCTAATGATCACCCTCCCTTCTTTCCCTCAATTATATTAGATCTTCTATGTCTCTTTATGAGATTTTCCCCTTATTTTTACCTCCTTTATTTTTACTTTATTTTTCCTCCTTCCCCCCCCCCCTTTTTTTTAGTATGGTATCCCTTCCACCTCTAATTACTTTTCCATTATAATCAAAGAAAAATCGAAATATACCCTCATTCTTTAAGGATACCTATAGTAGAAATATAGTTCTCAAGAGGTTTTTCCTTTTTACCTTTTTATGCTTCTCTAGAGTTCTGTGTTTGGAGGTCAAATTTTTTGTTCAGATCTGGTCTTTTCATTGGAAATAAGAGAAATTCTCCTGTATCATTGAATGACCATCTTCTTCCCTGGAAGATAATGCTCATTCTAGCTGGATAACTTATTCTTGGCTGTAATCCAAGTTCTTTAACCTTTCAGAATGTCTGATTCCAGGCCCTTCGATTCTTTAATATGGAAGCTGACAGATCTTGTGTAATTCTAATTATAGTTCCTCAGTATTTGAATTGTTTCTTTCTATCTGCTTGTAATATCTTTTCCTTGGTGCGTTAGTCCTGAAATTTGGCCACAATATTCCTTGGGGTTTTAATTTTGGGGTCTCTTTCAGGAGGTAATCGGTGAATTCTTTTTTTTCTTTTCTTTTTTTTAAATTAAAGCTTTTTATTTGTATAATATATGTATGGGTAGTTCCCCAACATTGATCTTTTTTTTTTTTTGCTTTTTGCTGAGGCAATTGAGGTTAAGTGACTTGCCCAGGGTCACACAGCTAGGGAATGTTAAGTGTCTGAGACCAGATTTGAACTCAGGTCTTCCTGACTTCAGGGCTGGTGCTCTATCCCCGAGCCACCTAGCTGCCCCACCCCCAACATTGATCGTTACAAAGCTTTCCATTACAAATTTTACCCCCAGTTCCCTCCCCTCCCCGAGATGGCAGGAAGTCCACTACATGTTAATATTGTTGAAATACTTGACAAGTTGTGTAAGAAAAATCCTATCTACAAGAAAAAAAAAAGAAAATCAGAGAAAGGAAACACAATGCAAGCAAACCTCAATAGAGAGCATGAAAATGTTATATTGTGGTCCATTTTTCATATCCCTCTCTCTGGGTGTATATAGTCTGGTGAATTCTTTCAATGCCAATTTTGCCTTCTGATTCTAAAACTTCAGGGCAATTCTCTTTCATGATTTCCTAGAAGATAGAATCAAGGTTCTTTTTTTCATCGTGGCTTTCAGGGAGTCCGATAAACCTTAGATTGTCTCTCCTGGATCTGTTTTCCAAGTCAGTTGTTTTTCCTAGGAGATATTTCATAGTTTCTTCTATTTTTTTCATTTTTTTTGTTTTTGTTTGACTGATTCTTGAAGTATTATTGAGTCATTTACTTCTATTTGTTGAATTTTAATTTTTAAACTATTATTTCCCTCAGTTATCTTTTTTAGCTCCTTTTGTAGCTGGCCAATTGAATTTCTTGGTTCAATGCATTCTTTTGCCATTTTGCCAATTTTATTTTTCAATGAATTGTTGTCTTTTTCCAATTCACCATTTTTTTTTCCAGTGAATTGGTGATTTTTTCCAATTCACCAATTTTGTTTTTCAGTGAATTGTTTTCTTTTTCCAATTCACCAGTCCTGTTTTCCAGTGTTTCACATCTCTGCTGCAGAGTGTTATTTTCTTCTTGCACTGATCTCAATTTATTTCCCCAATTTTCTTCTAGCTCTCTTTTGAGATTCTTTATGCAATCTTCCAGGTAAGCCTTCTGAAAGGGAGACCAGCTTAAGTCTGCCTTTGTGGCTTCATCTGAGATTGTTTGCAGAATCTCAGGATCTGGGGACTGCTCTACTTTCTCTCTGTAGAAGCTGTCTATGGTGAGTGCTCTCTTCTGCTTCTTACTCATGATTTTGAGCTGAGGTATCAGTCACCAGCAGGGAAATCTGCTGCAGTTTCAATTTGCCCTGGGGCAGTTTGCCAAGTTGACTTCCAGTCTGAGGCTGGTCGAGCTAGATCTGCACTAGGACCACATTTTCAGCTGCTCTCAACCCTCCCTTTACCAAAGGCAGATCTGCCAAAGCATCTGCCTGCAAGCAGAGCAAAGCGGCCCAGGCATCTCCCAGGGACTCATGGGTGCCTAAAATGCACATGGCTTCCACCCTGGGCGTGCTGGCATCTGATCGCGGCCAGAGGTTGATTCCCCTGAGGCTAACCTTCTCCGGAGTTTTTTCTTTTTCTTTTTTTTTTTTAATTTTTTAATTAATTAATTTATTATTTTTTAAAATAATTTTTATTTGCAAAACATATGTATGGCTAATTCCTAAACATTAACCCTTACAAAGCTTTCTGTTACAAATTTTTCCCCCCTACTCCCCACCCCTCCCCTGGATGGCAGGATATCCACTACATGATAATTATTTAGAATACTTAAGAAATCGCATGTATGTATAGTTATTGCATCATTTTTTGTGCAGGAGAAATCATATCTACAAGAAAGAATAATCTGATAAAGGAAAGACAATGCAAGCAAACCTCAATAGAGAACATGAAAATGTTATGTTGTGGTCCACATTTCACATCCTTCTCTCTGGGTATATATGGCACTCCACCATGGCATATCCACCATGGGACAGTATGATAGTATCTTTTCCCTAATGGCATTTATGATGACATTTTCAGTGTCTGTATTTTATCCAGCTCTATCTATTTATATTGGTTTCCTTAGTTACTAGAACTAATAGTTATAGTTTGTATATTAACCTTAACATTGCTTTAATTAGCCACAATCTATAAATAGATTTTAACAGGACCATCACTCAGAAAGGGTTCATTATACCATTTAACCTCTGTAATATTGACATATAGGTCAAGGAAAATCCTCTAGCCTACTGTCCCCAAATTTTGTGGATTTATACCATCCTTTTCCTAGATCTTATCTTCCATTCTATCAATACCTCAACCTGTTCTTTGTTGATAATCTGAGAAAACTGCAGGCTGTTCCAGTTATCTGTCACAATCACATTCAATTAGAATTCACAATTGATTGGCAAATAACTTAATAATAAATGCTAAACACTGTGCTGTGCAAAGAGGATATAATATGAAGGATAAAGTAAAATAGTCCCTTCCTACAAGGGACTAATGTTCTAACAGGATAGACTTGAAGTCAGGAATATCTGGGTTCAAATTCCACTTAAAACTTTTTCTAGGATAGTTACTTTGTCTCTGTGACTCAATTTCTTTATTTGTAAAATCAAGAGGTTGGAGTCAGTAGCTCTTTCAGTTTTCTTCCATCTGTAGATCTATCATCCTATGTATATTCAGGATATATAAAAGATAAATTTAAATTGGTTTGAAAGAAATTGCATATCATCAATACAAAGACCAGTAGATAAAAGATGGAACATTATATGTGAACAACATCAATTAGGTTAGTAGAGCTACATGGAGGGCAATAGCATGCAAGAAGTCTGGGACTATAATTTGCTCTACATTTGGTTTCCCTTTAATAAATTGATTTTTTCCTGGATGAAAGAATTTTTAATTCTCCCCCTGGTGATTAGATTTGGTTCTGTTTGGTGGCTCTATAGGGCAAAACTAGGAGGAATGGATGGAAATTTCAGAAAATCAGTTTTTAAATATATTTTACTTAATTTTTTTCAGTTAGCATTTATTTTCTTTCTCTCCCACAAACTAGTTAAAACCAATCCCAATGAAAAAGAAAAAAACAAAAACAAAAACAAAAAACAAGCTCATAACAAATTTGCATAGTCAAGCAATACAATCTCTACATTGGCCATGTCCAAAAATGTTTATCTCATTCTGAAACTTGAATCTCACAGTTCTCTATCAGAAGCTGGGTAGCTAATACCAAAGCTTTTTAAACTTTTTCTCCTAATAACCCCTCTGTTGTGGAGAAATTTTAATACAATCTCTGGCATATGAGCATATAAAATAGATATACATATCAAACATTTACTGATAATAAATCATAATTTTGTGAATCCTTCCCCATTCACTTATGAGACCCCACATAGGGGACTGGGAGTCACAGTTTGAGAAACTAGGGCCTTGTCAGTAGAATTGGTGATTTCACCTCAGTATAAGGAAAAACAACAACAAAAGCATTTATCCCAAAGTAGAATGGCTTCCTTTAGTAAGTTTGCTCTCAGTAGAAGCCCTCACGTGGGAACTCTGTGGAACTGTTTTTTAAATACAAGACTATAATAGGACCTCTGAAGTTCCTTCCAAACCTGAGATTGAGATACTTTGTTTGAACCTCTTCTAATATATCCAATATTTCATTATTTTCTTTTACAAGGCTAAAAAAATAGTATAAAAAGGAAACAAAACCAGTGACTCCTGCCAGAGGGTTAAAAACACAGAAGAATTTGATGGTTTGGGGCAAGGCTCCATAGGTCCCTTTCAGCAATTTGCCCACATCATAATATTTTCTATTGGCTTCTTCTATTTTTTTTTATTTTAGTAATACTTTTTATTTGCAAAATATATGTATGGGTAATTCCTCAACATTAACCCTTACAAAGCTTTATGTTACAAATTTTCCCCCACACTCCCACCCCTCTCCTGGATGGCAGGATATCCACTACATGTTAATTATGTTAGAATACTTAAGAAATCGAATATATGTATAGTTATTTCCACACATCATTTTTTGTGCAGGAGAAATCGTATCTACAAGAAAGAATAATCAGATAAAGGAAATACAATGCAAGCAAACATCAAGAGAGAACATGAAAATGTTATGTTGGGGTCCACATTTCACATCCCTCTCTCTGGGTGTATATGGCTCTCTTCACCGAACAATTGGAACTGATTTGAAGCATTTCATTATTGAAGAGAGTCATGTCCATCAGAACTGATCACCATATAGTATTGTTGTTGCAGTGAATAATGATCTCCTGGTTCTGCTCACTTCGCTCAGCATCAGTTCATGTAAGTCTCTCCAGGCCTCTCTGAAATTGTCCTGCTAGTCGTTTCGTACAAAGCAATAATATTCCATAACATTCATATACCATAATTTATTCAGCCACTTTCCAATTGATGGGCATCCATTCAGTTTCCAGTTTCTAGCCACTACAAAAAGAGCTGCCACAAACATTCTTGCACATGTGGGGCCCTTTCCTTCTTTTATGATTTCTTTGGGATATAAGCCCAATAGAAACACTGCTGGGTCAAAGGGTATGCATAGTTTGATAACTTTTTGAGCATAGTTCCAAATTGCTCTCCAGAATCGTTGGATCCGTTCACAGTTCCACCAACAATGCATCAGGGTCCCAGTCTCCCCACATCCCCTCCAACATTCATCATTATCTTTTCCTGTCATTTTGGCCAATCTGACAGGTGTGTAGTGGTACCTCAGAGTTGTCTTAATTTTCATTTCTCTGATCAATAGTGATTTGGAGCATCTTTTCATATGATTATAAATAATTTTAATTTCATCATGTGAAAATTGTCTGTTCATACCCTTTGACCATTTATAAATCGGAGAATGGCTTCTGCATTAGTTTTGTTTGTACAGAAAAATTTTAACTTAATATAATCAAAATTATCTATCTGGCATTCAGTTAAGAGTTCCAGATCTTCTTTGGACATAAATTTATTCCATCTCCACAGGTCTGAGAGGTAAACTATCCTATGTTCCTCTAATTTGGTTATAATATCACTCTTTATATCTAGATCATGAACCCATTTTGATCTTATCTTGGTATGTGGTGTTAGATGTGGGTCAAGCCCTAATTTCTTCCACACTAGTTTCCAATTTTCCCAGCAGTTTTTGCCAAATAGTGAGTACTTATCCCAAAAGCTGGGGTCTTTGGGTTTATCAAACACTAAATTGCTAACATTATTACCTAGATTGTCCTGATATTCTATCCTATGCCACTGATCGACGGCTCTATTTCTCAGCCAGTACCAAATGGTTTCGATGACAGCTGCTTTATAATATAGTTTTAGATCTGGTACAGCAAGGCCACCTTCATCTGCCTTTTTTTCATTAATCCTCTTGAAATTCTTGACCTTTTATTCTTCCAAATGAACTTTCCTACTATTTTTTCTAGATCTGTAAGATAATTTCTTGGGAGTTTGATTGGTATGGCACTAAATAAGTAGATTAGTTTGGGTAGTATTGTCATTTTTATTATATTCGTTCGACCTACTCATGAGCACGTAATGTTTTTCCAGTTGACTAGGTCTGATTTTATTTGTGTGGAAATGGCTTTGTAGTTTAGTTTGTATAGTTTCTGACATTTTCTTGGCAGATAGATTCCCAAATATTTTATGCTATCATCCGTTATTTTGAATGGAATTTCTTTTTATATCTCTTGCTGCTGAACTTTGCTGGTAATATATAAAAATGATGATGATTTATGTGGATTTATTATAAATCCTGCAACTGCTAAAGTTGTGAATTGTTTCTAGTAGTTTTTTAGTTGAGTCTCTAGGGTTCTCTAAGTATACCATCATGTCATCTGCAAAGAGTGATAATTTGGTTTCTTCATTACCTACTCTAATTCCTTTTACCTCTTTTTCTTCTCTTATTGCCAAAGCTAACATTTCTAATACAATATTAAATAGTAATGGTGACAGTGGGATGCCTTGTTTCACTCCTGATCTTATTGGGAATGGTTCTAGTTTGTCTCCATTACATATGATGCTTGCTGATGGTTTTAAGTAGATGCTACTAATCATTTTAAGGAAAAGCCCCACACCTTTACAGAAAAAATGAATAAAAAACCAAAAAGAGCTTTCACCATAGACAACTTTTATGGAGAGA
>JAJPUD010003562.1:104730-241335 GCA_023553655.1 Myrmecobius fasciatus | reverse complement strand
ACATGTTATACAAATAAAAATCTTTAATAAAAAAACAAAAACAAAGAAAAAAAACAAAAAATAATATGAAATTTAAATAGTGTTAAGAAATGACATGAATTTAGGAAATATGAACTTATTTGCAATGAAATTTATTTTGTAGAATATCATAGTCAAAACTAAAATATTCTATAAAATAAATTTCATTGCAAATAAGTTTCATTATTAGGTTCTTATTTTTATTTATTCAACTGTTTTCCATATTGCTAAATATAGCTCATAAATAACCATATATTTTCAATTAACTTTCTTATTTTCTATCCCATTATTTTTTTTTCTGAAATTAATCAACATCTTTTATATTCAAAGTATGAAGTGACAATATATAATACAAAAAATGTTATTTCCACATTAATTTCCTCTTTTTAAGAAAAGATTAAAATTGTCAAGACTTCATGGACTAACCCCAAGCATACTAGTATTGATTTTTAAAATTCTGTATACTAATTAAAAGGAAGTATAATTTGGAGAAGAAATTATAAAATTTAATAAAGGAGCAATGTTTATTTTTCTCAACTCATAATTTTTTCTAATTTTATTATTTTATCCAAAATTATAAGTGAGTGACCTAAATTTCTTGGCTATCATCTCTAAGTGATTTAAATGTATTTTAATTGGTCTTGAAAAATCTGGGATATGGCTTCCATTTATGATATATTTAGCAGTATTAAGAAAATTTTGCTTAGGACATGCTGATGAAGGTTCCCACTGTTCCAGTAATTGCTTACCAGTAACCAAAAAGCAATTCCAATAGTTTTTCAAGATAGTTGATCAGATAAGGCAATAAAAAAAAATGCTAACCTTCAAAAACTTATACAGTAGGTAAAAGATTTTTTTCTCAGCAAAAGGCATATGCATTTTAAATATTTTGAATTTTCTTTTAAAAAAGGAATTTAAAAACTTAACTACAGAGTCAGTATAGTTTTAGTTTGACTTGAAGAGGGTTTTGTTAAAAGAATTTTAATTTTAAAAAATAGTGATAGAAATGCTAATACTTTGTATTGCTGCATATCTTTTATGTTCAAATCAGACCTGATCATGTCTTTCCAGTTCATATAGTAAGTTTCCATTTTTTTTTTGTTTTTGTTTTTGTTTGACTGATTCTTGAAGTCTTATTGAGTCATTCAGTTGCATTTGTTCAATTCTTATTTTTAAAGTGTTGTTTTCTTCAGTTACCTTTTTAAGCTCCTTTTGTAACTGGCCAATTGAATTTTTTTGTTCATTGCACTCTTTTTCCACTTCACTAATTTTATTTTTCAATAAATTGGTGTCTTTTTCATATCTCTTTTGCAGGGCATCATATCCTTCTTGCAAGATATTGTATCCTTCTTGCACTGCTTTCAGTTTATTTTCCCATTTATCCTCCAGCTCTCTTTTGAGGTTCTTTATGCAATCTTCCAGAAAGGCCTTTTGAAAAAGTGACCAGTGATGGTCTTTAATACCTTCTTCTGGTATTTTGTCTAAAGGAACTTCAGGATCTGGGGTCAACGCTTCTTTGCCTTTGATAAAAGCTGTCTATGGTGAGAGCTCTCTTTTGCTTCTTCATTTTTTTTAGACAGCTTGGATATCTCTTTAAGGTAGGGGAAAAAAAAACTGTGGCTGAAAAGCTTTGCCCTGGGGCACTTCGGCAAGTTAACTTAAGGTGCTGGGCCAGTGGGGGCTAGGACTAATTCCGAATTACTCCTTAAACAAGGCAAGTCTGCCAGAACACCTGCCCCCAATCAGGGCAGAGTGTCCCGAGTGCCTCAGATAAACTCCAGGTGTTTGGAATTTGGAGTTTGGAGTTTGGAATTTCTGCCAGGATGAGCTGAGCTGAGTCCCACCCTCACTTCCGGCCTACACAGGAGTCGTCTATTTATCTCTCTGTCCCAGTCAGACTAACCTGATATGAAGTTCTCCAGAGAGCAGTGTACAAATATTTCTGAGTTCATTGGCTTGAAGATCAGTTCAGAGGTTTATTTTATTGTTGATTTGAGAGAAGATCGGAGGAGAGGCAGAAAGTCACCTTTTCACTCCGCCATCTTGGCTCCGCCCCCCCATATAGTAAGTTTTCAATAAATATTTGATCTTGATGATGTTATTATTCTTTTTTTTTTCCTGAGGCAATTGGGATTAAGTGACTTGCCTAGGGCCATACAGCTAGGAAGTGTTAAGTGTGTGAGACCAAATTTGAACTCAGGTCCTCCTGACTTTAGAGCTGATTCTCTGATGTCAACATTCTAAACCACCACCATTGTTACCATTAAAGAGCAGACAAAGATATATAGGAAATATTGCTAACATAGGGCTTTTGAAAGACATTCAATTTATAAACTAATGGCTATTTGGGCACATTAACTAGAAAGATAATCTCAAATCATAAGAAGCATATAAGTGAGATTTAAGCATATATAGAAGGAAGATGTTTAAGTATTGCCCATATTTCTCTGTAATTTCCACATATACTAGACTATCTGAAGCATTCCCAGAAAAGTGGGCAAATGTGGATGTCAGTAAAATAATTGGTAATCTTTCACTGTTCAACAGTAATTCAATTGTAATGTAATGATAAGTAATAACCATGCTACTAAATATTACTTGTTGTAAGTAGTTAGGAGAAAGGCCTTCTCCATAAAGAGGCCTTTACTATAATCTCAAAAAGAGGAGGGAAATACATTTTTAAAAGGATGTTGGAAAAGAAAAATCAGGACTTAGATACAGAAAAGCGGAGCAATTTTGTTAGTATCAGGTTAATATATATATGTTATCTATAGATAAACTGATATATGTATACACACATGCATCCACATATGTAAATTTTATGCAATATTTTTCATGATTTTTCTCATAATATTCTTTTTGGTCTATTGAAATGCTTATGTTTGTTAAGTTCATAATAATTTAAAAAAATCAGTATTGAATGCAAGAAAAATACCGTGGAGAATATTTTCTGGGGTGAGAAACTTTATAAATCAAGAGATATTTGTTGAGGTTCTAAAACAGTCTTTCTTATGACAATCAGATAAGAAAAAAATAAACACTTGTAGTCCCTCATCTCAGAGCAAAATATATATAGATTGGAGTAACTTAAAAGCTTTGTTTTAAATGGATATTTGCTCTTGTATTTATTTGCCTGGAAGTATTTAAATCAGAAAATTTAACAATATGATGTTGCTTGAGCCATGGGATTTTGTTTTTGCTTTAGATTCATGGAATGTTAGAGCTTGAGAAATCTGGAGATTCCCTAATTTACCCCTCCTTATTTTTCAAGGGAAGAAACTGGATAATCCAAATTAAGATTTTTTTTAACCCTTTACTTTGTGTTTTTCCCTCCATTCTACAATGATCAAATTCTTATTCATTTAAATCTATATCCCTTGCTTTTCTTAACAGACCACAGTAGATGCACAGATTTCTGACAATAAATTTATGGGTAAATTTCATGGGATTCATGAATTTACAGGGAAGAAAAAATATATCTTTATTTTCATTAACCATCAGTTGAATTTTAGTATTAACCACAATGATAAAAAATAAAACAAAACAAAAAACAAAAACTCCCAAAAAACAAAGATCAGTCTGAAAAGTGACTTCATAGGTTTTATCACATTGTCAAAAGAATTCAAGACAAAGGGGTCTAACTAAAAAGGCTAAGAACTTCTGAATACACTGAATTTCTTATTTTGTAACTGAGGGAAAGTTGATTAAACAATTTGTTCATGTTTCAAAGTTCATAAAATAGTCAGGATATAAATACATATCTCCTGCCTCCCATTTTAGTGTTTTCTGCCTTTGAGATTCTATATTTGTGATACATTATTTTTAAAGAAGGATGTATTCCCAAAGTCCAAATAATGCCACTAAAATGACGTCTATATCCATATGTATATATATGCAGAGAGTGACAGAAAGGAACAAGGGAAGAAAGAAAGAGTAATAAGTAGGTAGTGTGGTATAATGAATATAAAGCTAGTCTCAGAGATAGAAAATCTGAGTTTCCAATCTCAGTTCTGCTTTGTATGAGTTGGATGACCCTGTGTACTTAATTTCTCAGAGATCTAGGCAAATTTCTAAGACTAAGTTGCCAGAAAGTAGAGTCCTGCAGTGGTAGAGCAATTTCCCTAAATGGAAGATCTCTATAGCAATGAAATCACAATTCCAGTCCCTATTCTTATAGCACACCTTAAAACTGACTGGAAAATCTGATTACAATCTTTACTATTGATATGCTTCTGATTTTCTGGTACTGTTTTTGAGTTAGGAATCTTTTGAAGAAGTACACAATTATTTAAAACTAGAGAATATGTTCCAGAAAATTATTGATTATATCATATTTCAACTTCCTTTAGATAATAAGCAACATTTTCTTAGAGAAATAAAATACTCAAAGTCCCCATAAAAAAATGAGAGAGAAAGTCTCAACTCTAGGTCTACTGTCACAAAGGGACTCAGGTACCACTCTTTCTCTGCTCTGTCTGAAAAAATAATCCTTCAAACCTCAAAGCTGTTTTTGTTAGAGTTATTTCACTGCAGAAGAATACCAATTCATAGATATGGGACACAATAATACGAGCATGTTAAACTTCATATTTTTATTTGTAATTTTTAAGAGGGAATCAATCTGAAGGTTTATCTGCTTTTTATTTTTAACTTATCTTACAATATCAGACAAAAGAACTGCTTTATGCCAAGCATTAAACAATTTTCTTTTGGGGGTAATAATGGACTTGGTTCCTTATAGAATCACATAGAATTAAATAGCTAAGAGTAGCTTTTAAGAGGTACACATTTCTCTGTAATCACAGTGTTGCTATAAAAGTCTGTCACCATTTCCATTAAAAGCACTTAACTCAACTGTTAAAAGTCCATTAGGGCTAAAATATGGCCAATAATATCCAAAAGAAGGTGACTATTAAAATAACAAAAATGCACACTTCAACATAGAATTATATAAATATAGTACTTATAGGAAAAAAAAAACACTTTTATCAAGTATGTGCTTTCTTGCTAAAACAGTATTATTGAACTATGAAATGAAATTTCCACCATGCTGAAACATTTTAAAAACCTGCTCTAAATACTGATGAAAAATAATTATTTGCTCAGGGAAGCCATAGAAAGAAACACTATTCCACATTTCTACCATTTTAAGATAAATGATGAGCTGAACTTAAGGGAATATGGAAAACCAGAGTAATATTTATATTGCTTTGTTAAATGTAACATATATTTTAAAAATATTAAGCTTTACAAAACAGATTTTTAATTTCATGTACAATCTTCTTTGAATAAGGAAGTATTCAAGATTGTTAATTTTATAATAACAATTTCACAATAAATATACCTAAATAAAAAGTATAATGAAACATAATAGCAATTGAAATAAATGAATGAATGATGGCAAACCATGGCAATTAAGTAATAGGTCTGAAATAATAAATCTTTGCTTCCCTTCAATCACTTTGGTTTATTTTACAAATGACAATGATTTTTCTAACTGCTTGAAGTTAATAAATCTCTGTTTCAGTTTCCTCAATTATAAAGAGCATAATAATAGCAATTACTCCCCAGGTTTGTTGTGAGGATCAGATATAATTATATTTGTAAAGGCTTTAGCATAATGTCTGGCACATAGTAGACAGGTAGGTGGCACAGTGGATAGAGCACTGGGCCTAGAGTTAAGAAAACTCAGAGAAATTTGCCATAAATTTATTTTTCATATTTATAATTAATAATTGTATATTTCTCCTCATTTCCTTCTCTAACTCTTCTTTCACTCTGTGCCTCCTTAAAAGTATTTTGCTTTTGACCATTATCTCCCCTAATATATTCTTCCTTCTATCAATTCTCTCTCTACCCCTACCTTCTTTTATCTTTCCCCTTTTACTTTTCTGTGAGGTAAAATAAATTTCTAAACCCAGATGAGGGTGTATATCATTCTTTGACCATTCTTTGACCCAATTGCTATGAGAGTAAGATTCAAGCATCATCTTCTACCCTCTCCCCAATCTTTGACTCCACAATAAAAGCTGTTTTTGTAAGTCTATTGTGTGAGATAATTTAATCCATTCTACCTTTTATTTTCCCTTTCTCTTAGGGTATCCCTCTATCTCACCTCTTTATTCAACTGTTTTAGATATTATTTCATTATTGTCAACTCACGTCTGTGCCCTCTGACTATATATACTCCTTCTAACTGCCCTAATAATGATAAACTTCTTAGGAATTAGAGATATCATCTTCCCATGTAGGAATTTAAACAATTTAACCTTTTGACTTCCTTATGATTTCTTTTTTCTGTTTATCTTTTTATATTCTCTTGGGTCTTGTATTTAGAAGTCATATTTTCTATTCAATTCTGCTTTTCTCATTAGGATTGCCTAAAACCCTCTATTTTGTTGAAAACTTAGTTTCTCCCCAGAAGGATTGTATTCAGTTTTGCTGGGTAGGTGATTCAAAGGCTCTTTTGCCTCCAGAATATCATATTCCAAACTCTTTGATTCTTTAATGTAGAAGCTACCAAATATTTTGTGAACCTGATGATAGCTGTACAATATTTGAATTATCTCTTTTATTATTATTATTTTTTGCTGAGGCAATTAGGATTAAATAACTTGCCCAAGGTCACACAGCTAGGAAGCATTAAGTGTCTGAGACCAGATTTGAACTCAAATCCTCTTGACTTCAGGGCTGGTGCTCTATCCTCTGCACCACCCAGCTGTCCCTGAATTTTCTCTTTTTAAGAGACTACTTGGCAATATTTTCTCCTTGGTTTGGGAGTTTTGGAATTTGAGGATAAAATTCCTGGAAATTTTCATTTGGGATCTCTTTCAGGAGGTAATTGTTGGATTCTTTCCATTTCTATTTTGCTCACTTGTTCTAAGGTTATTTTCTTTGAAAATTTCTTGAAATATGTCTAGTGTCTTTATTGGATCATGACTTTCAGGTAGTCCAATAATTCTTATATTATCTATCTCTCCTTGATCTATTTTCCATATCAGTTGTTCTTGCCAATGAAATATTTCATATTTTCTTTTATTTTTTCATTCTGTTGGATTTTGTTTCATTGTTTTTTGATTTCTCACGGAGTCATTAGCTTCCACTTGCTGAATTCTAATTTTTAAAAATCTTCTTCATTCAGTTTTTGTGCTTTCTTTTCTTTTTTTACTGTTTCTCATATATATGTGTATATATGTATGGTTAAATATTTTTATTTTCAGAACATATGAATGGATAATTTTTCAACATAAACTCTTGCAAAACTCCTTCCCTCCACCCCCTGCCCAAATGGCAAGTAATCCAATGTGTTAAACATGGAAAAATATGTGTTAAATCTAATATATGCATGCATATTTATAAAATTATCTTGTTGCACAAGAAAAATCAGATGAAAAAGGAAAATAAAATGAGGAAGAAAATAAAATGCAAGCAAACAATAACAAAGGAATGAATATGCTATGTTGTGATACACATTCAGTTCCTACAATCCTCTCTCTGGGTGTAGAAGGCTCTCTTCATCACAAAATCATTGGAACTGGCCTGAATCATCTCATTGTTGAAAAGAGTCAGGTCCATCAGAATTGATCATTGTATAATCTTGTTGTCCTTGTACTTTCTTTTTGATCTGGCTAATTTCTACTTTTAAAAGAGTTCTTCAGTGAATATTTGCATAGTTTGCTTTTTTTCCTATTTGGTAAATTCTGCCTTTTTAAGGAGTTTTTCTCTTCAGTGAATTTTCCTGCCTCTTTTATATTGGGCATATTCTGTTTTTTAAGATGTTATTTTCTTGTGTTTTTCCTTGTGATCACTTTAACAAATTGTTGAATCTTTCTCCCCCACCCCCTTCCTCCTGCCATTTGAAGGAATACAACGATTTTTGGGCAGATCTGAGACAAATTCATTTTTTTTTTTGAAGTTTTGGATATAGCAATTTTGACTGTTGTCTTCTAAATTTGATTTTGATCTTCCCAATAACCATAGTAATTTTCTTTGGTCAAATTTGTTTGTCTGCTCCTTTTTCTGGCTTATTTCTTTCCTCAAAGTTGGGCTCTTTTTCCAAGGGAGAAGAGGGCACTGTCCTGAACTTCATGTTTTCAAAGACAGTTTTAGGTGTCTGTAAATTTGCAATTCTTTAAGATATTTCAAACTTCATATTTTATGTCTGGAGAGCATCCTGAGGAGCACAACCATGTTGATGAAGAAATTGGAGTGCTTTCCTCAAGAGGACTGAGTAAAAGAAGTAAAGATGTTTAATCCTGTCAACTGTTAAATTAAGAGGTTTCTAAGAGTGGTCTATAAGTAACTGACAAAGTGTAATATGACTAGAAATGGTTTTAATTTCTTCATCTGAACATCGTCTATTCATATCCTTTGGCCACTTATCAATTGTTGAATGGCTTGTATTCTTATAAATTTGAGTCAACCCTCTATATATTTTAGAAATGAATCTTTTATCAGAACCCTTGGATGTAAAATTTTTTCCTAGTTTACTGGTTTCTTTCTAATCTTGTCTGCATTGGTTCTGACAAGGTATCATATGGAAAAGATGTTAGAATTGTTCTATTTTGTTCAAGAAGGCAAAGTGACAAACAATGGGTAGAAGCTGATAGATAAATTTAGACAGAAAAACTTCCTATACAAAATTAGAACTTTATAAAAGCATAATAGATTGATTCAGTAGGTGTTGGGTTCTCCATTAGCACAAACCTTTATTTATTTGTTTGTTTGTTTTTGCATGGCAATGGCATTAAGTAACTTGCCCAGTGGCAGACAATTTGTAAGTGTCAAGTGTCTGAGGCTGAATTTGAAGTCAGGTCCTCCTGACTCCAGGGCCAATGCTCTATCCCTGACTACCTAGCTACTCCTATTACAAGTTTTTAGACAAAGACTGGATGACTATTTGTTGTATATAATATAGTGGGAAATTATATTTGAGTATGCATCAGACTAAGTGGCTTCTAAGGTCTCTTCCTATTCTAAAGTTCTCTTAATTCTATGATTCTTTTGAATATTATAATAACGCTTCTTCATTGGTAAAAGTTGCTTTTATATAAAGTCATGAAAATCCAATATTACTCAAGCATTTTGCCAACATTCCTCCACAACAGAAAGCTTATACGCTTAGATAGATTGTAAAGCTCTGAGAAAATACTACATTAATAATTCATTTTGTAAAGGGAAAAAAAATAGTTGTTTCCTTTTTTCTTTACTTCTCTTAATCTTTTCTTCTCTAATATTCTATATTTAATTTTTAAGAGGAACCGACTTTGGTGCATATAAACAAATGTATTAATACATAATTACAATTTTAAATGCATAATTTTCTTTGTAGTTATCTAAAGAATTTAATTTTTCCCCAAAAGAATGTAAATCTTTAGATAGTTTATATCTTGACTTTTAATATCTTAAAAAATGCATATTCCACAAGACCAAATTTCAAATGAAAAGGATTTGTTTTTACAAATTATTTTAGGGCCTCTTTAGAAAAGGGAGTTGTGAGAATCCCATTTGAATGACTATCAACAGAGATCAGAATTAGATTAAACCAATTTATGTAGTTCAAATTCTTAGACAATTTAAGGTCATCTATGAATCAAATTTCAATGGTTTAAATTTTGGGTATAACCAGTTAAATTTTGTTTTAGTTTATGTTGTTTCTGCAAGACAATAAAAATACTGGTTCTTCAATCTTCTCCTTTAAATTGATTTTGTGATGTCACATTTTAATAAAAATTATTTATTAGTTTGTCTTATTTTTGGACACTTTAATACTGTTGATTCCAAAGACTTGTACAGTTAGTACTGATAGTTTTATATTGCAGTGATTAGCAATTGAGAAGGGATAAACTGTCTGGGAGGTTTACTAGTTTCTTGGCAGAAAATAATAACAAAACATTTCAGTATTTCTATTGAGAATGGAATAGTTAAAAGAGAGGAAAAAAATTATGAATGAGTGATTATTCCATCTTTCACAAAATGACATTTTTAGGTTGGATTTACATAATACTTTTAGAGCTTTTGAGTTCTTTTTCAGGGTAATAAAGGGACCCAGTAAAGATAAATTTATTTTTAAAATACCTACTATGTTCATGGCTCTGAATTGTCTGTTGTGAATTCAAGATGAAATAAAACAGACATCCCACTCCAATCAAAGTTTGTAATCTAGTATGGAAATATGATGTGTGCAGAAATAATTACTTATATGGCTATAATGAATTAGATGATATTAGGTTTAGAGAATATATTGAATAAGATTATAAAAAAGAAAAAGAGAGTTATCACATGTATTTAAGATATGTGAATAAAAGAAAGAACTAACCAAAAGAAAAACCACAACATAAACACTAACACAAAACACAGGCTTCCATGAGCACATAGTAGGCTCCAAGGTCTATTCCCACTCTGAGATTATATATTGCAATAAGCTATTGGTTCATCTCCCTGCCAAAATCTCCCCTCACACCAATCCACATCCAGTTGCATAAATGATCTTATGTAAAGTGCAGGTTTTACCATTTCACTCACATAATCAATAAATTTCAATAGCTCCCTGTAACCTCTAGGATAAAATATAAAATCAACTGTAATTCAAAACCCTTTATAATGCCTTCCCTTCCCACATTTCCAATCTTTTCATATCTTACATTATCATTATCCCCTTCTCCCAAAACTCAGACTGTCCTCCTTGTTCCTTAAACAAGACACTCCATTTTCAACTCCAGGAATTTTCACTGGCTGTTCTCTCAAGCTGGGAATGCTCTCTCTACTCATTCTCTCCTTGCCTCATGATTTTTGTTATTTCCTTCAATTCTCTAGCTAAAATTCTACCTTCTATAGCAAGTTTTTCTAGATTCCCCTTTTTTCCCCTTGTTGATTATCTCCAATTTAGTGTGTGTGTGTGTGTATGTGTGTGAGTGTGTGTGTGTGTGATTGTACATTTTATGTTACCCTCTCCATTAGACTGAATCCTTCAAAGCAGGGATGGTCTTTTGCCTTTTTGTGTGTGTGTGTGTGTGTGTGTGTGTGTGTGTGTGTGTGTGTGTGTGTGTTTGTGTCTGTGTCAATGTCCCTACCACCTATCAGAGGATGTGATATGTAGTAGGTATATCTAAATTAACTTATTAGAAGTCTGTGATTCTTGGGCAATTTAAAACTTCTCTGAGAACCAGCTTCAAAATCAGTAAAATAGGGATTATAACCTCAGCATTATTGCCCTCACAGATTGTTGTGACAATTTAAAAAGTGGTTGTATGAAAAATTCTTTGTTATTATAAATATAATATAAAGGCAAGGTATTATAGTTAACTGTAGTTCAGAGTCATTATAAGCACCATTGATCCAAAAGCCTCATTGAGTACATCTAAACCATACCTAAGGGGAGGAATCTGAATGAATGAGTTAATTAATGTTAAAGCATCTAAGTGCTAACAAGTTGACAAGCACTGTGTTAAGTGCTAGAGGTACAAGTACAAAAGAAAAGTTCCTGACTTCTAGAAACAGTAAACTGATGGAAAGTGGTGGATAAATACAGTTATCCCTTCCACATTAAGAGGATTAGGAGTGGGGGAGGCAAGGGGAGGAGGGAGAGAAACCTAAAGATGCGGAAAATCTGCATAAGTTTTTTGGATCGCCCTTTGCAGCAGAGAAGAAAGAGAGAGAGAAGGAAGGAGAGAAAGGAAGGAAGAGAGGAGGAAGAGAGGAGGAAGAGAGGAAGGGAAAGTGAGAATTAAACTGATAGCCAAGAAATATGAAAAAATCCTGAGGTAAATTTTTAGGAAGTTGTATTTGACTTCTGCAGAAAAACATGAGCAAGAATTGTGTAGGATAGAATGCACGGATGTACTGTGATCTACACCAGTAAATGCACATCTGTGGGGAACCCAGATCATTCAAAATATTTAAATAAGCAGAAATAGCAAAACATTTCTTAAGTTTAGCAAATTATGAATCTTTTCTTTAACACATAATATGCTATTGATAGATTATATCATTCTGTTGTGCTTAAAGAAAAGGTTTTTAAATACATTTTTGTCATATTTTCATACTTTATTTTGAATGGTTAGCAATAGTACAAGTATGGACACTACAATTTTTCATGAGAGAATTATTCATTCTGTTTCTATTAAATTGAATGGAGTCATGATTTTAATTTTTTCCCCCTGTAAGATGGAGATAGATGTAAACTATGCTGTGAAAGCATTCTCCAAACAACAAGATTATTTATCTATGTCAACTACCTAATTAGGACTTTTTTTCTACCCAGTAAATTGGTCTAATTTCAAATCACATTGCCAAAAAAAGAAAAAAAGAAAGAAAAAAGAAAAGGAGAAATTGAGGGCAAAAAAGAAATAAAATTAGAATTTGAATGATAAACCTAGTTTACCAGTTCAAATAGTCTATCAGGTGATACTCAACAGATTTTTGATTATAATAGCAGTTCATATTTTTTATAATGATATATGGTTTAAAAGTAATTTCCTCATAACATCTTCTGAAGAGGGATATATGACTAAAATTATACCCTTTTTACAGATGAGGAAAAGAAAGCTCAGAAAGGCAGAGTAACTTTTCCAAGATAGCACTATCAATAAATTTAAAACTCACAATTTGAACATAGATACCTTTGCTGATTTAAGACTAAATGCCCTTTCTTTTTTAATATTTCATCTCATCATTATTATTCTATATCACTATGCATACTGACTACAGAAACATGCTGAACAGATTATTTTAGAGATAGAACCAATTTAAAGACTATTAGTCCAATCCCCTCATTTTATAAATGAAAAACCTATATATCAAAAAAGGTTAAATTGGTTACTCAAAGTTTTACAGCTAACTAATAGCAGAACTAAAAGTGAGAATCCAAGTTTGTAATGTACTTTTTATTTTATCATATTTTTATAATTGCTCTTTCTCCTTGATACTTTGTCTGTTTTTTGGTCCTATTCATTTATATGCTTTTGATATCTTTAGAAATACTACTACATTTCATATGAGAAACTCCAAAGTGGCTTTATTGTGACCAAGAAAGAGGTTTTTTTTTTTTTTTTAATTTCTTTGGGCCTCAGTTTTAGCCATATCATCTATATCTATATTTATAAATACACACACACACATAGTTATACAAATACATTTACATGTATCGAACATATGCACACACATATACGAATACACTATATATGTGCTATGTGTACATGTGCATATGAACACATATGTAAATATTATACATGTGAGTTTAGACTAAGGGATATCATATGATCCTTTTTAGTAAATCTAATATGAACTACTTAGAATATAAAGCAAAAATACTATTATAATGTATCCTTTGACAAAATGACCTTCTCAGTTTCAATTATTTAGGAAAAGATTTTAACATTAATTCATTCCTCAATAGGACTTGTTAAGTCCTATCTATGTGTCAGGAATACAATGAAGTCTTGGGAATACAAAGGTAAAAATAAACAATATCTATCTTCAAAGAGCAGTAATAATAAAATAAATAAAATAAAGTATGATTGAAACAAAGTAATGAAATAGTATAAATATTTAGAGAGCTAAGGATCACTATTAGGATGTTTCTTTTGAAACATCCACTCATATTGAATATAAATTTAGTTGTTTACAAATAAAGTAAGCAGTATCCTGAAAAAGCTTAGTCAACAGATGTAATTCTTAATTATTACTTTTTTAGATAGGAAAATTAAAACAAAAATTACAGATATTTCTTATTGATTGGATTTTAAAATTAGTATACAAAATAATAGGATCATAATTAAAAATGATTTTTGTTTTGGCAGAATTTATTACCTTCCTGATTAGCCGATTGTAAAGTGCAAAATCAACTAAAAGGAAAACAGTCTATTACTATTTGAATTAAAAGGGATTTGCCAAAAAGTAGTTATTTTATTTAACTAAAGAACATCAAGGCCTCATTCTTTTAATAAACACAGTTTTATTTTAAACACAACCATATCCCAGTCCTGAGGTCCAGAGACACATAAAACAACACCAGCCTCTCTTAATGCATCTCATACAAAATACAACAATAAATGTCTTTTTCACTTGATTTATTTTTATTTTTTCTTCCTTTTTTTTTCCGGGGAGAGGGGGCTAAGTGTACCACTATTCTATCAGTCATCTGAGATAAAACTTTAGCATTAACTATAAGTCAGTTCAAAACATCTGGGTTTTAGTTTGTTTTATATAGGAATGAAAATCCAGCAATGTAGCTACATAGGTAGGAGAGATAGTCACCTGGCACTTGCAGCTAGCTTAATCTCAATACTTTTTCCTGTGTTCACTAACAGAATTTTGAGAGAAGGAATTTGGAGTTGACTAATGAGTTCCCCAGAATCTGAAACCTATGACAACTATTGCACTAAAAACTCATCTATGGAAGAATGGAAGATGATTAAGTGCAATCTAGCCTTCAGAGATTTAAATCAGGATGCATTAAAAATGCTCACCACAAACCTCAGTGAAGCCTTAGACTATGAGAGAGAAGATTTTGGACGAAGTAATTCACTTCCAAAGGGAAACTTGAACTTAAGCTATACTTATCTAAAAATGTCTCAGCAGTTACATACAACTTACAGACCTTGGTAACTAGGTTAAAAAAAAATCTCTGACTAAGTTGTGAAATTATAGCACAGTCTTCGAAAGGCACAAGAAAAGTCACTCTTTAAGGGGAAAAACTTGGAGTTGTTCTCCACCTCCAAGAACTGTTGCCTGTCATATGACTTAGATAAGGGATATTTTCTAAAAGGCTTGAATTTTTCAGAGCGTGGCTTTTTCCTGAGGAGAAATAAAATTCTCTCTGGAATCACTGAGAAACTTCATACTCATCTTCTAGTCAGAAAGTTTGAAATTAGAAAATGAATATGAAAGCAGAATTCTGGAGCTTGCTCATCTTTGTAAGTAGGTCAATGGTGTTCCTATTTTACAGGGGCCATAATTTGTAGTGAGAAGGATGCTGGATTTGGAGAGACTTGTATTCAAATTTTTCCTTATTGATTTGCTATCTGATCCTGAACATACTTCTGAGACTCATTCTCTTCATCAGTGGATACTAAAAAAAAATTATGACCAAACAAGAAATTGAAAGAATTATGGAATATAAAATGAATAATTTTGATTGCATTAAATTAAAAAATAGTTTTGACACAAACAAAAACAATGTAATGCAACCAAGAGTAGAAGGAAAGAAAGAAAAAACTGGGGGAATTTTTTTTTTTTGTAGTATCTCTGATAAAGACCTCATTTCTCAAATATGTAGCAAACTGAGTAAAATTTATAAGAATTCAAGTCATTCATTAATTGATAAATGATCAAAGGATATGAACAGGTAATTTTTAGACAAAAAAGCCAAAGCTGTCTATAGTCAATGAACAAATATTCTACTCACTATTGATTATAGAAATGCAAAATAAAAGAATTTTGAGGTATGACCTCATAATTGTCAGATTTGTTAATATAACAAAAAAAGGAAAATTACAAATATTGAAGAAAATATGGAAAATTAGGTGGAAAATTGGGATACTAGAGTACTATTGGAATTGTGAACTAATCCAACCCTTCTGGAGAGCAAATTTGAAACTGTGCCCAAATGTTAATCAAATAGTGTGTTTCCTTTGATACAGAAATATTGCTACTAAGTCTGCATCCCAAAGAGATTAAAAAGAAAAAGAAAAAGAAAAACAACTATACACATAGAATACTTATTGTAGCTCTTTTTGTGGTGAACTAGAAATTGAGAGGATGCCCATAAATTGGGAAATGGCTGAAAAAGTTTAGGTATATGATTATGATAAAATAGCATTATGCTATATGAAATGACATGCAGAATGCTTTCAGAAAAACCTAGAAAGACTTACATGAATTGATGCAAAGTGAAGTGAGGAGGACATTTAACAGCAATATTATATGATCAACTATGAGATTAACTATTCTCAGCAATGCAATGATTCAAGACAATTCTGAAAGATTTACAATGAAAAATGCCACTCATTTCCAGAGAAAGAACTGATAGACACTAAATACAGATGGATACATACTTTTTAAAAAACTTTTTTTCTTTTTAAAATTTATTTTTAGTCTATTTTATTTCAGAACATGACTAAAACATGATAAAACACGTTTTACATGACTGCATATGTAGATTATCAAATTATTTACCTTCTCAATGAGGGAAGAATAGAGAGAGAATTTGGAGCTCAGCATTTAAAAAAAAAAGAATGTAATTTTTCCTCATGTAATTAGAAAAAAAATACAAAAAGCCTATAAAAGAAAAATTGTAACAAAAAGATAAAAAGATTTGGATGTCAATAATATTAATAGTATTTGCCTCACAGGATTATTGTGAGAAATAGATGAGATTTTATATATTTTTTAAGAATTATATAAGGAAAAATAGTTTTAACATAGAACATCTTCATTTAGGTTTGCTATTATTATACCTTTAATTGTGTGATTTTTTTTTAAAGAAAATCACTTTAAAAGATTCTACCATGACTTTGCAAAGATTTTGTTTAATTAAAGAGATTTGCCACTTCAAAAATTAAAATAGCATTGTCTAATGGATGATCTTAGCAGGTTTTTCCTTTCTCAAAGGTTTTAAGTTTATCAATGTTCTCCCAAATCTTCACTATGTGGAATTTTGCCATCTAGGAACTGAATATCTTTCCCTTCCACCTCCTGTCAATCTTCTTCTGGAAATGAACCTGTTTTACATAATTCTATATTCTATATAGAGTCTAGGAACATATACTGATCATGGTGGATATTTATTCCACAAATGAATGAAAGCAATTTTTGAAAAAAATCTATTATTATCACAACTTTGTGAGATCTCTTTTTCCATTATCTTACTATTCTCTCCTCCTTTCTCTGAACCTATTTCAGTTTCCTCATAATATTTGAAATAAAGAAGTTTATAAGTGTGTATTAAAAAGATAATATCCAGCATTTGATGAACCTTCAAGAAGAAGATAAACTGAAATGATGCATGAAGAGAAAAGGGGGAAAAAATGAGGTAACTGAGAACAGAACAGATGATAATCATCTCTCTGTCACTTTTAGCTGCAGCTAGGGCTAGATAAAATCAGAACACATCCCAGTGGCCAAAAACAACATTAAAATACCAAATATTTACTAATTGCTGAATGAGTCAAGATCTAAAAGGTATTGGAAGACATAAAAGTGTGTGTGTGAGGAAGAGATAGAGAGAGAGAAGAGACAGGGAGATAGAGAGAGAGAGACAGAGAGAAAGAGAGAGACAGAGAAAGACACAGAGAAGAGATAGAGTGATAGAGAGAGAGACAGAGAGAAGAGAGGAAGAGGAAGAGGGCAGAGAGAGAGAGAGTGAGAGAGAGAGAGAGAGAGAGAGAGAGGGAAAGGAAAGGGAAAGGGAGGAGAGGGAAAAGGAAAGGAAGAAGGAGAGGAAAAAGAAAAGAGAGGGAGAACAACCCCTCCCTCAATTCTAATTTAAGTCTGGCATACTATAGAAGAAAGAATAGTGGAACAGGAATAACAAATGTGGATTCTTGCTCTGGTTTGCCAACGTGACCTCTGTCAAGTTGAAGTATCATAAATTTAGAGCTGGAAATTACTTTAGTGACTTTAGTCCAATCCTTCATTTTACAGATTAAACTCAGACTAAGACAGATCAAGTGACCTGTCCAAGATTACACATTTAATAAGCATAGAAACTAAATTTGAATTCAGATCTCACTGACATTCTATTGGCCATATCATTGCTGCTTTCTTTCAATGATGTTCCATTGATATCTCCCAGAAATGGGGATCACCCTGTCTCTTCCTATTTCATGAGACTATTGTGAATATTAAAATGAGATAATGCCTGCAGAAGAATCATGAATAAAGTAAAAGTGACAAATGTTTTAAGCAATAACAAGGATAATTAACAAAATGTATCTAAATATATAACAATAGTTTTGAGCAAACACATATACAAAATAAATATTTTTCTAAAATGGATAAGGATGTTATACAGAGTGGTAACTAAAGAGAATCATCAGGATATTATATCAATGCAGGATTAGAAAAAAAATATTTCCTATAGTAAGGAAAATTTTGGAAGCTATTTGAATATTGGAAAGAAAAAGTAGCACAGAAAGGGAATGGAAAAGATATAAGATTGAAAAGTGTTAGCCTGAGTTAATGCTTGATCAGCTAAGGAAATAAGAGAAATAGAAAAAAGACTAGCTTGGTAAAGAGAAGAAAAGGTCTAGATTAGTGATTTCACTGGGGTGGGGAACATCTACTATATAGGAAATGTCCTTCACCAATATGGATCTATAGCTACCATGTGACCCAATAGATTTAGAGACAAATAGAGTTTACTTAGGTGATTCATTTCTGTCATAGCCAATATGACAAAAACAGGATTTGAACCCAGTTCTCCTTTAATCCAAGTCCAGTCCCATTATGCATGATGCCAGTTTTGAAATGAGGAAATAAACCTTAAAGTAATTTGATTTTGTCTAAGTTTGCAGTCAGTTGGGGAAGAAAAGTGAAAACAGATCTCCTAATTCTCTGGTCCATGTTCTTTATATCACATTACGTAGTCTTGGAACCAAATCAACATATAATTATTGAAAGCCCACTCTGTGCCCTTCATTATATCAACCACCATGAAAAATAGAGTTATGGGGCCTGCACTCTAGGACCTTGAAATAATGGGGAATTTTAGTGGGTCTTAGATTTAGAACTATTAAGTCTCAGAGTATTTATTTTTATTTTTATTTTTTGCTGAGGCAATTGGGGTTAAGTGACTTGCTCAGGGTCATACAACTAGGAAGTGTGAAGTGTCTGACATCAAATTTGAACTCAGGTCCTCCTGACTACAAGGCTGGAACTCAATCCACTGCACCACCTACCTGCCCCAGTCTCAGAGTATTTTTAATCAAACTTCTTTGTTTTAAAAACGATGGCCAGAAGTTAAATCATTTGCTCAAGGCTGCACAGATTTTAAGTGGCAGCGCCAGAATACAAACAGTTCTTTGGGTACAAATTGAATGCTCTTTACTTTATAACAGCAGGCTGTCATATATATGAAACATGAAAAAGCTGGAGAAAGATTGACACATGGGCTGAGGACATGATTTATTATCTATACTGTAGCAGGAGAGTGGGCAAGTTGGTGGTGCATGAACAGAGTACTGGACCTAGGATCAGGAAGACCCATGTTCAAATTAAGCTTCAAACACTTATTCTATATGACCTGGATAAGCCACTTAACCCCACTTGCCTCAGTTTACTCATATGTAAAATGAGCTGGAGAAGGAAATAGCAAACCATTCCAAATTTTGCCAAGAAAACCCAAATGGGGTTACAAAAAGACATGATTGAAATCAATAAGTAACAAAAGTAGTAGAATACTGGGGAGGGAGAGCAACATATTCAAAGAACAGAGAAGGACCCCAGCACTTGGTTCCCATTTTGGACCATAGCATTCATCAACAACAAAACAATGGGTTTAACAGCCTACTAAAGGACAAGCTATTTTTTTTTGATAGTGGGAGAGTTTTTCCTATACTAGCCTCTCTTCTGTTTTTGAATAAATGTACTGGTTTTCCTATTCTAATCACTAAAGACCACATCAAAGAAAAATCAGCAACTCTTTTAGGGTCATGGAAGCTTATAAATTTTTCAATGACAAGCCATTTAATTTTGAAAGGTATTAAAAATATGATTGATAAAAACAATCCAGTTCAGACAATGAGGAAAATATTGTATCTAAAGCTTCAAAGCTCTACATCAGGAGCTAATGGAAGTCCTAGAAACTAATGCTCTAGAAAATGTCCCTATTTCTGAATACTCAAAGGGCAGCTTAAGCTGTTTTATGACACTTCCAATATCTTTAGCTGATCTATATCCTGAGGTAAATTCAAAACTATCAACAGCTTTGGATGTTCAAAATATTTACAAGTTATCAACATTTCAAAATAATCTTTTCCGGATTAGAGAAAGAACACCCTACAAAGTTACTTAGCTTTTAAAATAAACATGTTTAAAAGTTCAGATGATTTCACCAATAAACATTTATTAAATAACTACTGTGTTCTAAGCACTTGCATATAGCACACAAAGACAAAAAGTGAAAGTCTTTGCTTTTAAGAACCTTACATTCTAATAGCAAAAGATGAGATTTGGCTTTAGAAACTCATCACATTGACCCAGAAAAATTAAGACAAATGAATATAAATAAAATAAAATAAAATTGAATAGCAGTACAGCAAGTCAATCATCTTTGAGAGTAGCAAATATATGAAAGAGCATCTGGTTTCAGATATCACATGAGAATAACTCTTCAGAAGGTTCTGAGTTATTTAAATATCACAGAATCTTTGAGCTGGAGGTGGCCCTTAGAGACTCCCTGATCAAACCAATATTAAAACAAGAATGCCTTCTTTAACATTTCCATAAGTAGTTGTCCAGCTTCTGCTTGAAGATCTCATCACCTGCTGAGACAGCACATTCTATTTTTAGATCATTCTAATTGTCAAAAAGGTATTTCTAATATCAAACCTATATCATCCCTTCTATATCTCCTATCTTTTGCTCCTATTTCTGCCCTCTGGAAATAGAAAAAAATACAGTCCCTATAAAGTGGGACAGTGGTTGAGTAGTTGAAAATTGCTCTCGTGTCTCAAGTCTTATCTTCTGCAGACATTCCCAGTCCTAAAATTAATCCTTTTTGTGGCTTACATTCTTTTCTCTCACTCTTTGTTACCTTCTTAAGGATATGCTATAACTTTCTTAAAATATGGTACACATAATATATTTTAGATGTGGTCTGACCATGGTATAGCACAGCAACATTATTACCTCCTTCTTTCTGGATATTACATACATTTAATACTGCCTGGGAAAGTATTTGGGTTTTGCCAACATATAATATGATTGATTTATATTAAACTTCTTGCTGTTCAGTAGTTTTTCAGTCATGTTCAATTCTTCTTGGAGTTTTCTTGGCAGAGGTACCGGGGAGGTTTGCAATTTCTTCAGCAGATCATTTTACAGATGAGGAAACTGAGGCAAACAAATTTAAGGGATTTGTCTAGAGTCAAAACAGTGAGTAAGCATCTGAAACAGGATTTGAACTCATAAAGATAAGTCTTCCTCATTCCCAAGCCTAGTGCTTGATCCACTGTGCCACCTATCTGCCCCATATTGAGCTTATACTTCTCTAAAGACCCTACATTTATACATAAAGACCCCACACTTATATATAAATATGTGTATGTGTATTTATATATATATACATAGATGTATTTATATATAAATATTTTATATATAGAATGTGATATATTCATATATCTTTAAATATACATACATACATACATATATATATAATTTGAGTTTTTGCTTTTCTATTACATTGTTTTTCTGAATATATTCCTATTCCTTCTGTAACTAATGATCCTATCAAAGACTTAAAAAAAAGGAGGAAAAAACTTTTGCAAAACCAATTGACACATAAACATTCCATATTCTGTCTTTTGTTTCGGTAGTGAAAGATTAAGATACATTTTATCATCTTTTCTCTGAAACCAAGATTAGTTAATATAATTACACTCTTCATTTTCCTAACTTCCCCTTGAACCACTTTATATAAATCTTCCTATGTTTTTTATAATGTCCTAATGTTTATTATTTTTACAATACCATAATATTCCATAATTCTTATGTATCACAATTTGTTTAGGTATTCCTCAATCAAGGGACATCTCCTTTGCAAACTCACACAAAGACACACACACAAGTGTTGTTGGTATATGTTAGAACTTTCTGGTCATCTTTAACTTTGTTATCCCAGACTATTTTCTTCAATCCATATTTGTGAAGTTGATTATTTGAATCCAGGCGAGGAGATAGAATGTAATATCCTATTAAAGTAACTATTAAATAGCATTTTGTTCATTTTGATTTATAATTATATCTTGAAAAGGTTTTTCTTGTTCTAGACTCATATAGTATTTTAGCTCTCTATGCAAGCTTTGTATTATCTACAAACTTGACATATATGCCAAGTTGATTCAAAACTTCATCTAAATTTATAAAAATCCTAAAGGAATGAATCTTAAGATAATTTACTGGAGGCTTGTACCAAGCCAATATTATCTTATATTCTTAACAATACTCTCTCGTAGCCAGTAATAGTAAGAAGTACTACATTTTTGAAATCTGGGTATTTTAAGTCTATAAAATTTCCCTAACTTATTTGTCTAGGTGTCAATCTAAAAAAAAAAAAAAAAAAAAAGAAAAAAAAGGTTTATTCTTAAAAGACTTGTTTTTATTGATCTTTATTTTATTTTTTAAATATTATATATACATATATATATATATATATAAATTTATATTTTATTTCCTTTTTTAAGTGTTCATCACCTATTTAATAATGTATTGAATTTGCCAGGAATAAAGATTACTTATTATAAAATGCAGACTCAATTCAATTTAATCCAAACAATATTTATTAAACACTGAATGACCATTTGTCAGGCATGTTGTAGGGGCTGATTCTGTTGGACTTATTTGTTGGAGAAGACAGAATCTGAGGTCCCTTTCAAATCTTATATTTGATGATTTTATAACATTAACAGCTTTCTTCTGAGATACCATCTTTTATGATGATATTCATCTTCTACTCCACAATCCTTATTCCTATATCATATCTGTTACTCTGTGGCACCAGGTTTTATTTATTTCTATAGAAAGTTTTTTTCCCTTTTCCCTTTTCTGTTCAATGGGTTGTAATTCATAATTTGATATGGTAATTGATATGCTTAAGCATTGAGAGGCACAAATGCTAAAATATTAATATGTATTAAATAGAAATATAAAAAGTTTACTAGGATGTTATAAAGCTTCTGGGAAAATAAAATTCAATGTTTAACTATCTACATTTTTAATGGAGAAAGGCACTATTACCTAATACTTTCCTCATTTTTGAAAGCCAGATTCAATGGCCAGATGTCAATTAAAGAAAACAATAATAAACTGATTATAACTAAACAGGATTAACCAAGTCTAACCCTCACAAACATTTTCATTTTTTAAATATTGATATTTTATTTCTTTGAAATAGTGGTCAATTCAAAGACAGATGTGGAAATGGACAATGAATTTTGAGTGAGATTTTGCAAAAAAATTGATTAAAAGATATCAAAAGGATACACAATAATAAATAAAGATGGACTGATCTCATAGGAAGAGTGAAGGATAACAGAAGAGCAAATTGAGTTTACCATTTTTAAAAAATGCTTCTTTTGATCTTCATAATAGAATTCATCTAGTCCATAGTTTGCAAAGGTACTATATCTAAGAAACATATATATTTTAAGTCTGAATTTTAGTCATGTTAAAGCTGGAAAAATTATGTAACAGCATTCAACATGAAAATTATTATTGAATAATGTTGAATGATGAAATTTGTGTCTAACTATAGTACTTCCAGGACAGGAAGAGATATATTAAAAAAAAAAAAAGTTTTACTGGTTGTAATGGAATCAACCTCCTTAGAATAAAGAAGTCAAGGAACAATAATAACTATTAGTAATGAACATTTATATGGCACTTACTATGTGTTAGGCACTGTGCTAAGTAGTATACAATTATTATCTCATTTATTCCTCAGAATAACCCTGGAAGGCAGATGATTAATATCCCCATTTTACAGATAAGGAAACTGGGACAATCCATGGTTAACTGGCTTTCTAGGGTCACACAGATAATAAGGATCTAAAGCTGGATTTGAACTTGTTTCTTTCTTTTCTTATTTTAATTTATGGAATAAATATTCCCATAACATATTAGAATAAAAAAGATGATTGCATATGAATCTGTACAATTTGCTATTTAAATATGAAACAAAATTTTCAGAACTCGTCTTCTTGACTTCATTTCCATATATAGTGCCACCTACCTACTCCAGGTAACATATGCTCAGTGCAGCAAAGGCAATAACTATGAAGTAGTTTCACTAGCTAAGAGGATAAAAGTATGGTCTGAAAAGAGCTGCCATGCAAATATTACAAAAATGGAATGGGTTGGGAAAGAGGGTGAATATCTTTTCCTTTCATTTTCATCTGCTATTTTAAATGTACAAACCCTACCAGACATCGCCATCTGCTGGTTACATTTGATTAATAGAAATAAGAAATTTAAATGCCTATAAACTAAATAAAACCAATTTCCTGAGTTTTTGACTTAAATGTAAACTTTAAAGATAAATTTTGAATAATAAAAAATAGCTGAAAATACAGAAAATGGATAAAATTTGACATTCAATTTTTTTTTTTTTTTCCCCTCCAAAGGCTACTTTCTTTTAGTCCTGAAAAGAGTTAGCTCTTTTTTTAGAGTGAAAAATACAGCTCACTGATTCATTTTATTATATGGCATTCAATTAAATTGTCCTTATGCTCAGCAGGAAATATCAATTATAAATTTTTTTATTGCCACTATATATACATAGGCTACAGTAAGAGGAGAGAAGCTCAGCAAAAGCTATTTATCAATAAAAATAATAGCAATACAAATAACCTATTTTTTGAGTTCAGACTACAGATTGTCTTGAATATCAGGGTAAAGAGTTTAGACTTTATCATAAAGAAAATGGTTGAAATATTCTGAGTACGTAGTTGTTGATAAGATAGAAAGGTGATATGATGAAAACTGTATTTTAAACAAACCTCCTATGTAGAAAGAGCAGTAGATAAAGTACTTGGGGAAGTCGGGAAAGCTTGGATTCAAAGACAGCCTTAGAAACTTACCAACTTTTTGACCATGGGTAAGTTACTTAACTCTGCTTGCCACAGATGTAAGTTGTAAGATGAACTCCAGAAATGGCAAACTACTGCAAGATCTTTGGCAAGAAAACCCCTAATGAGGTCACAGAGGAAACTGAAACCTCTGAATAACCACAATAACCTATGTAGATGAGTCTGGAAACTGAAGATAAGGAAAGTCAAGTTCTTGGAGAGTACAGTTCTATGAGAAAGATTTGATAAAGACCTAAACTAAGTTAACAGCAGTAGGGTCAAAAAAAGAAGAAAGGCTTTGAGAATGAAGGTAAAAATCAGCAGGCTAAGTGATTAGATATGAGAATCTGGGGCTTTTTAATTTTTTTTTTTTAATATCCTGTCTGGTGAAATCTACAATTCTTTTTTCAGAATAATGTTTTAAAATAAATAAAACAAAATACATATGATTACAAAGAAAGCCAATTATATTGAAATATGCCTAACAAAATTTATATATGTATGTATATATACATATATATATATATATATATATATGAGGCAATTGGGATTGCCCAGGTTCACATATCTAGGTCACACAGCTGCCCCTTAAAATAATTTTAAAAAATAACAAGTTTTAGATCTAAGGCTAAGGACCACTGATCTAGGTAGTAGGAGAAGTCAAAGATAATGGAGACTTTGGGATCAAGGAAGACTAATACCAATTATTATGTGGAGGTAAGAAGAGGTAAGTCAGAATGACAAGACACATTATTCAATTGCACTAAGATTTTAAAAGAATCCTACAATTTTGCTTCATGTTTAAAATGATAATGGCTGACATTTATTTGCAACTTTAAAATTTATAAAGCATTCTACATAAGTTATTTCATCTGAGCCTTTTGACAACATTGTGAAATTATACTTATGTATTATTTCATGTCCATTTTATGGATAAAGAATCTGAGTTTCAGAGATGGTAATTAAACACATAAGCCATGATCATGGTTTAATACAGGAAATGATCGAGATTTGATCCTCATTTCAAAATCCCTTCCTTTTGTGTGACAGTACAATGCTTCTCAAAGGCAATGGTTATTTTCACCAAATTTTTTTTTAACCATAAAAGAAATAAAGAACTAAAAATATTTTCTTGTAAGATCTCCAAACAGAAAAAAGAGATTGGCAGATAGATCAATCATATATTTTCTCATTTGGTATAATAATAAATTCTATATAGCATTTTAGAATTTTCAAAGTCCTTTACATAGTTTTAGAATTTGAAAAGTATTCAATATATCTTAGTTGAGGCTTAGGACAACATTGTATAATATGTACAACAGATATTATCCCTCTTTAACAGATTAGACAACTAAGGCTTAGAAAGGTAAAGTGTTTCCTTCATAGGCAAAGAGCTCAATGTATTTAAGCTGAGAAACTGTACTTCTGATGCCTTCTGTACGTTCAAGTAAAGCAATGTGGCTATTTTCTGTGCCTTCCTGTTATTTTTACACAACACTATATATTTTTAAATTAAAATTATTGTTTTTATAATATAGGTAGTCCTTACTTGGTTGATAGGTGAATCTGACTTTATATTAAAATATTATAAGTAGAATAAGAATATAAGATTAAAATAATATACAGAGTGATTAAATGAATATTCAGGTGATTTTCCAAAATCCATTTTCTTAGGTACTAACATTGAATAAATAACTAAATTCTTATTAATTTAGCTCATCCAAGTACTGTAGCAATATAGAAGTATGAGGCTACAGAATGTGACTCATTGAGGATAACAGAAGGTGAGAGAAACAGAAAAGATCAGGGAATGCTGTGTGGAGGAACTTGTGACAGTAGCTACATGTATTTCTGATATTACAGCAATTACAAAAAGATTTTAACTTAGAGAGAAAAGCCAACTGAAATTTAATTTTTTCAAATAACAAATTAAAAGTATCTTTCATATGTTCACCAGAGTTGTAATATAAGGGTTTTTTTGTTTATTTGTTTATTTGTTTTTTTTTTGTTGTTGTTGTAATCTGGACATTACTTATTGTGTATGGCCCAGGATCATGTTGCCCACCCCATATGAGTAATTTAGGTTAAACAACTCAATATTCTATCCTAGGGAATGCCTTGAAGAGGACCCAGGAGGCAGCTATAGCTATATATTTAGAGTACTGGGCCTGAAGAGGTCAAGAAGATCTGACTTCAAATCCAGATTCACTCATTTTTGTACTTTCGTGTGTTTGAGAAAGTTATAACCTCTAACTAACTGCCTTAGTTTCCTGTTGTTTAAAATAAAAATAAAAATAGCATATCTCTCTCTCTGGATTGTTGTAATATGTTTGATTATTGTTGTAAGGATCATATGACATATTTGTAAAGTGATTAACAAAGCAATTGACCTAAAGTAGGTGCTTAATAAATGCTTGTTCCCTTCCTCCTTCAAAATTTCATTTGCACAATTCTTCATTGCTCCATAACCATTAAAGTTTAATCTCATTTCTCTAGTACCCCGTTCTTTGTATATCCAAATTCCTATAAACATGGAGAATCTCATCAAGCAGGAGCTTTCTAATCTCATTCTATTTACTCAGTTATTCAAGTAATTATGTTTTAATTTAAATCTGAGATTTGAAAAGGTAAGAACACAAAGAAGAGAATGAAATTCATGGAATCCAAAGGAGGTGAGAATTACCAAAGTAATTTTACAAGTCTAGGTGTATAAGATGAAACCTGCTATTATTTTCCTCTCTTGCTGAGTTTAAACATTATTTGTGTTTTATCAAAACATAGAACATTGTTTGGATGTAAACAATGTTAACATCCAATATTTTGAACTTTGGGGAAGATTTGCAGATGTTACCAGTGACTTTATCCGTTGATCTTGTTAATTATACTCCTTCATAAGGAATATGATATTTTAATATCATACTTCTCCTAAGGGCATATTCACAGCAATTCAAGTTCACCAAGGATAACTTCTATTATGAAATTTTATTAGCAAAGAAGTTTGAAAGCAAACTAAAATTAAAGTTCATTTTGAATATTAGGCATATTTTAAAATGCAAGCTCATTCCAGTACATCTTCCCAAGATGTTTCAAGCATGATAGAGAATGATGAGCCTAAGATGATCAACAATAGGATAGTAGAAATAGTGACTTTAATAAGAATTTAAACTTTTCACCATTTAAAATAAAGGGCATTTCCATAATTTTATTTATGAGAAAATCTAAAGGATTCAGAATGGATATGTACAAAATCATGGTCTCTTTTAACATAATGGAAAGAAGACCAGATTTGGAGTCAAAAGCCCTGTATTCAAATTCAGACTCTTTTATTTGCTAGCCAATAGGCAAATCAAAATCACTTAAGGTCTTAGGGAGAAGTTCAATGGGAGACAACATGGGACATAGAAATTACAGGGTTGGGTTCAAATCCCATCTTGAATGCTTCCCAGCCTGGGTCTCTCCGCCCCCCTCCGCCCCGATTTAATCTCCCTGAACTAATAAAGGAACTAAGATTTCCTTGTTTTTTTGTTTGTTTGTTTGTTTATTTTATTAAAGCTTTTTATTTGTATAACATATGTATGGGTAGTTCCCCAGCATTGATCTTTACAAAGCTTTCCATTACAAATTTTACCCCCAGTCCCTTCCCCTCCCCTAGATGGCAGGAAGTCCACTACATGTTAATAAAGTTGAAATACTTGACAAGTTGTGCAAGAGAAATCCTATCTACAAGAAAAAAAAAGAAAATCAGAGAAAGGAAACACAATGTAAGCAATCCTCAATAGAGAGCATGAAAATGTTATGTTGTGGTCCATATTTCATTTCCCTCTCTCTGGGTGTATATGGTCTTCTTCAGTGAACAATTGGAACTGGTTTGAAACAATACTTTGTTGCAGAGAGCCATGTCCATCAGAACTGATCATCATGTAATATTGTTGTTGCTGTGTATAATGGTCTCCTGGTTCGGCTCGTTTCACTCAGCATCAGTTCATGTAAGTCGCTCCAGGCCTCTCTGAAATCATCCTGCTGGTCGTTTCTTACAGAGCAATAATATTCCATAACATTCATATACCATAATTAATTCAGCCACTCTCCAATTGATGGGCATCCATTCAGTTTCCAGTTTCTAGCCACTACAAAAAGGGCTGCCACAAACAATCTTGCACATGTGGGTCCCTTTCCCTCCTCTAAGATCTCTTTGGGATATAGGCCCAATAGAAACACTGCTGGGTCAAAGGATATGCACAGTTTGATAACTTTTTGAGCATAGCTCCAAATAGCTCTCCAGAATGGTTGGATCCATTCACAGTTCCACCAACAATGTATCAGTGTCCCAGTTTTCCCACATCCCCTCCAACATTTGTCTTTATCTTTTCCTGTCATTTTAGCCAATCTGACAGGTGTGTAGTGGTACCTTAGAGTTGTCTTAATTTGCATTTCTCTGATCAATAGTGATTTGGAGCAATTTTTCATATGATTAGAGATGGTTTTAATTTCATCATCTGAAAATTGTCTGTTCATATCCCTTGACCACTTATCTATTGAAGAGTGGCTTGAATTCTTATATATATGAGACAATTCTCTATATATTTTAGAAATGAGGCCTTTATCAGAACCATTAAATGTAAAGATGATTTCCCAATTTGATGCTTCCCTCCTAATCTTGTCTGCATTAGTTTTATTTGTACAGAAACTTTTTAACTTAATATAATCAAAATTATCTATCTGGTGTTCAATTAGGAGTTCCAGATCTTCTTTGGACATAAATTTATTCCATCTCCACAAGTCTGAGAGGTAAACTATCCTATGTTCCTCTAATTTGCTTACAATATTACTCTTTATATCTAGATCATGAACCCATTTAGATCTTATCTTGGTATGTGGTGTAAGGTATGGGTCAGGCCCTAATTTCTTCCACACTAGTTTCCAATTTTCCCAGCAGTTTTTGCCGAATAGTGAGTACTTATCCCAAAAGCTGGGGTCTTTGGGTTTATCAAACACTAAATTGTTAAAGTTATTGCCTAGATTGTCCTGATAACCTATCTTATGCCACTGATCGACTGCTCTATTTCTTAGCCAGTACCAAACGGTTTTGATGACTGCTGCTTTATAATATAGTTTTAGATCTGGTACAGCAAGGCCACCGTCATCTGCCTTTTTTTTCATTAATAGATTTCCTTATTTGGAAAACGAAGGAATTATACTTGATAACAGGTAAGAAGAGTTTTTTCATCTCTGTAGTACTAAATGGCAAGTCAAGACTTGGCTACAGACTTTTCTGATATGTTTCATGCATCTGATGACTTCATGGACATTATTAAAATGAGAACATAATTGAAACTCATTAAATCTTATTGAATGAGCATCAATATAAATATTATATATAAATCATTATGTATAAATATATGTTATATATAATATGCATAAGTATGTTATATATAATAAAACATACAATATAAATTACATATGAAAATTATATTTGTAAATATCTACATATATAATAAGCATTAATATAAATTATTATAGTATTGATACAATATTGTGGTTTTGTTATTCATTCCTTTCAGTTGTGTTTAACTCTGTGATTTTTTAAATAGTTTTCTTGGCAGAGATAATGGGGTGATTCACTGTTTCCTTTTCCAGCTCATTTTATAGATGAGGAAATTGGCAAACAGGATTAGGTGGCTTGCCCAGGATCATACATTAGTATCTAAGGTCAAATTTGAACTCAGGTCCTTTTGAATTCAGGTCTAGCACTTTATCCACTGTACCTATAATATTAATATATGAATTAACAAAATAGTATAATTATTAATAATATTGCAGTTTATTAAAGCTATGATAGTTTTGAACTTTGATAAAGTTAAAAGAAACACAAAAACTTAAAGTAATTATGACTTATTTTTATAGAGCTTTAAGGTTTGAAAAGCATTATCTCATTGAACCATTACTACAACCCTGGGAGATACATGCTATTAATACTTTCATTTTACAGATGGGAAAACTGAGACAGTCAGAAGTTAAAATTATTTGCCAAAGGTCACAAAGCTTGTAGTGTCAGAGGATAAATTTGTACTTAGGTCTTCCTGACTTCAGATCTGGGGCTGTATATTATGTAGCTGCCTGGGAAACATCTTGAAAAAAAAAATCCTGAAGTTTTTCCTGAGCCATTGGCTGTTTCTGTCTATCTTGCAGAAGTTTCTGAGCAGAATACATTGGAACCAGTCTGTACACCAGGGGCTCAGAGTTCACAAAGTATCACATCCTTCCTGAACTCCAACTCAACCAGCACAATCCTCAAATTATTGCTTCCTCTGGCATTTTAGGACCTATGGAGTTCTCCAGGAATTTGTACTCCCCTTGTTTTCCTGAAATTTCCTTCATTTGCTTCTATCTACCCTTGTTGTAGGTCAGCTTGTGTAACAAACTCTAGACAGTCCTAACCCAGCAACTAATTCTGCAAGTGCTAAAATCCCTTCCCACTACTTTGAACAATAATGATCTCCAACCATTTCCTCAAATTATCAGGCAAGTCAATCTATTAGAGGCAGAGAAAACACAGAAAGTGGACTATTTTTCTTGGAATTTTCCCCTAAGATCCTGGTGGAGGGAATCCAGGACTCCTGGTAATAAAAGAATCATTTCTTTACTTCCATCTCCCTCTTTTAATCCAATCCACTCCTGAGTCCTGCTTCAAGCCTATTCCCGATGAAAGCCATCTTTGTACAAATTTAATCTGACAGCTGCTGCTCCCATTTCTTCAGTAGCCACAATTACTGAAGAACCAGAAAAGAAAAAAAAAAAAATTCTTGCCACCAACATTGTTGGCTCTGTCAGATCAACATCAAATAAGCAGGTATTTTTTAATCAATGGAAATGAAAGTAAAGATTTATTACACGGGGCCTTTCCCATATGTCAAAAATTGATCTCCCTTTCAATTTTTTGTCCTCCAATCAGCATTTGAACCTCAAAACAAGGAATTCTGAATTTTTAAGTTTGCATTCCTAGGATTTCACACAATGCTTTGCACATAGTAAGCACCTAATAGATTCCCTTTTATTTATTTTTTTCATTCATTCATTCAAACAAACAAGCAACAAGCACTTAATATGTTCTAGGCCCTGTGCTAGGCCTTGGGGTTACAAAAAAAAAAGTTCTTGCCCTGGAAGAATATATTTTGATAGAGGAGACAACATACAAAAAAACATATAAGTATATGCAATAACAATAATTATTATTATAAAATTTAAAGTGTTTGCCTATGCCAGGTGCTTTGCTAAATACTTTATGATGTTTATTTCATTTGAAGCTCACAATAATCTAGGTATGTAGGTGCTATTTTTGCCCCCATTTCACAGATAACAAAACTAAGGCAAACAAAGTTTAAGTGTGACTTGTCCAGGCTTACACAGGTAAAGCCAGATTTTAACTCAGTATTCCTGACTCCCCTTTAAATGTCAAGCATCCCCAGTGCAGATCAGAGAATAGAGGAATGAGGTGAACTATTCAGTCACCTGGATCCACTGGCAGTTATTATTATATAGTGAGAAAATACAGTGTAACATAGATCTTTGTTATTTCTCATTATTATTATTAAAACATCTTTCATCTCTTTGGGCTTCTGTTTCTCACTTCTCATCCTTATAATTAATTCAAAGTATCATCTGTCTTCCAAATGTCTTAAGATTTTTTTAATCTTTTCCATATTTGGTCTAATTTTTTTTAATTTTGGCCTTCAAAAGAGTATTTGGCTCTTGTTCCTTATTTCCTCCTACAATCACCTTCCAAATCTGCCTCTTCACTACACTCTGTTCCTTATTATTAACTTTGTGCTTTCTTGCACAATGTTCCTTATGGCTGGAACACATATTGTTTACTTAATCAATCAATGGTTTCACATTAGGTCCTTGTCCCTGTCTCATTTATCCATTAAATTTCTCAAAAAACTTCTTCCTTATGGATGTTTGACATTTATATTACTATCAACATATACCTCACATACACATTTACAAATCATGAACCTTTTACAATGAATTATGAAAATGATTTATTTCACTTCAGATTTTTCCTTATTCCCTAACATTAAATATACGGATCTTTCATTTTTTTTTGCACCCAGACACAAGAATTGTATAGTTACAAATTTGCATATATATATATATATATATATAATTTTATCCATTTGGAGCTAGAAAGGAAAATAAATTACTCTCTAATTTTACAGATGAGGAAACTGATGATTTACCCATTAGTACAGAAGAAACAAGGACTAGGACCTAGGAAGTCTAACAATGAGTCTAAAGTTCTCTATTAATATATATGTACAGTTTTTTTTTTCAGTTGGACTCAACCTCTGCAGTCTTGTCTGTTGCCTTGTATTTAAAAAAAAAAAAAAAAACTTGATATTTTTCTGATTAACTTACATTATAAGCTCCTTGATGAGAGACCATATCTTTCACTACTTTCTTCTGTCAGGATAATAAATAATACTAATCTATGGACAATTCTCCTTCATTTATAAAATTAAATTTTTTTCATATCTTCTAATCTTTCACTTCTAACAAAAACCTCCATCAATAGATTTTTTTTTTCTATTTCTAGCTAAAGCCTTTCCTCTTAAATTTTTTTTTATCATGAACTTTTGGATTTATCAACAAATGTAATAATTACCATATACAAATAAGAAAAGAAAAAGACAATTGTATCTGAAGCTATGGTTGTTAATTATGCACATCTTGGTTTTTTATGTTTTTGACAAATTTAATTAAAGATTTTAATGCAGTCCTGTTGTCTCTGAATTCTTTTTGCTCTCTTCTGTATATTTTTTGAATGTTTCATTAACTCTTTTTAAAAGTTAACTCTTCACTAACTTCATTAACTCTTCTTTAAGAAGAAAACAACAATAAATTTTTAAATTCAAGGGGACCAACATATCTTTGTAGATACACTTTTCCAATGGGCTGCTATTTTACTTGAAACAAATATAAATATTTGTTAAGTGAGGACAAGTTAGGGTTTTTTTTTTGGGGGGGGGAGGGTTTTTGATTCTTTTGTACTCAGATATAAGAACTGTATAATTACAATCACTGAGCTAGCCAAAAAAATTGATTTTTATGCCTACTTGGCAGAATAAAGACAATGGTAATAAAATTACCACTGAAAATGTGTATTTCGTACTATTTCTCTACAGCTAAGAGGCTTAATGAATAATGATAGAATCAGGAAGACATTTAAAATTCAAATTCTAACTCAGAAAAGTAACTAAACCAGTCTGCTTCAGTTTCCTCATCTTTAAATTGGTGATAATAATATCAAGGACTTCATAGTTCTGTTATGAGAACCAGATGAGGCAGTTTTTACAGATAGGAAAAGTTAAAGTTTTAATATTAGTCATAATGAACATTAAAGAATGATTTTTATTCTCTTATTAAAATAATATTCTCATCTACATTAGAATTAAAATGAATGCCAGTATTTTTAAATAATGCAATTATAATCACAGGTTATTTTAGGTTTAACCTAATTAGTATGTTATATATATATATATATATATTATACATATAATATATATATATAGTAAATAATTAGTATGAGAGAAGAAAAATCAATTTACACTGCTGTTGTTAATACATTCATGGGAGGCAAAAAGAGGGCTAAAATATCTACTGTTCATGTTCTATTTTGAATCTGCTTATTTTCAATGACTACAATCAGTTTTATGAAAAGGCTGAAGCTTCTGTTTTTCTCAGAGATTTAAATATGGCTTAAATAAAACATAGTTGGATTCTCCTTTTTATAAAATTAAGATTTATAGGTAAAAAAACTTTAGGGGCATGATTTTCTACTGTCAGTGATAAGTTTCACATTGTACTTGTTAAAAGAAACTTTTTCACACAGGTAAACAATTGGCTTAATCTAGGTTAGTATGATTTTGATATCATAACCTCTTTCTTGGACCTCTTTGCCATCCTTCAAATTAAAGAGCAAATATAGAAAAAATTTGGATCAACTTTTTGGGAATTTGATTCCTATAAGAAAATTTTGAAATACATTGAAACAGTAATACATATATTAGTGACTTGGCTGGAAAGGTTTATCACATTTAATCATAGTATAGCCCAATCAGGATAAGTAATTGGATATTGCTGCTTCACTGCTACTCTTGCAAGAATCCAGTTGGCTGCTATAAAGGGACATAACTGGAGATGAATCCACAGAAGCTTAAACAAAATTGCAGGATCTCAGAGGTGGAAAAAATCTTAGAGACCCTGTCTGAAGAGCATTTCCTGGGCACCATGCCTGAAAAGAAGTCATACTACTTTTTTTTAGTGACCTCTCTATCTCTAGAGGCAGCCCACTTCACTTCTGAATGCTGTTAATTTGGATTGTATTTCCCCTTACATCTAGCCTAAGTGTGCTTCTTGGCAACTTTCTGTTTTTCTTTTCAGTTCTATATTCAGGAGACAAGAAAAAAAAAGTCTAACCCCTTTCCCTTGTGACAGTCAATAAGTACTAGACATATTTTCTCCATTGCACACCCTGTTTCCCTTTCTTTACTCTTCTGAATATCACACTTTCAGAAGAATAGAGACAACTTAGTCTATACTGTATTATCAATGTAATTTTTTTTTATATTTCCTTAAGGTAAAAAAAATAATAATAACCTGGTATTTGTAGAATTTTTTCAGGCTTACAGAGCACTTGAAATGGATCCTCAAAGTTACCCTGTGAGGTAGACGTTATTATTATTCCCATTTTACAGATAAGGAAATTGAGGTTGAGAGAAATTAAATGAATTGGCCAGGATCACTAAGCTAACAAAGTTTTGGACTTGGTCTCCAGGTTTTTCTAACTCCAGGTTTTTCTAAGTGCAATACTCTATTCACTATACCACCTAGCTACCTCAAAATACTTCATTTGTTTGAGTGCAATGTGTCCTCTCAGGTTAATACTGCATGGGCCCAGACTAGACTTGCGCCATCTACCCCAAAAGATGTATACCATTTGCAGGGAGTCCAACATATCCTGATGACATCTCATAGCCAGCCTAAGCAGGTGCAAAGACTTTAGAACATGTAAGAGGATGAGGTAAAAATAGGGTAGAAAATAATATACATAAAGATACATAAATACTGGTCTAATAACAGTAATGCAACTTTTCCCTCTTCCTTCCCTGTTTTTCCTCCTTCTCAGCCTTAAAGATTGTGTGTGCGTGCATGTGCATGTGTGTGTGTGTGTGTGTGTGTGTAATTGTTGGTTGTTATTTTCCTAAAGAATGAATGCAAGTTGTTTGGGGGCAGGGACTGTCAGCTGTTATTATGTCATTAGATTCCCACACACCTTTTTGGGAGGGAAGCTGTCAAATATTTTTGTTTGCTAGGAGAATTGTCATTCCAAGTAGACCCAACTAGATCCATTTTTTGGAGACATGCTCCTCTTTTGTATGGTTCAAATCCCAAGATAAAAGAGGTGATATAGAATGTTTTGCATGGGGAAAAGTAGTATGATTGGATCACTGAGTGGGTAGAAGGGAGAAATTTGTAAGATTACAGAAATAGGAAGCAGCCAGATCATTAAATGACATAAGAGTTTATATGTGATGCCAGAAGTAACAGTAACAAGACACTAAAGATTATTGTGTGGAAGGAGTTCCCTACACTTTAGGGAAATCTGGACTGGAAATATACTTTTGTTAGAGAGACCAATTTAGATACTGCAATAATCCAGGTGTGGTGTGGTAGGTGCCTGATAAAGAATAGTAGGAAGTTCAGAAGAGTGGTATATTTGGATGGAAAAACAATGTTGCATGTATTAAATTTGGGATGTCTATGAAACGTATTTGTGTTCAATAGGAAGTTGTTGAAGCTGAACTGAATCTTAGAAGAAATATTAGCTCTTGATAGCAAAATCTGAGAATTATTGATATAGGGATAATATAAATGATCCCTGGGACTTAATTACCAAGTGACAAAAGAGAGAGAAAAGAAGATATCCAAGGAGACATGGGGATATCTCATAATTAGGGTGAGTATATTATGAATAAGTATATATACATATACATATATATATATATATTTAAAAAGTATACAGTCAGATAAGCAGAAGAAACATGAAGAAAATAGAGTTAAGAAAATCTAGGTAGGAGAGAATATATAGGAGAGGGTGATCAACAGAATCAATATTACAGAAAATTCAAAAAGGATGAAGATTGAGAAAAAGTTATTAGATCTGGCAATTAAAACATTGGTATTTTGTAGAGTGCAGTTTCAGTTGAATAACAAGGTAAGAAGAAGCCAGATTTTAGAGTTTAAAAGAACCTGAGAAAGAGAAAATATGGAAGGACTAGATATAAAGATGTAATTTTCAAAGAATTCAGCTGAATAGAAAACAAGAAATAAAGGATAAATGGGAAAGCAATAATATAGTGAGGTTTTGTTTTGTTTTTTAAGGGTGAAGAAGGTCATATTTGTAGGCAGTAGGAAAAAATAGTTATGCAGGTATAGATTATAAAGAGATGATGCAGATGATAATGGGGGCAATCTTTTGGAGGAGATCAGACAAGTCTGGGTCAAGGACCAATTGGGAAAAATTATTATGTAAAAATAATTTAGACACATATCAAGGACATTCTTGATAAAAACATCACAATGGAATAGGAAGGCTTTTGCAAACTAAACAACTAATTAAAAAATATATTTGCAATCTGATTATTGACTATGAAAAATGGATTCAATGGGGCAAAATTCCCTATTAAAGGCACTTTTCCATGAAACTCTTTTTAGTATAAACATTAAGCTTAAAAAAAGATTCTTTCATAAATCAAATAGATTAACTTTGCTCAATTGTCCTTTGTTAATTTCAAGGTAAATATTAAATATGGAGATAGGTATATTTATGTCAAATATATTTATCAGAAGCATATATAAAATCTAATATGGAATCAAAAGGGAAGAGAAATTATAAATGTATATAGTTCATGAGGTCCACTAGATACTCCAATTTATGAATTTTATCAAGCAGTACAACACATTACAGACACCTAAATGAGATCCATAACCATTAAAGAATTCATACTAATAGCCAGATTAGAAAAAGAAAATGGATTAAAATGCACATTTTGTCCAGACAATGAAGATAGGTAATGAACTGGACCCAGATTTGAACTGGACTAGAGAATGGGCAGTATTGCATTTGGAAAGTTGCACATTGTGTTTAATGATTCCATGATTGTACTTGAAACAAATACTCATCTTTTTAATATGAGACTTCTTGTAGTGATGCTATATGATTTGTAATGATGAAATACAATTCTCTCCAAAAGACTTGAATTGCCAGTTCTCTCAAGGACAAGAAGAGAGATGGAATAGGTATAAATAAGTTGTAGTATATTGCCACTGGTGAATTACATCCTTAAAATCAGATAAAAGATATCAACAAAAAGGCATGTGACCAGAAAGGAATGTGGAACAGTCATATAGTGAAGGTGAAGAATAATATGATAGCCTTCAGTATACATGATAGCCTACAGTATTCCCAGTATACAAGGGAAGGTCATAAGAACATAAGAACATTTTAGGCTCTACATACACTACTGTAAAGAATTTATATAGAAAAGTGTTCAACAGGATAAAAAGGTATAGATGGCTTAAAATAGGCACTATTGTAGGGAATGTACACACATTGATTTGATAACCTATCCATCAGATGACTGAGAAATTTAAAAATATACTTTTGGCTTAATAACATTTCAACATTTAATAACCAAACTAAGACTCTTTTTAATAGTACCATGATCACACACCTCCCCTGCTTGTAGTATAAACTCGTTACATGTATTTGTGACAATTTAGAATAATTTTAATTCAACTTCTGGATCTGATTTTTACAGTGGCAAATATTAACTCATTATGTTCATTTGACTGATGACACAAGAAATAAATGTTTTCCTCAAAATGGATAATGTAGTTATATTAATTTGAGTAAAATTTAAATGGAAAAAGATCAATTATGCATGTTTAATAACATTAAATATTCAAATTTAAATGTCAATCAAAGATCAGGACTTTTTAATGGTTATAAATATCATTTTAGTATTTCTACCCCATGCTAGAAATGTCATTATATTTTATAATTTGGCAAACTATAAAGGAATTATGTACAATCTTAATTATAAGATCACTTCAGTGTTAGTTTGAAAGCTAATTATATAGTAGTGCCAATATTGTCTATGAAATTTAAACTTTTCTTTCATGACAAACTATTGCTCTTCTTTTTACATTATACTTGATATTATGGCTATGAAAAATAATACAATTTCTATATGCAAACATTTGCAAATAGTTATCCAACAGTTTTTTAAAAAAATTATTCAGCATTGTATTAAAGAAAAATTAAAGATGATCATATTTTTGGTATGGTCAAAATCATGTTAATACTTATTTTTAAATGAGCAAAGTTTTAATTCTTTATGCTTTTATAGGAATTAATATTTTATATATTACAGTATTTTATAATATACTGTCTCACTTAATTTTCACAATAACCCAGTGAGGTAGTCTCAAATTCTATATTTCAGTTACAAAACAATAAACTGATTCCTTCACTCCTTAATAAAAAGTATTGAACCCTCATTTTATAAAAGGCATTATACTAAATTATGTGAGAGTTGCAGAAATGGATAAAACATAAATCCTGCTTTTAGGCTACCATGACTTGTAGGCTAAGGCTAAAGGTCACTTAGGTAAATAAAAATTTAATATTTTTATGTAAAGATATTTATTGGATAAATAAATGAATTGGGAAAAAAAAAAGTACTCATTATGAACCAAACATTAAGGATACAAAAGCAAAGGCAAGAATACTCATGCCCTCAAGGGACTGGCCTTAATCTAAAACCATAATCTTAAAGGCTTTCAGAAATGAAGATCAGAGATAGTGGTAAATTTGAATTTCTATCTGTCAGCTAAATGTCAACAGTGTCTGGAATAATGGTTTAAATTTGAAAAGGAAACCAGGACAGTATACTAGATCATAAAACTAGATTGGGAAGGCACAAGAATGGGTCCAGCCTATTAGTCATTATGTGACATTGGACAAGTTATTTGGCCTCAGCTTTCTCATATGTTAAATTAGAGGGTTGTTCTAGATGATCTAGATTAGTGGTTCTTTCAGTTGTAAAATTCTATGATTTTAAAACCTCCTAAAATGCAGAAGAAAATTGAAAAAGGTTCCTGATCAAAATTTCTCTGTATTATATATTGCAAACAATTATCAAAGTTTCTGGAAACTTTACATGGACATTTTTAGTACTAGTTAAAAAGTATTATGTAAATCAATGGAACCTAAACAACTAAACATAATAATATGATTATTCAATTAATCTAAGGACATTAATTATTATAGTATGTATTAATTATTAGAAAAAACCTGCTATAAAAGGTATAAATTGGTTTAGTAGAAAATAGGATTATATCACTATTTTATACTATATGTAAAAATAAATTCCAAATAAATGTGATCTAAATTCACAAAATCATATCATAAATTCATTGAGAAGAGAAGATATCTTTGAACACTAGAGTTAAGATGCTATTTCTTTATTAACATAGAGGATGATCAAAAAAGATAATATGGAAATTTTAATTATATATGATTGAAAGTTTTTGCAAAGTAAAAATCAATGGACTAAGAATTAGAAGGAGAAAACATCTTTGCAGCAAACTTCTGCTAAAGTTCTGATATATATTTGATAAGGGATTCATGTAAAACCATAAGACAAAGATGCAAGTCTTCAACAAATAAACAGTAACTTGTATTGCTTTTCTTGTATGGATGAATTGTTCCAACCATACTGGAAAGCAGTATGAAACTGTACCCACAAAATCACTACTAAACTGCACATTTCCAGCAATACTACTCCTTGGTATCTACCACAAGCATGTCAAAGAGAGAAGGAAACAACACACATATACAAAAATAGTTGCATAGCACTTTTTGTGGAAGCAAAGAACTGAAAAGGAAGTGGATGCTCATCAGTTAGAGGAATGGCTGAACATATAAGAATGCAATAGAATAGTATTGTTACAAAAGAAGATACAAATTCTGAGAAAGCTGGAAAAACTTGTATAAACAGAGTAAAATGGCTAGAATCAAGAGGATAAATTATACAATGACTACAACGATGTATAGAAAAAGTGAAAAAAGCCTAAGAACATTGACTAACCATGACTCTACACTTCTCTGGATTGACTAGGAGGTGCAGAAAGAGATATAAATGTTTAGATATGACTGATATATAAATTTATTTTACTTGACTATCTGTTATATAAGGAAAATTTTATTGGGGAGAGGAGCAGTCACAAAGATAGAGTGAATGAAGAATGATAATGATACAAAAAAAAGGAAAGAAAGAAAACAGAGACAAAATTTAGAAGGACAGACAAGCAGGGTGGTTTTGTTACCACCATATTAAATTTATTACATACTTTAAAAAAGCTGATATGGAAGTTTTATAGTTTCCTGTGAAAAAAATGGAAAGAAAGAAGAGAACAATCCCTCAAAATCAATAAAGATAAAGTAAAAAGGGAATCACTGAACAGAGTTGATAACCTGACAACACCACATTTAGAATTTCCTGACATTATAATGCTTCTAAAATCACCTGCAGATCAGTCCATCTGCTTCTGGATACACAATTCCCAAATGAATTCCAGTGCTAACTATGTATCCATCCATGCATATGTATCTAAGAATCAATCATTTTTCATATATAGTAAAATGTGGGTCATACTTTTGGATCATCATCCTGGTATTCATTAAGTTACAAGAGGGTTAATGGGCAGTGTGGTACAATGAAAATGAGCAAAGAATTTGGTAGAATCGGCTCTGAATGAGAACCATGACATTATCCCTTGGAAATGGTGTAAATTGTTTCCCTTTCATTTGTAAGACAAGGGTATCAGACTAGGTGAATCCAAATGTCCTTTCTGGTTAACAGAACCTTCCCAGGTAAGGACAGATAATGTGAGGAATGGTGGTGATAGTGTATAAATGTGGAAAGAAAAATACTGTTGCCAGGGATTTAGTAATATTGACTGGACTTTTTTTTTTTTTTTTCCCCAAAGCACCAGATGGTAAAATCACACCAACCAGCAATCTCTCTTGGGTATCTCTAGGACCAATTCCAACAAACGGTGAGCCCTGGGAAACTACTTTTATTTGGTTTACGGAAGGAAAAACCTACCATAGAAGCCAGCTGAATGTGAGAATTTTGTCATTTCAAAGCTCAAGCTTACTCATTTAGGCTCAGACTCCAGTTGGAAAACCTAAAACTATGTTCATTCAAGTTGCTCCTAGGGCTGCTCCACAGCCTAATTTTTGAGAATATCTAAGACTACCAGCACATTTTATTGTTCAGAAATAGTAAAAGTAATAGACATTATTTCATAGTCCAGTCAGATCAGGTGAAAAATATATATTTATGCTTTCCTTCCTTAATTTCATTAATAAAAGGGCAATTGTGCTATTTGATTTTATTAACAACAACAACAAAATTGCTTTTATGCATAACTATCTCCTAGCAAAATTTGAATCATATTTTTGGATCATGCAATGTGGTGCACTGAAAATGAGCAGTGAATTTGCAGGCATCAGATGACCTTGGTTGGAATCTGAGTTCTGATACTATCTATAAGACATGAAACAAATCATGCTACCTTCTATTTGAGCTTGACACCATTGATGATGTAGTAGACCACAAGGTGACCTTAGAGCTAGGGAAGAGTTGCTTTTGTCCTATAGCTGTGTGGACCTGAGCAAGCCAAAAGTTTTCTTGACAACTCTAAATACTCTTAAGTCACAGAGGTATTAATGTACATTAAGAAAGGGAATTTCTTCACCCATGAATTGTCTGTATAATAATAAATCCAATACCTATCCCTTTAAAAAAAAACCCAAAGTAATAAATAAATGAATAAATGACTATATATATGTGTCTATATATGAATTAATCAATTACCATGCATTTTTATTTATAGCTTTTTATTCATATTACATTGTAAGTTGTATACTGTGATATAATTCAAGCTAATATTAACTCACCATAATGAATTTTTAAAGTATTTTTAAAAGTGAGGGAACTTTACATGCTTTTTTTGTTTGTTTAGGTTTTTGTTTTGTTTTGTTTTTCAGAAATTCTAAGAACATAAAGAACTGGGTTGAAGTCCTGAGTTTGACATATTTTTGTGACCTTGGCAAATCACATAACTCTAGGCAACTTTTTAAAACTATCAGATACAGAGAAAGTGCTGTATCTGCTGAAGTGCTGAAATCACCATTTCCTCCCTGGGAACTACCTGAACTCATGAAATTACAAGTATTAATTAAAAAAAAAAAACAAAAAAAACCAGGTATTCTTATACATACACACACAAAATTAAACTTGCTCAAATTTTGATATTCAAATATCAATAAAAACTAAATTAATTGAAAATGTTTCAAAAAAGTTTTAGCATAGATCTTACTTTTGTTGATTCACATTTTGAGTCCTTTTCAGTTTCTTTTATTCTGCAATTCAACTTTTGCATGTCATTATTTGATTGTGAGTTCCTTAAGGGCAAGAGCATTTGCTTCTTTTGTCTTTTTTTTTTTTTTTTTTTGTATCCCTATCCTAATATAGTGCCTGATCAATTACAGGAGCTTAAAAATGTCTACTGATTGATTTTCAAAGGGAAAAGACAAACAAGAATTTCCTAGTATTAAATTCACTAGGATTCATCTCATAAAGTTTCCCCTGAAAACTGAATGTGGAAGGACATAGTATTGGAAACAAAATATTTTTATAGTTTAATTATTCTGTTCCATCAATCAACAGACACAAAAGCATTGTTGGTGGAGTTGTGAAATGATCTAACAATTCTGGAGGGCAATTTGTAACTATGCCTAAAGAACTATAAAACTGTGCATACCCTTTTATCAAGTGGTACCATTTATACTGGGTCTGTATCCTAAAGAAATCATAAAGGAAGGAAAAAGGACCCACATTTGCAAAAATGTTTGTAGTAGCTCTTTTTGTGGTGGCAAAGAAATGGAAAATGAGTAGATGCCCATCAACTGGGGAATGGTTGATTAAGTTATGGTATATGAAAGTAATGAAATTTTTTTTATAAAAACTAATGAACAAAATTTTAAAAAGGCCTGGAAAGATTTACACCAACTGATACTGAATGAAGCAAGCAAAACCAGGAACACATTGTACATAGTAATAGCAAGATTGTGGGATGATTAACTATGAAAGACTTGGCTCTTCACAGTGGTTCAGTGATCCAAGACTATCCCTATAAACTTGGAGGGCAAAATGCCATCTGCATCCAGAAAGAGAACTATGGAGACTGAAAGTAAATCAACACTATGTTCACTTTTTTCTTTTTCTTTTTTTTTTTTCTTGTGGTTTTCCCTTTTTATTTTGATTTTTCTCTCCCAATATGATTCATAAGGAAAGGTATAAAAAAAAAATGAATGTACACATATACCAGAAAATGAATGTATTTTTTACATGTAACTTGGGGGGAGAGGGAATGTAAAGCCCCAGAGGGTAGAATCTATTCTTATGGACATTCCCCCAGAAAACCAAAAACAATCAGGTGAAAATTTTTTTTTCTATTTTTTTTTCCTATTTTTGCAGTGTAACACTCTGCAAAATTCTCAGGGTTCTTCAGCCAATGAAACAAGAAATTTTGACAGCAAATAAAGTATATAGGCTATAAGAACTCTTTTTAATCCAGAAGGTAACACCTTATAGCCCAAACCTGGTACTTTAGAGAAGAATTACATGGACAATTAAGCAAAAATAATGTGACTACACATCATGCCTGACAATATCACATAAACACAAAGATACAAGAAGTCTACATTCCTTATCACAAGATCTTTTTAATCTTCCATTAGACCCATTAGCATTTTTTCTCATTGCAAAGACCAATTTCTTTTAGGTATTTCCAGGAAAGTAAATTAATATGTAACAGCTTTCTGTTATCCAGCACAGTAAGGAGAAAAGCATTTCTGGTTAACAGAAAGGTACTAATGGAAGATCTCACACTGATGAATTACCAGCCAAATCTGCTTTTACTATACTCATTTCACTAAAGAAAGAACTATAAATTCTACAGAAATGCTCCAGAAGGATTTCTAAGTCTGTCAACATGCAGATGGTGTGTGTGATAGTATTGGTTTTGTGGCAAAGTAAAACCGGTTTTTTGACTATAGAATTTAAAACAAGAAAGCTCAACAAATTTTAATTGAAGGGGGTAGGGAATAAACATATCTATAGGCTATCACTTGCTCCAATATTTCCTCAAGTTTCATTAGTATAGTATACTTTATGCTTCTTTGCACTTGTGATAGAATTTGGTTTTTGAAGAGCTGGATAATGACTATAGTTACACATGCCTAACCTCTATCAGTAAATAAACAAAACAAAACAGGGAGTGATATGTGCACAAAATTCAGTACAGTCACTGAAAGGACAATTCATTTTAAAAACTTTATTTCAGATTCCTGGGTGAACTTGGTGGTATACTGTTTTATTGACCATAATTCTTAAAGAATTTCTCTTTGAAAAAAATGTCATAGGTTGTGGAAAAAGAAAATGAGGAAGATGGCATTACATCAGACTCTGAAGAAAGAAAATGAGCACATCCCAGAGTTTTTCAGTTGGTATATCCTAAGTCATCTCTATTTGTAAGGTAAGTGAACTGGACATTTTACATTAAATATGTAACAGTCACTACTTACTCTGGCTCACTCCCATTGTCTAAGAATTATTGTTCTTCAGTCATGTCTGATTCTTCCTGAGAAGATCCATTTGGGATCTTTTTGAAAAAGTTCCTGGAATACTTTGTCATTTTCTTCTCCAGTTCATTTTACAAATGAGTAAACTTAGATAAATAGAATTAAATGACTTGTCGGGGGTCACAAAGTTAGTGAACTCAGATGAGTTTTCCTGACACTACTATTCTACCTAGCTAATCCTTGCCTAAGGATAACAAAAAGACTAGTCTGCTGATCTCCACTATCTTAGAAGCCTCCTGAACTACCTGCATATTCTGATAGAAAAACCTCTAATACCACCAATATAATTTGATAAGATTAACTATAGAAAAATATCCCTACCAGAATAAATCTGATCTTTGGCAATACTTACCATAACACAAGCAAGTTATAAACTCAAAATTAAAATATTTCCCTTCCCTTCTCCCAAACCTCCCTTCAATCACAGGACATCTATTACTCAACCTCCCAAACAAGTGGATGAGCATAATTACCTACTGGATCCCTTTTGTAGTTGTAATGTCCCTAAAGATACATAAAACCCTATATTAAGTGCATTTCCCTCTGTTAGGCAGAGTTGCTAGCCACCTGGCTATGTCCATCAGCTGATGCTAATTAAACCTTTATTTGGCTAAGCTTACCCCTTGATTTATTGACCGCCAGTCAAATTGACCTTAGCAGAATTTAAAGATCCAGACAATTTCAGCTATGCAGTGAAAAGAGACTTTAAATCTTCCTGACTGAAACACAGCTACTGCTTTTTAGAAGTCTAACAGTGAAAAATTTGTTAATTTTCTGAATATTGTGATGCCCCTAAGAATCTTATGATTCCTGGGTAGAGGAATTTCCCAACAGTTGTAACATTCAATTTGGAGTACTTAGCTTCAAGATCATCACCTTATTCCCCATATCCAGAATTGGGAAAAAAAAAAAACAAAAACAGATGAGGAAGGAAAAAGAAAAACAAAGACACCAATCCCATATTTCTTGGGGCTACAGGGTCTAAGGAGAGAGAGGTTGCCCTCATGACTTTCTGCAATTATTGCATCACAAGGAACAGAAAATTAACAAGTCTTTTACACTTAGACTTCTAGAAAAAGAGTAGCTGTGCTCCAGTCAAGTAGATTTAAAGACCCAGTCAGTTTCCACTGTGTAGGAAGTGAAAAGAGGCTATTCACATCCTTGTGGTAAACCAATGCAGAATGTGAGCCTAACATCTCACATTGGGAGTTCTCTTCAGGAGATAAGAATATGTATGCACCAAGCAAAGCCCTGTTACAACTATATCACTAAGATTCTAACATAATTATCATGTAGTGGATATCCTGCCATCTAGGGGAGGGGTGGGGAGTAGGGGGGAAAAATTTGTAACAGAAAGCTTTGTAAGGGTTAATATTTAGGAATTACCCATACATATGTTTTGCAATAAAAAGTATTAATAAAAAAATATCAATATGTTTATCCCCAAAAATGTCATAGTGATAAATAGGTGAATAGTAAAAAAGGAAGAGAGAGAAAAATAAAGAAAAACACCTTTTTCCCATCTGATGCAAACATAAAGATCACAGAAAGTGGTTTTTCATAGGGTGATTTCACTTCCAAATCTAACAAGAGTATATGAAAAATAAGAATTAAATAAAATAAGGAAGACAAAAGAAGATATCTGAAAAGAAAGAATCATTAAATCTTCTGTAGGATATTTTAAATCATGCTCTGATCTAATTAATCAGTCTATTAGTAGTCAACTAGCATTTATTCACTCCTTCAATGTGCCAGACATTGGTCTACGTACTGACATTAGATGTAAAGATTATTATAATAGGGAATATTACCTTTTATTCTTCTAGCAATTGCAGAATCACAAAAAGGCAATCTCAGGTTAGGAAGCAATCTCAGTTGCTATATAATCAACTACTATTTGGAGAAAAGCTCCCTTTCAAATATATCCAAGTAGTATTTCTTCTGCTAATCCTTAAAATCTCCAGTTAAGGGGGTTATACTACCCCACTCCTAAGAAAAGCTATTCTACTTTCGAGAAGTTCTAAATGTTAGGACTTTAAACCTAAAGTGGCTTACTTCTTTATAATTACTGATAATTCTTCTGGGAGCAAAGGGAATAAGCCCAATTCCTCTTCCATATAATAGTCTTTCAAATACTTGAAAGCATATATGTCCATATCAATATTTTCTTCTGCATTCAATAACCTTGTTTCCTTGGGAAGATCTTCATAAAGATACACCATTATATGAGAAGATAACACTTGTCTATTGCAACAATGCACACATCAAGAAATATATGATACTTCCAGACTATTTCACTATCGTAAATGAAATTGCTTTTAAAAAATGAAAGGGATGTGGAAACTTGCTTACAAACACTATTCACATCAACATTTCACAACTATGAAATCAAAGAGTTCCAAAGATGAGAATCCTTTGAAAACAAAGTGAATATTTCCTTTCAAATGCTACAATTCTCTATTGTTTGGAAGTCAAGCAAAGACATACTTGATTAAAAGTGGCTTTTTATATGTGAAAAAAAAAACAACTATATCACTAAGAAGAAGACAAAAAAAAAAAAAAACAACTTGAACTCTGTACTAGTGTATAAACATAAGCCATAGCACATATATCAGATATATTATTGAGACACAGAATCTCCAAGCTGAAAGGGAGCTCTTATGGCATATTTTTCAACCTTAACAGACATCTTTTACTTAAATATTTTCAAACAAAACTGAAAATTTGGACAAAATTTATAACCACATGAAGAAAAAAATGTATTTAAAACAATAATACCTTAAAATATACATTTTTCATTTATGTGATTTAATAAAATAGGACCAAGAAAATGATATTGCACTCATGACTAGAAAAATGGAAATGGAAAGAACAATTATGATTCATTTAAAAGTGAATGTTATAAACTTCTAAGCAGAAAGCATGGCACCAAACAAGATATAAGAAGACACTCCAATCTCACACCTTTGCAGAGGGGGGAGGTCTAGGGTTATGGTACAATGAACATTTTGTTTGACTCTCACAATGCATTCATCAATTTTGATAATTTATAATTTTTTTACATTGAAAATATTTGTTATGTTAAATGGCTCACTGGGAGAGAGAAAAGAGGAGGAGGAATTCTGGGAGATATTTTGGTAATAGGAAAAAAGTAATTTTTTTTAAAAAAAGGAAAATATTAAAAATGTTATTTCTGTTTATCTGTACAGAAACAACAATCCTCCCCTGACTTCTTTTCCCCATGATCCTGAATGGGGAATTCCCTGAATTGATTCATACATTAAGGATTTCATAAAGTTTCATAAAGACATAACAACAAGAATCTCTAAGCAACTTTCAGAAAAGGCAACTGGGAAATGATGAACAATGAATAAACATATCCCTCACTTCTCTTTGGTTTGGGGCAAAAACACAAATCTTCATTCCCAAGCTATTTCTGTGATCAAAAACTGATGGAACAACAACACAAATCTCCAAGCTTTGTTGTATCTTGGTACAAGTCCATGTAACCAAACTCTATTTATTTAAACTTGTGTATAAAAGAGGAGGTGGAAGATCTTTTCTTTCTTTCTTCTTTTTTTTTAATGTGCTCTTGTTATTACAAGTATCTCTTCCTTTTACCTTATAAGATTAAGTCTAGATAAACCTACCTTTCTACCTTACTTATTTCTAACTCCTTTTATACTTCTCCCAAATATGTTTCTCCTTTAATGCTTTAATCTCATCTCTTTAATGTATCCCATAAACATACCCATTCTTGTCTCTTTCTTCTCCTTTAATCCCCCAATTTATTTTTTCTTTGAGATCCAAGTCAAATTCCACTTTTTTGAAAATCTCTTTTTATACCCAGATATCTTTCCCATCTTTGAAGTCTTATAACATTTGAACCATATACCTCTAATACTCAAGCATAGAAATCAACTTTAGTATTAACTTATTAATTCATATAAGCTTTGTTAGATGAGGTTTTATTTGCTCTTACTCAAAGTCAGGCTTCTACTCTAGCTACATCCACACTTACTCCTTCCTATAGTCTGCTTGCTTGTGACTCTTTCTGTGTCTTTTGCTCATTAGAATATAAGTTCCTTAAAGGTAGAGACTGTCTTAGTTGATAATATTTCTATTTCCAGTTTTTACGGTTGGCACAGAATAAATGCTTAATAAATGCTCTGTCTATCTCTATCTCTCTACCATCATTAAAAGTAAAAAAAAAGTTAGCATCTTCAAATGATTTTATATTTTCTACAGTCATGGTTTGACACTCAGTTTAATATTCCTAGAATTTAGAGTATCTTGGAACTAGAGAGTCCCTCAGGTATCATGTAGCCCAACACTCTCATTTTATAGATCAGGCAACAGAACCTCAAAGATGTGAAGTGATATGTCAAAGATAACGTAGCCATTTAGCAGCCAAACCAGGACTAAAATCCATGTCTTCCAAGATTTAACTGAATCAACATTTCTGTTAACTTGTTCTAACATACTACATACTACTTCTTAATTAAAAAAAAACAAAACAAAAAAAATTCCTCCTAACTTGGTTCCAAGACCTGGAGTCTTGGAGCAACTAGAATTGAATTAAATGAAATGAGATTTGAAAATTGTTTTTTCCCATGTTTTATTTCTGAAAAGAGCAAGTGGGGTGGGGAGGGAAAAAAATCTTGAACTTTACAAAACTATCCTTTTCTGGTTTCTCATTAAATAATTAGCTTAGGTTTGTCACAGATATCCATAAGAAAATTCTAGAATCTTCAGTTAATATTCTCTAGTAGTCCTTGATATTTAATTATTTCACTCAGATTTCAAAGGCAAATTCTGGAAATCCTCAAAAATTTATGGAATCCTTTTTTATTTTCATGATTGTAGTCTTGAGTAATCCTTAAAACTTTTTTATATCCTGACATCTAACTCTGAAAAAAGAAGCAAATTCATTATAACATTTGTTTATGCTTCCCTTCCTTACTCCAACTAAATAGAAGTCCTCTCTAATAATATATTATTATAAGTTACACATATTCACTTTCAAAAGATAGTATAAGTATAAATTAGATATATATGCACATGTATATATACATGCTTGTATGTATTATACATGGTCATATGTATGCCACAATGCATGTTTACACATATATGTAAATAATTATGTGTATGTCACACATATATAGAAAAAGAAACTTAATTGAGATTACTTGCAAAGTATTTGACAATGAAGATAATTAAAAAATCAGATCCAGACATTTTTCTGTCATCTTTATTTAAGGACAGAAAATTTTGTGAAAGGCTGCTAATAACCAATGAATTAATCTTTGAATTTATAATTATTTTATTTAACTATTAAACAGCTTTGTTTTCTGGACACATTTTGCTTTATATGACAACATATGAAAATTAGTTTTATTCAACTTTATTTAGTTTATTTGTAGTGAAAATAGAAATTGTATTTTATGAAAGGCTAGGAACAATGATTATATGAGTTGAAAATGTATTTATTCAAAAAGGCATGAATATTCTGTTACAGAGTTCTATTGATGTGGCAAGGTAGTGCATTCTCTAGTGATACTTCCTGATCACTAGTACATACTGCATTATGAATGTGTTCTCCATTAAACTAAATAATATCTGATTGGAAGTTATTAAAAGAACATGGAAACTCTTCTCAAAGGAAAGTTATAGAGATATTACTGGAACTTCCTATCTCTCATTTACCATCTGGGCTCCTGCTTTCTATTTTTATCACTTCAAAAAACCGGGCAGGATAAGAGATTGTAAGGAAAAATCCTTGGAAAAATAGAAGTGAAAAAGTGCTCTGGGTTTATGGTAGAGGTCAATACCCTCTTCAGACTGGTCTTTCCAGTCATCCCTGATTCTTATTCTTAAGTGAAATTAGTTTGAAAAGTTGGAGGAAGCATTAAGGTGGAGAGGTAAGAAACATTTCATGAAAAGATAACATACCATTATTTAATTTTTCCATAATTCCAAGAAACTGTTTTGTTTGGTCATTTATCAGTTGTGTCTATCTCTGTGAGCCCATTTGGTATTTTCTTGGCAAAAATATTGGAGTAATTTGCCATTTCTTTCAGCTATTTTAGACAAGAAACTGCGGCAGAGAGTTAAGTGACTTGCCCAGGATCACACAGCTAGTAAGTACCTGAAGCCAGTTTTGAACTCAATAAAAACTCACTATTCGGCAAAAACAGCTGGGAAAATTGGAAACTAGTGTGGAAGAAAATAGGGCTTGACCCATACCTAACACCACATACCAAGATAAGATCTAAATGGGTTCAAGATCTAGAAATAAAGAGCGACATTATAAGCAAATTAGAGGAACATAGGATAGTTTACTTCTCAGACCTGTGGAGATGGAATAAATTTATGTCCAAAGAAGATCTGGAACTCCTAATTGAACACCAGATGGATAATTTTGATTATATTAAGTTAAAAAGCTTCTGTACAAATAAAAATAATGCAGACAAGATTAGGAGGGAAACATCAAATTGGGAAATCATCTTCACATTTAATGGTTCTGATAAAGACCTCATTTCTAAAATATATAGAGAATTGTCTCATATATATAAGAATTCAAGCCACTCTTCAATAGCTAAGTGGTCAAGGGATATGAGCAGACAATTTTCAGATGATGAAATTAAAACCATCTCTAGTCATATGAAAAGTTGCTCCAAATCACTATTGATCAGAGAAATGCAAATTAAGACAACTCTGAGGTACCACTACACACCTGTCAGATTGGCTAAAATGACAGGAAAAGATAATGATGAATGTTGGAGGGGATGTGGGAAAGCTGGGACACTAATACATTGTTGGTGGAACTGTGAACGGATTCAACCATTCTGGAGAGTAATTTGGAGCTATGCTTAAAAAGTTATCAAACTATGCATACCCTTTGACCCAGCAGTGTTTCTACTGGGCCTATATCCCAAAGAGATCTTAGAGGAGAAAAAGGGACCCACATGTACAAGAATGTTTGTGGCAGCCCTTTCTGTAGTGGCTAGAAACTGGAAACTGAAGGGATGCCCATCAATTGGAGAGTGGCTGAATAAATTATGGTATATGAATGTTATGGAATATTATTGCTCTGTAAGAAACGACCAGCGGGACGATTTCAGAGAGGCCTGGAGAGACTTGCATGAACTGATGCTGAGTGAAATGAGCAGAACCAGGAGATCATTATACATAGCAACAACAGTATTACATGATGATCAATTCTGATGGACATGACTCTCTGCAACAAAGAATTGTCTCAAACCAGTTCCAATTGTTCACTGAAGAAAACCATATACACCCAGAGAGAGGGATATGAAACATGGACCACAAAACATGGACCACAACGTAACATTTTCATGATCTCTATTGATATTTGCTTGCATTGTGTTGCCTTTCTCTGATTTTCTTTTTTTTTCTTGTAGATAGGATTTTTCTTGCATAACTTGTCAAGTATTTCAACATTATTAACATGTAGTGGAATTCCTGCCATCTAGGGGAGGGGAGGGGACTGGGGGTAAAATTTGTAATGGAAAGCTGGGGAACTACCCATACATATGTTATACAAATAAAAAGCTTTAATAAAAAAATAAAAAATAAAATAAAATGAATCTTTATGATGCTAAATGTTCATTTTAACAACTGCAACTGTGCCTCTGAGTTATGCTTTTACATTGATCAGAATTTTCAAGTCTTTCAAAGCTGTTTTTTTCTTAAACTATTGTATTCCTAATATATTTTTTCCTAGTAATTCTGCTTTAATTCACTCTGTATGCATTTTCCCCCAGATTTCTGAAGTGGTCATTTTAGTCATTTTTTAATATTATAGTGGTATTTCATTATATGACTTTATTATAGAAATATATATTCAACCATTCCCCTCAAATGGTGAGCATCATTTTTAATTTTCCAGGACTTTATTATAGCAAAAAGGACTGCTAAGAATGTTTTTATATATATGAATCATTTCTCTTTTTCTTGGCTCTCTTTGGGGATGTAAACCTCGTAGTAGAATTGCTGGACCAAAGGATATAATTTAATATATTTTGGGGTATAGTTCAAAATTTCTTTTTAGAAGGTTGGACCAATTTACCAGTGCTATCTTGCTTTGCCTGTTCTCCTATATCTTAAGATTGTTAATTTTCTATTTTGTGATCATTGCAAATTTTATGGGTATAAGATAAAACCTTTCAGAAATATTCAAATATTTCATGCTATCCTTGATAATTTGAAATTCTTTGTTTATGAATTATTTGTTCATAAGCTTTGACCAAAGTATTAATTCGCATTAAGAGAGAGATCTTCCCTATCCAGATTTCTCTATGATAATGAAATCATGAGTCAAGTGAGGAAAAAAAAATGATCTAACACCTGGATCAAATTTTGTTTTTTGCCTACCTAATTTTAATTTTGCCCAGCTCTTATTGTCATTCATTTCTATTAATCATGTCCAATTCTTTGTGATCTCTTTTGGGGTTTTCATGATGAAGATTCTGGAATAGTTTGCCACATTTTACTCAGTATTTCTTGTCAATTATAGTTGTTCATCATGTAGCTCATATTCTTGCCTGAAATATTTCATTCAATTGATTCTAATTCTTATTTTTGAAGCTGTTTGACTTATTCAATTTTCTATTTTTCAACCAGGACTAAAAGTTTGGATAATTATTACTTTATTATCATCTGATGACTGGTACTATTACATTATTACATTACTTTCAATATTTCATTATTTGAAATTCTAGACTCTTTGTTCCTCCACATTATTTTTTCTAACTCTTTAAGATAACAACCTTATCATTTTGGCAAGGCATTAAGCACATCAAGTAATTTATCTAATTAACATATTTTTATTAGCTTAATGGAACCTAAATGTGAACAATGAATACCCTCCAACTAATAATCTTCTTTTATAATACATAATACAAATTTTTTTATTTGTTGTATTTATAAAACAAAAATCTTGTGTGCTTCAATTCATTGGTTCTTAAATATTTCATGCATTTTGTATTTATTCTGAAAGGGATTTTGCTTTGTATTTTTTCTTGTTTGAGCTATTGATATATAGAAATGCTAGTGATTTTTGTGGATTTCTTTTGTCTTATCAAATAACCACCCTTCTTTTGTATTTTGTATTTAGATTTTTGTTTTCATTTTATATTTTTCTTCTCTAATTTTTCAAAATTTCTTTTTTATGTTAGAATTGTTTCCCCTCTAGTTTCTAAAATAATACTGTATCTATTTTTGGTTTGTATATGAGTGTACATGTTTTTCCTTTGAGGAAAAATTTATATCTTAACTGCATCTCATTTTAGCATGTTGTCTTATTTTTATCTTTCTTTTCATCACTGTTATGAGCATGATTTTTCTAAATTAGTCTCTAATTCTGCTTCCATATGATCCTTGCAACCTTGAATAGGAAAAATTTAAAGAGCCTTGATGAAAAGTTTGATTAATCAAGTAAATAATGTTTCCTTTAAAACTTTTGTTTTTCTGTTTTTCATACTGAAAGAAAAACTGCTTGGGGGAAAAGTTCTCAAAAATCTATTAATTTGTTAGTATGATTTTCTATTTTATTCAAAATGAAGTAGGAGGAGGTTCTGTAGAGGCAGTCAGAATGAGGAAAAATTAATAATCAATATGTGCCAAAATAAAAAAAAGACAAACTTGGTAGGCAAAGATGTGTTGAAATATTAAAGAGGATATAAATAATAGAGAATTTAAAAAGAAAGTTAAAAGCCAATTGTTTCATTGTTTATAATTTTAACAATTTCCTGTTATTTATAACAAGTCATTATCATGGGACTGGAATAATGATAGAAAGGAGATTGATGTCACACTATAGAAGCATTTGTAGTGAAAAATATACTGATGTATTTTAGAAAAAGTTTAGTTCCTAGTCCCAAGTAATACTTTTTGGTGCCCTGTGGCCTGCAATCTTCTTCTTTAAAAAATAAAAATTAAACAAAGTGATCTCTAAAACCACTTCTAGTTCAAATACTGATTCAAATTAAAGCAAGTAGACAGTTAAGTTGTAATCAATGGGGCCTTGTTATAGGCTATCTTCACAAACTTTCTCTTTCCCAGTCTAACTCCATCCCAAGTTTTCATTTCAAAGTCATCATAGCAATCTGAATTTTTAAAAATAAAAATCTCATAATAAGTTAGGACAGTTTTTGGTTGATTCTGTTTAGCTCAAGTCAAAGATAATTGAACACAAACATTATCATCAGCTCTTTTTCGATATATTTTAATGCTAAAGTTAGCTTTGAGCACCTTTTTCCCCCCTTAGATCAGATTTATAAATTAGAACAAAATGAAAATGGTGAGGGAGTTATAAATTTGGGTGAAGCAGAAAATAGAGATGAAAGAAAAGACATTGAAAACTTTAAAACATCTTTAACTCTACATACTACTTATTAAGCTTTAAAATTTCCTGGCATTATCTATTCTAAGAATCAAAGCATGTGTTTGGTTTATATTCCATATAATACTACCTTAAGTTTAACATGTTAATAAATTTCATTTAGCTATAAATACCTCTTGTTCATCTAAACAGTAATGGTCATGTACTAACAGAGAAATGCTTTTTATTTTAAATAAGATACTATTATTACTTCTGGTGTTGAGTAGCATTTTAAGTTCCATAATTGCCCTTTCACTGTAACATCCAACTTAACAAAAGTGTTTTTTCAAATTAAAATTTTAAAATGATGGCCAATTGAGTACCTAGATATATAGATGATGCTTTACATTCTACAGGCAGATTAATTTTCATTTCTTCTTGTCTGTTTTGACCCATGACAATCCTCCAAGCTCTCTTTCCCATCCTTTCCAAAAACAAAAACAGAGAAATTTATGACTTTACCATATACTCTAACTGACATTCATCATACTGGACTGACTTTACTATATTTACAGAAATAAGGAAATCATTTCATATAAACATTGATTTTATAAATATATTCTTAAAGATATAGTAGGACCTAATGCAGCTTTTTCCTTATCTGACAGTTCAATGCTTATTTTCAAGAACCCATGCAGGTTAGCTGAGTCAAGCTAAATACTGACAATCACTTTGAAGTAGATCTCCTTTGATTCTTCAACCAAACCTATTGGATTCACAGATTTTTCAGGCACTCAAACGTTCTATACTTTGTGTATATTTTGGTCTATCTTGAGCCATTGGCTGCAAAAGTTGTCTGTGCACATCTACCCTGTTTGGAGATTAGGACAGATTGTGAAGGGAAGGTTTTCTCTTCTCTGCATCAAGAAATTTATAAAATGTACTTTTTAGGAATTAAAGAATTGTGTGCAGAAGAAATTGAGTATCATGAACCTTACAACACCTTATTTTAATTCATCTGGATTTATAAAGTAACACTTCTGCATGCCACTTTTCATACTTTACCAAGAAGCATCTGACTGACATATTGAGGCTGGAAATAAATGACATTAACAAGACATGTTTAATAAGTGAAACAGGGCTTGCATATAAAAAAAAAAACAAGAACTGATTCGGGAAAAGATAACAGAGAAGACATTTTTACAAATGAATCACAGTTTCATAGGCATAAATGCCAACACTCTCTTCTTAGAAAAATGCAAGCAATTCTTCTGGTAACCTGATAAATACCTCTTGGAAATAAAATTCCAAAACTAGTCTATAAACCAAAACCAGAGTTTTGTTGTACAAAAATATGCTTTAATCAGATGTTCATTTCCTGAGACTTTGTGCTAAGTACAATAATAAGTTCATGGTATAAGAGACTCACTTTGTAAGTAATAGGATATAAAGCCCATCCTTAAAAAGGTCCTTTATTAAATACTGGAAGGAAATTCAAAATGATGCATATTTAGTTCTTAAATACCAACAATAACACACCTCAAGTAAATAAATTGTAAACTCATACTTTATCATGTAGAAATCTCTGTAAACTAGTGATTGTCCAACTAATTAGTCTCTGGTGATGTATTTTTTTCAAAGATCAATAAGGACCACTAACAGAATAAGAACAATAAATAAAGTTATATTGAATTTATTAAACATATGCCTATTATGTTGAAAATGTCACACCAGACAACAATGCATAGTTACACATGTTTTGACTGTTTATATGTTTAGCATGTGTTAAAAATGTACCTAGAATAGATTAAAATATCTTTTTGGCTATCAGTTAAAAACTATGTTATTATTGTTACTTGTCTTTACCTGACAACCCTTTTAACTCCACTCTCCTCTAAAATGAACTTTTGTGCACCCCTTAGGAAACTGGAGTTATGTCTTATTTGTATCCTATTATTATTTTTTAAATCATTTACTGATCTGACAATGTATAAAATATTCTGTCCTGCTACTTTAATATTTCTCTTCTGTGGTTGGAAGATACATTTCATTATCTGTTTTCTGAGACTTTTAAAATTACTCAGTCTGCCTTCCTTTTAGTGACCTTTTCATTTACTGATATTGTAGTCATTTTGTATATTGTTCTCTTGGTTCTAATTATATTACTGCATCATTCTAAATACATTTCAGCATGATTTTTTTTTTTCCAGACCTCCTTATACCCATTGTTCCTTACTGTTCAAAACTATTCTGTTAAATATATCATAGTTGTTTTTTTGTTTCTTTATTTTAGCCATTTGTAATCAATGAGTACCCACTTGATTTATAGTTGGTGTGAATGATTTCATTTTTAATATATCTGTGTTTCTGTCTTGACTTCCTAGGAAGTATGCCCAAGAATGGAACTGCTAGATCAAAACTGCTAGATCACTCACTTTTCTTGCAGAATAATAATATTTTTCCACTAACAGCATATCAATGTCTCTATTTTGTCATTGCTCCTCCAATATTAATCATTTCCATCTTTTATCATTTTTGGCAATCATCAAAGTATGAGCTAAGATCTCAGAGTTGCATAATTTTGTTACTATTTTTTATATTTAATCTGATCCACATTTAATGTGATAATTTATAGTTTTTATTTTGAAAAATTTATGTCCTTAAACATATTTTATTTTACAGTCAAATAAAATAAAATGAATTTGTTTTGTCTAATCAAAAATACAGTAACAACTGTATCATTAATATTTAAAGGTGTTCTGTAAATGTTAATTAAGATGGACAATGCCAGGAGAGATGATTTAACAATTATAGGGTTCCCCAATTGAGAAATGTTCAAAGGTTACCAACAGAAAATTTTTAGATGAAATTAAAGCCATCTATAATCAGATGAAAAAATGCTCTAAACTTCTATTAATTAGAGAAATGCTCTGAGGTACAGAGTTCATCTTCCACATTGGTTAAGATGGCAGGAAAAGATAATGACAAATGTTGGAGAAGATGTGGGAAAACTTGGACACTAATACATTATTGGTGGAGTTATAAAATGATCCAAATATTCTGGAGAGCAATTTGGAACTAGGCCCAAAGGGCTATCAAACTGCTAACCCAGCAGTACCACTACTGGGCCTATATCCCAAGGAAATCATAAAGAAGGAAAAGAACCCACATGTGCAAAAATGTTTGTATCAGTTCTTTTTATGATGTCAAAGAATTGGAAAATGAGTAGATGCCCATCAACTGAGAAATGGTTGAACAAGTTTTAGTATGTGAAGGTAATAGAATATTATCATCCTATAAAAATGATGAATAAGCTGATTTTAGAAAAGTCTAGAGGGCTTTACATGAACTGATGTTTAGTGAAACAGAACCATGAATAAATTGTACACAGTAAAAGCAAGAATTTGTGATGATCAACTAAAAAAGACTTGATTCTTCTCAGTGGTTCAGTGATCCAAGGCAATCCCAATAGACTTTGGACAGAAAATGCCATCTGCACCCAAAAAAAGAACTAAGGAGATTGAACTTAAATCAACACATTCTATGTTCACTTCTTTTTCTTTTTTTTCTCTCCCGTGGTTTTTCCCTTTTGTTCTAATTTTTCTCTCCCAACATGATTCATAAATCAATATGTATTATAAATAAATTAATTAATTAAAAAAAAGAATTATTGTAGGCACAGCTAGATGGTGTAATGGATAGAACATTGGCTCCAAAGTCAGGAGGACCTGAATTAAAAAAGAAAAAAAAATCATTGTGTACCTGAAAGTCATGATATAAAAAAATTGGCCTAGTTATCATCTTTCAAGAAATTATCAAGGAAAACTGTCCTGATATATCTATATTTTTTAAGAGATGCAAAAATGAAAACTCTCGAGAATATTATGGCCTAATTCAAGAGCTTTCAGGTCAAGGAGAAAATAATGTAAACAGCCAGAAAGAAACAATTTATTTATCATGGAACCACAATCAATATCATCCAAGATTCAATAGCTGCCACATTAAAAAATCGGGGGGCTTGGAATACGGTATTCCATAGGGCATATAAGCTAGAAGTACAATCAATAATCACCTATCTAGTAAAACTGAGTATAATCCTTTGGGAGGTAGATAGATAATTAATGAAACAGAGGATTTTCAAGAATTCCTAATGAAAAGACCAGAGCTGAATAGAAAATTTGACTTTCAAATATAAAACTCAAGAGGAACATAAAAAGGTAAATAAGAAAGACAATTTTGCATGATTCGATAAGGTTAAATTATTTACATTCCTACTTGAGAAAAAGATACTTGTAATTCCTAAAAAAGTCTTTCATTATTAGGGCATTTGAAGGCGTATACATGGAAAACAAGTTTAAGTTGAATATTATAGCTTGATATCTTAAAAAAAAATAAATTAAGAGGCTTGAGAGAGCAACACATTGGGAGAAGGGGGATAAAGAGGTAGAATGGGGTGAATTATCTCATATTGAAAAGGAGGAAAGTGATAAGAGAAAAGGGGAATAGTGATAGAAGGGAGAGTGAGGGAGGCAATAAAAATCACCAGCAAAATACTTTTTGAAGATGCATAGTGTGAAAGGATAGAGGAAGTAGAATAAATGAGGAAAATAGTATAGAGAGAAATACACAATAATAACTGAAAAAATTTCTATATCAAGTTTCTCTAGTAAAGGACTCAATTTACAAATATAGAGAGAACTGAGTCAAATCTATAAGAAGAAAGTCATTTCCCAATTGATAAAGACCAAAAGACATGAATAGGTAGTTTTCGGATGAAATAATCAGAGTTATCTAGTCATATGAAAAGATGTTCTAATTCATTATTGATTAGAGCAATTCAAATGAAAACAACTGATTTTTTTTTTTACCCCATACCTATCAGATTGGCTACTGTTACAGAAAAGGAAAATAACAAATGTTAGGTGGGACGTAGGAAAATTGTGATACTAATGCATTGTTGGTGGAATTGTGTACTCATTCAGTCATTCTGGAGAACAATTTGGAACTGCTAGATGGGAAAAAATAAAATATTAAATTAAAAATTACTTGCCAAATATGAACATTAGATTTGGGTTTCATCACCAATAATCTTATTTTAATTTTAAATTAAAATCATTACCACTATCTAAAAGTTGGTTCCTAATCTAACTCAGATTCTATAATTTTTTTGTTTGTTCTCTTTTGTCACATATTAAGTAGGAATCTATAAAATATCAATTATCTGAAGTATATACAAAATCCAAAAATATATATATATATATATGAGAGAGAGAGAGAGAAAGAGAGAGAGAGAGAGAGAGAGAGAGAGAGAGAGAGAGAGAAATGTATGTTTGTACATGCTGTAAAGTATCAAATAACAAGAGATGCAATATCTAGTCTTACCCATATGGAAAGTTAACTCCCTCTGGCAAATAAGTATTCAAGTTGAAGAACAGATTTTCTATAATAAGCCATACACTAAGAGGAAGAATGGAATTTGGTATTGAAGTAAAGCCTATGTGTGTGTCTAAGTATTCCTTTCCCATTTCAGATACGAAGCCAGCCTAAGGTAGGTAGCACTGAGCACAAAATTAGAGGAACATTTAGAGATGTGTCTAAATGCAGAATAAAATAGCAGGGAAAGAATTTTTCATATTATGTTGCATAAGCAAATAAATGACTAGTCAATAAAGACTATATTGGGTATAGTAGGATTGGCTATAATTGGTCATAGTGTCTTATAAAATATATTTGAAACAATAATATTGTAAATCTCAAGAGAAAAATGTTCCTAAACTTATTATTGCCATTTCCTGGTATATAGAGGAAAATACCGTACAGAGACATCCAAAACTTTTTTTTTCCATTTCTGAAAGCTATAATTATGACTGTTCAAATCATAGAAAATCACATCTAATCTGCAATTGCAGAGATCTCAATGTCTTTTAAAAAATTGTCCATTGGTCATATCAACTCAGAAATGAATTATTTAGAATAGTCAATTTCACTATTTGCTTTCCTTAAGATACATTTTTATGACTTTCAGAAAGATAATAGTCTCTAAGTTCCATCATTTATGTGAATAATAAAAATCCTTACAGATAACTGTTTCAAACTCAAAGCAATCTACATGCAAAGATATGGAAACATTTTCTTTCTTACAAATGTAATAAACCCACAATAGAAAAATTCATGCTTTGGAAATATAAACAATTATATAAACATAATCATTCAAATAAATTTCTTATTTCTATTTACATGCATACAATATTAACTATTTTAGAAAAGATACCCATAGCATAAGTTTTAAGGAATTAAATATTTTAGGGTCTTACAAACATCATTTTTTCATACTGTTTACATATATTCTTTACTCTCTGCTAACATTGTTTTACTTAGAAAGTATCATACTAATATAAATTTATGATAATATAAGCCAAATGTTAACACTTGACATAGGCTTCAAGACTCAAAATATTAGTAAGATGTTAAATATAAATTGTTACTACTTATCTTGTGGTGACAACAAATCTTATTTTGAAGCTCAAGAGAAAGATTTTTTTCCATTTTAAAAAAATATCAAATATAATCACTTCCACATACAATCAGAAACCATGAATATGTATATGATTGGTTTGTTTTTAATGATATTAAGATTTTAACATTTTAGCAACCCCCTCTGATACTCCTTTTGCTCTCTTCTCTCTGTGTAATTTTTTGTTTCACTGATGCTTTTTTCTTTTTTGTGTCACTATTTTTTTTTTTAATTTAAAGCTTTTTTTTTTCAAAACATATGCTTGGATAATTTTTCAACATTAACCCTTGCAAAACCTTATGCTCAAATTTCCCTCTACTTCCCCTTACCCTTCTCTACATGGCAAGTAATCCAATATATGTTAAACATGGTAGAAATATATGTTAAATCCTATATACGCATACATATTTATTTATTTATTTTTCCTGAGGCAATTGGGGTTAAGTGACTTGCCCAGGATCACATAGCTAGGAAGTGTTAAGTGTCTGAGATCACATTTGAACTCAGATCCTCCTGACTTCAGGGCTGGTGCTTTATCCACTGCACCACCTAACTGCTCCCATGCATACATATTTATACAATTATCTTGCTCCCCAAGAAAAATCAAATCAAAAAGGAAAAAAAATGAGAAAGAAAATAAAATGCAAGCAAATAGCAATAAAAAGAGTGGAAATGCTATGTGATGATCCACACTCAGTTCCCACAGTTCTTTCTGTGGGTGTAGATAGCTCTCTTCATCACAAGATCATTGGAACTGGCCTGAATCATCTCATTGTTAAAAAGAGCCAAGTCCATCAGAAATGATCATCATATAATCTTCTTGTTGCCATGTACAATGATCTGCTGGTTTTGCTCATTTCACTTAGAATTAGCTCATGCAAATTTCTCTAGGTCTCTCTGCTGATCATTTCTTACAAAATAATAATATTCCATAACATTCTTATGCCATAACTTATTCAGCCACTCTCCAAGTGATGGATATCCACTCTGTTTCCAGTTTCTTGCCACTGCAAAAAGGGCTGCCACAAACATTTTTGCACAGGTGGGCCCCTTCCCCTTCTTTAAGATTTCTTTGGAATACAAGCCCAGTAGAAACACTACTGAATCAAAGGGTATGCACATTTTGATAGCCTTTTGGGCATAGTTCTAAATTGTTCTCCAGAATGATTGTATCAATCCACAACTCTACCAACAATGCATTAGTGTCTCAGTTTTCCCACATCCCCTCCAATATTTGTCATTTTCTTTTCCTGTCTTTTTAGTCACTCTGAGAAGTGTGTAGTGATACATCAGAGTTGTCTTAATTTGCATTTCTCTGATCAATAGTGATTTAGAACATCTTTTCATATGACTAAAAATGGTTTTAATTTCTTCACCTGAAAATTGTCTGTTCATATCCTTTGACTATTTATCAATTGAAGACTCTTATAAATTTGAGTCAATTCTATATATATTTTAGAAATGAGGGCTTTATCAGAATCTTTGATTATAAGAATTTGTTCCCCCCAGTTTATTGCTTCCCTTCTAATCTTGTCTAGATTGGTTTTGTTTGTATAAAAACTTTAAACTTAATATAATCAAAATTATCTATTTTGTGTTCAGTAATGAACTCTAGTTCTTTGGCCACAAATTCCTTTCTTCTCCACAGATCCAAGAGGTGAACTATCCTTTGTTCTTCTAATTTGCTTATAATATCACTCTTTATGTCTAAATCATGAACCCATTTCAACCTTATCTTGGTATATGGTATTAGGTATGGTCAATGCCTAGTTTCTGCAATACTGGTTTCAATTTTACCAGTAGTTTTTGTCAAATATTGAGCTTTTATTATGTCCTGTGAACTGAACCTATTCCACTGATCCATTACTCTATTTCTTACCCAGTACCAAATGGTTTTGATGACCGGTGCTTTGTAATATAGTTTTAAGACTGGCACAGCTAGGCCACCTTAATTTACATTTTTTTCATTAATTCCCTTGAAATTTTTGACCTTTTGTTCTTCCAGATGAACTTTGTTATTATTTTTCCTAGAAGTGTAAACTAATTTCTTGGGAGTTTGATTGAATGGCACTGAATGAGTAGATTAATTTAGATACTATTGTCATTTTTATTATAATCACTTGGCCTACTCATGAGCACTTGATATTTTTCCAATTGATTAGACCTGATTTTATTTGAGTGAAAGTGCTTTGTAGTTGTGTTCATATAGTTCCTGACTTTGCCTTGGCAGGTAGACTCCCAAATATTTTATATTATTCACAGTGGTTTTAAATGTAATTTCTCTTTGTATCTCTTGCTGTTGGACTCTGTTGTTGCATCACTATTTTAATTCACTCATTTTTCCTGTGCAATCTTCCCTTCTATCTCCCAAACAAAAGCCCTTCCTTGTAACAAATACATATCACCTTGCAAAACAAATTCACATGGAGATTTATTTCTTTATGAAAATACTTAAAATTAAGGTATATAATGCACTTTGTGATTTATTTCTTAGCTATTCTTGTAAAATGCTTACATGCTTAAATAATATGGCATGAATAGCAAAAATAAAATATTCAATACCACCTTATACTTATATAATATTCAATTTTCTTCCGAAAAAATCATGATCCTTTTCATATTCAAAGGACAACATTTTTTAAGTGAAAATGAGTCACTTTCTGGATGTTGTGTGTAGGATAAATACTTATACCTGAATTACACACAAAGTGCCGAAAAGGAAATAAGTAATTTCCAAAATGTTCACCTGGCAAAATCAAGCACCTAAAATTACTGTCACAAGAACTTTTTCTACAATGAGTAAGTAATCAAACAAATCATCAGAGTTTGCTAAAATATGATACTTTTGAGGCCAAGGTCAACAGTTTGTTTTTAATCTATGCCAATTATCTTTAACCTTTTATCACAAACTATCATTTCACTGAAACTGCTCTTTTATCATCAATGTCTCTTTCGTTAGGTTTATCCTATTCTATTTCTTTCTCCAAACATTTGACAAAATTGATTGACTCCCATTTCTTGGAAACTTTCTTGTCTGAGTTTAAGTGATAACTTTCCATCTTGGCTCATCTCCTACCTTTTGAAGTGCTCTTTTTCTAGATATTAATTTACATTTCACCCCAATTGTGGTTCACTAAGGTTGGACTCTTTTCTCTATTTTTTTCTCAATGAGCTTATCTATTCTTATGAATTTACCTATCATCTTTATGACTCCTATTCTCTTTGCAGAGTTTTGACTTCTCTCATCAGTCCTCTTCCTTAAAGATCTTACTGCCAATGCACACTGTTATCCAAAACCCAACATGTCCAAAATTTAACTCATCTGTTTCCTCCCAAATTGACTCTCCATTGATTCATCATATTTGTCAATACCAATGCCATTTTCCTAAATCTCTTGGTCAATTTTTTGGAATCTTTTCATTCAATCATTTTAACAGTCAAAAAAAAAATGCTTAATTTAGAGGCAAATAAGTTCAAATGCCCATGCTGCTCCTTCTTGTGACTTTATGAAATCTTCTATTTCCTCATCTATAAAATGAGTAGATAAATTAGGCAATCTCTAAAGCCTTTCCCAACTCTAAATCTGTGATCTTTCACTCATCAAAAGTAGACAAAAGTTTACCTCCTGTATCCAAATGGGCACCAATTTCTATTAGGTTGTTCTTTGAGATCTTCTTCAGATGTGTTGCTTTTTTTCTGTTCAACTGACCGCTCCCTTAAGATAGATATGCTTTCAGATTTGTCCCTCTGTTTATGTTCAACTGACCACTTCCCTAAGATAGATATTCATCATCATTAACTCTTAGATTACTGAAACAACTCCATACCTACATGAATCTCCCTACCTATAGCTTTGTCCTTCTCTTCCCCAGCTTTTATCATACATACTGATGAAGACTATAATATCTTTCTCCTATTGCAGAATTTGTATTATCTCCTTGGCTAGCCAAAACAAATTTAAATCTGTCTGACTAGTTCTAAGGCCTTCTATAACTTCATCCACTATATTATGAACTTTTGTCACTCAAACCAGAATCTTACCTGCCAGAACCCTTATCCCTGGCCTTTGATCAAGAAAGCTTTTATTAAAGGAAACCAAAAGACCTTCACAGGGGAATCTCTTACAAAGTTAAAGTGGAATCTGAAGATTGCCACTTCCACTCTTTAAGGTAAGAATGAATTATCTTAAAACTCTCAGGATATGAATATTATAATTGGGTCTAGACAAACAAAATTTCCTCTGATAAGACAGATGATTGAAAAATTATTGGACCTCTAAGATCAAAAAGGATTTGCTTCTGAGAATATAACCAGGTAAAAGTTTGGACCTCTTTCAGAATAAAGGGACCTCTTAATTCACTTCAAATTCTGGTAAAAAATAAAAACATTTAGATTCATATGAAAGTATGCATGGTCTTTACGCAAACTTTGACCTTTGGCTTATCTAGTAATTCATATGCTCTATATCTTTCTATGTAGACTTGTATTTACCATTCAATTTCTTATCTTCCAAACCGTGTTGTGTTCATATTGTGATTTATATCTGTGTAGATTCTGATCATACATATTATTAGTGACTACAACAATCCTGACCTCTGCCTTTTGGATTTAGTTTTCACTGAAAACCTTCCTTTGCCAAAATCCTGTCCACTTTGCCAAAAACAATTAATTATCATTTAGTTTTACTCTAATTCAGAACACATTCCCCACTCAATCTACATCTACAACTTAGACCCTGGCTAAAAAAGTTTTCTGTTCCCAAACCTACAGTTTAAGTTTTATTTCCCATAACTCACTTTCTTTAGTACATATTGTACATATTTGTCTTTAGCCAAAGTAGACTACTAGCTGATTCCCAGTCTTGCTTTGCCATTTTCAACTTCAATGAGGATGACCAGTCCCATCACATGGATTTGATGCCTAGGATATTTCCCTCATCTCTGTTCTTTTGACACAGCTCTCTTCCTTCAGAGTGATCATAAGCACCATTCTGGAATGAATCATTCTGGAATATTATGAATGTGATCATGAATCTTTTCTTGATCATTCCATTTTCACCCAGCTACGAAGAGACAGCTAAGTGGATCGACCAATAGAGTGCTAGGCCTGTAGTCAAAAAACTCTGAATTCAAATCTCTCTTCAGACATTGGCTAACTTTGTGACTCTGTACAAGTAATTTAACTCTGTTGCAGTTTTCACATCTGTCAAGTGGGAATAATAATAGCACTTCATTTTCAGGGTTGTAAAGCTCAAATAAGGTAATATTTATAAAGCCATTAGCACTCTGCCTGAAAAATAGTTGGTACTATATAAATGCTACTGTTATTGTGGTGGCTGTTTCTGTTGTAATTATTATATTAACTTGAACTCTTCAGAAATTTTCCAATAGTGCTTTGTTTATATCTTATTCTTACCCCAATCATACTATACATCTACACACACACACACACACACACACACACACACACACACACACACACATTTCTGTGTATAGCTCATCCCATTTAATAGACTGTAAGCTCTTTTATATGAGGGATTCTGACATTTTTCTACTTTGTTACCTCAGTACTTCAAACACAACAAACTTTAAGCATTGATTGAATTGAATTGAACATGTACTTTCCAATGTTAAGTCAAACTAGTCTCCTTTTTGACATTATGCTCTACACGTTGCATAATAATTTATATCCTTTGATTTTTCTGCTTTTCTATCCTAAGTGATTTTCATACATATCCCAAATTCTATCTACTTTTGAAGCCCAGCTTAAGTTCTCATTAAGTTCTCCTCACCAGTTACCATTGGTGTGCTCTTATCAGTAAATTCCAGTTGTATTTGGTGTACAATTCTCTTTGCTTTTATTTATTTATTAAAGCTTTTTATTTGTATAACATATGTATGGGTAGTTCTTCAACATTGACCCTTACAAAGCTTTCCATTACAAATTTTTCCCCCTAGTCCCCTCTCCCTCTCCTAGATGGCAGGAAGTCCACTGCATGTTAATTACATTAAAATACTTTACAAGTCGAATATATGTATACATATTTCCACACTTGCTATGTCTCTTTGCTTTTATATCAGCTAATGTTTCACAGAATTTTGCTTCCCCAAATACGTTATAAACTCCTTGACTGTAGGGACTATGTCTTAGACTTAGATGTTTAGCAAAAGTACTTCACTTTGTGAGTAATTTAATCAATATTATCCCATTACCATTAATAGGAAATCAATTTAGCATTGATGTCCCACTCCTGATAGATAAAAATAATTATAATTATGTACATGCAAAAGGGATATTATATTCTATTTTGATTAGTAAATGACTGAGGTAATTTATAAAAGTAATTAGTCATCAGAACACTAACACAGGCAGGTAGGTGGCATAGTGGATAGAGAGCTTGACCAAAAGTTAGGAAGAGCTGAATTCAAATCTATTTTAGAAACTTAGTAACATTGTAACCCTGGTTTAGTCACTTAACTTCTGTCTACCTCAGTTTCCTTACATGTAAAATGGGGATAATAAAGCATCTACCTGATAGGATGATTATGAAAATAAAATGAGATAATATTTATTAAACATTCTGCAAACCCTAAAATACTACATAAATTTTAGCCGCTGTGTTATATTAACACAACTCTCAAAGTACTAACCCTATTTCCCACAGAGAAATTTATGTTCAAGAAAATCAGAGATTATTATTTATTCATATACTTTTGAAAATTTTCAGAGAGAAATAACTGAGCAATAGAGGTGAAAATTCCTCCACTACTAAAGTGTTGGAACTGGGAATAAAACCTTACCTATGGTTTTGCTCATCTATGCTACTTCCACTATTCCCATATTTTAAAATAAAGATCAACAGAAAATAGATATCAGAAGTAGATGTCACTTTTCTACATATATTAATGAAATTGAAACAAGGAGTTAAAAAAAAAAGTATTGTTCAATGTGTTAACACAAATTCATTAGGATGACTATGCTGGGAATAGAATTCCAATATTTTGACACCAAGGATCAATAAGCCTACTGTCTACAAACTGTTTTGCCACAGTTTCCTATTAAAGAATGAGCTTTAGTGCACTGTTTCTGTTATTAAACAAAAACTGTCCTTTAGACATTGGACAAGCCTCTTTTTTTTTTTCCTTTTGCTTGTGTGTGTATATTTTTAGAAGATGGTCAATAATCCAAAATATATACTTTTGTTTATTTTCCTGCAACACTCAGAAACTATTAGTTATACTAACAAGTTTTGTGAGTAATTTCTTCATACTGATTAAAGAGTGTGAATGAATTTTCTTTTTATATATAAATAGTGTGCCAAAATTACATGTGCTGCCTTTACTCTTTCCTATTTTTTATGTACAAATTCTGTAAAAGTGCCAGTATTTAGATTATTCATTTTAGTTCTAAGTGAATCTGCAAGGTATTTCAATATAATTTTATTTGAATTTACCCTAGATATTATGGCATAACTTTGACACAATTAGAAAACTGCTTAAATAACTAGATTCACTATAGTTATCATTATGAAATTATTCATTAAAATGGCCATTTGAATTGTATTTTTAACATTATATCCATTTGAAAAGATTCTAGGCTACTGTTACATTAGGATTTTTGTTTATTTTTTCCTCACTGAGGCTAATCAATAAGTTATATTGATAACTGATAAAAAATGCAAATGAAATACAATTTCCCTTCAAATATTGTCCACACAGGACAGATATAACACTACTGCAACTGCAGCAGAATTCTATTTACAATGTTGATGAAGAAAGTTTACAGCTGATAAAAAAAACCAGAGAAATTTTCCCTATATGGAAGATGGGTACTTGTAGTACTGCATCAGCATTCCCTTTATTGCTAATGCAACTCTCTGGTGTACAATAGTAAACATTTTAAAGTTAAATACAAATAGCCAATTTTCCATGTCTCACTGTTCTGTTTGTTCTCTTTACTCAACAATAATTAGTACATATAACATAAATCATGCAATTGTTATTCTGAAGTGGCCTTTTAGGTCTTCTATTTCTTAATATTAAGGAGGAAAAGCATTGGAGAGAAAACAATTCAGTCAAGAAGAAGGAGAATATTGTTAGATTTTAAATGATAATAAATTGTTAATGGTGTAATGGTATTATAGAAGCAGGTCTCCAGTGAAACTTTTCAGGTAGCTGGACTTGGCCTTTTGCTGTTTAACATTTTTTTTTTTCCAATTCCATAGATAAAGGCACAGACACCATTCTTATCAAATTCTCAAATAAATACAAAATTAGGACAGAAAGCTAACATTCTATTATGACAGAGTTAGAATCCAAACAGAGATAAATAGTTCAGAACATGGGAATGAATTTATTAAAATGGACCTTACTGAGGATAAATGTAAAGTCTAACACTGATTCAAAAATGTATTTCATAAATACAAGACAAAGGAGGTATCTAAATTTGGCAAGTCAAATTTGGAACTTAAAATAACCACAAGAAAACAACTATTATAATCTTGGAGTATATTAAGAGAAAGATATCTCAGAAATGATTGATTCCATCTTAACTTTTTCCTGGCTTGATCATATTCGGAATTCTGTGTTTATCATCTCTATATTATCGTTTAGAAAGGACATTAATAAGTTGGAATGTCAGAAGAGTACAATCAAGATGGTAAAAGGTATTAAATCTATAGCATCTGGAGAAGAGAAGGCCTATACGGATCAGGGCAAGGGCAGGAGAATAAGACATAACTATTAAAAAAAACTGTAATGTGGAAGAGAAGTTGGTCTTTGGCTATTTGACTCTTAAATATAGTCTCATGAATTATCTGTGGAAAGTTATAGAGGGAAATTTATACTTGATAACAGGAAACATTTTCTAATATTAAGGTTTATTTGAAAGTAGAATGGACTGTCTTGGGAGATAGTGGATTCTACTTTGCAGGAGATCTTTAAGCAGAAACTGGGTGAACATTTAATGTGATGTTATAGAAGAATGTTGAGACTGAGTATTATAGTTTGGAGTAGATTTCAGAAATCCTCCTTGTAACTTAATTTCTGTCATTCTGTGATTGAAGTTTTATCATTTCAATGAAGTATTCCATAACTAGACCTCTGTACTTTGATTTTTCCTCCTCTGAATTCTCACATTGTTTACTTTACTCATTTATTTTAGCACTCAATTTCATGTTTCTTCCCAGCATTATTATGTTTCTTAACTGCAAAAACCATGTCTTACAAATCTTTGCACACTTCTCTCTAGTGTTTTGCACAATATTGACCATTCATAGATCCTAATCAATATTTGTTAATTAGTTTTCAATTATCATCTCTGTCAGCTACCTTCTAAATATTTCTTCTATTCCTACTGCCCTAGTAGATATATCTACTTATATATCCTTCTTAAGGCTCAAGATCATCAATAAACTTCAAAATTATTTAGTTCTAGTTGAAAAAGAGAAATGTATACTCATGGAAACAAATGAAAAAGAATAAATCTGAAATAATTTAACAGTATCAATAAATTAAATAAACACAAATTATGTGCAAAAAAACCCCATTTGACAAGAATTTCTGGGAAAAATGAAAAGTAGCCTGAAAGGAATTGGCTTTATAACAAATTCTTATATTATTTAATACAAAAACAAAATGTATATATTTTCTAAATACTAAGGATTTATGCCATAAAATTTAGCACATATGAAATAAATTTTACAATCATTCTAAGGGATAAACTTTTAATCAAAAAGGCATAAAGTTCTCTTACATAAGAAATAATATAATGAATAAAAAGAATATGAGGAAATTTATAAGAATTGATGCAAAGTACAGTAAAAGAACCAGGAAAACAACATACATGTTGACAATCACATAAATGGAAAGATCAACAATAATAAAAACCATAGGAAAAGAATGCTGTGAAATTTTAAAAACCAAACTTGACTTCAAAGAAGAAACATGAGAAGACATTCTACTTTCTTTACAGAAGAGGAAGAATATAAGTATTCATTGTATATGATGGCAGAATTTTTCCAGTGTATACTGACACTGACACACTGAAAAATCTATCAAATTAGATAGTTTTTAGGTTCTGTTTTTGCTGGGCTATTTTTCCCCTCCATTTCTTTATTTGTACACTAAGGGATAAACTCTGAGAGGAAATGATAGGGAAAAAAAGTAAGTGATTGAAAAAAAGGATTAATAAAAATTATTTTTAAAGAGGCTGGCCTGTCCCTCTATTAATCATTTAATCCATATGCACATATTAAATTCTTACTCTGTACTAGTTGCTGAGGATACAAAAGAAAAAAAAGCAAGAAAAGAAAAAAATAGTTTTTTTTGCTTTTGTAATAAAAGATAGTATTTATAACATAAATTAACACAAAATATATAAAAAGTAGTTTTGTTGTTATTGTTGTCACTAGTGATTGAGAGGTAGTAAAGAAAGGGCATCTAATTTCTATTCAAACATTACTTTCTTGTCTTTAAACCTTTATATCTTTGCTATACCTGAAATCTCCTTCCCTTTTCCTTTTTGTGGCATTCTTAAACTTCTGTTAAAGTCCAACACAAATGTCTCTTCTATGAACTTTTCTTCAGCTTCTCTTGATGATAGTCATTTTTCTTGAGCCAAGTCCTGACACTTGGTTTTACATCATTAGTGCTTCTATAGCATAATATGGTGACATATAATTATGTCTAACCTTCTCCCTGCAACACACACAATCTAAAATCCATCAGGATAGATACCTTGCCATCTAAACTTTGTATTCTTACAGTTTCTAGCACAGTGCTCTATGAAAAATATTTATTTACATATCAATGAGTGAATCATTCCAATCACTCAGTCTTTTATCCTTGGAGTAATTTTTTTTTTTTATTCTTCCTATTCTCTCACTCCATATATCCAGTTATCCATCAAGAACTGTCAATTGTACATATGCAATTTCTTTCATATCTTCAATTCTCAGTGTGACTATTCTAATTAAGGGACTCTTCTTGCTTATACTCCTTAATATACCTACATTTGATATTCTAATACTTCTATACTATAATCCTATAATATCTTCCTAAAGGATCTGATCTAGTCTCTTTCTTCTCCAATTCATCCTTTGCATCACTGCCAGAATATGTTCCTGTGTATAATCTTCCTAGGGTACTACTATTTAGATCACTTTATTTCTATGGTGAAAGATTTATAGAAGCTTGTAGTGGTCCACTAAGAAATATTAACTTGATCTAGTCACTCAAGTTCTTCGAAAATAGGTTTTCAACCAACATTCACAACTGTGACTCATACTAGGATATGATTCAATTTATAGGTTCACATATCAAGATTCACACTATTACAGATCCAGAGCAGGGAGGGACCTGGGAGATCATCTGGGTCCTATCACAAGGCTAGAATGCATCCTCACCATACTTTTCTCCTTTAGAAATCCAACTCATGAAATACCTTCTACAAAAAAACCTTCATAATACCCTTAACTACTAGAGTCTTCCCTCATTAAGCACTTTGTATTTTTTTTCTGTTTATATTTATTTTATATATATTTAGATTTATATTTGCTGCCTCTTCTATACTACTCTAAGTTCTTTATAAGTAGGAATTGTTTCATTTTTCATAATTATATCCCCAGTGCCTGGTACAGTGCCTGGCATGTAATAGATGTTTAATCATTGCTTATTGATCAGGTGTGTTAGCTTCTTAAGAGAGGGTCACAGGCAAGGAGAACTGGGTTCAAATTTCAACTCTGGTTGTGTGAAATTTGACAACTCACCTAATTTCTCAATGCTGGGGGTAATTCTTTTTTAATTTTTTTATTATTATTAAAGCCTTTTATTTTCAAAACATATGCATAGGTAGTTATCAATATTCACCCTTGCAAAACCTTGTATTCCAAATTTCCCCCTTCTCTCCACTACCTTCCCTAGATAGCAAATAATTTATGTTAAACATATGTAATTCTAATATACATATTTCCACAATTATCATGCTACATAAGAAATATTAGATCAAAAAGGAAAAAAAATGAGAAAGAAAGCAAAATGCCAGCAAACAACAACAAAAAGAATGAAAATGCTATGTCATGATCCACACTAAGTACTCACAGTCCTCTCTCTGTGTGCAGATGGCTCTCTTCATCACAAGTCGATTGGAACTGGGCTGAATCTCATTGTTGAAAAGAGCCATGTCTATCAGAATTGATTATCGTATAATCTTGCTGTTAAGGCAATTCTTTAAGACCATGAATTATAAAAAAGTTGCCCATAGGTACTATTAGAGGAAAATTCTCACCAAGAGCTTCTTATGCAAATAAAACCATAGTTCAGGTAAAAAAGGGGGAGGAGTAGAGATCCTTTAGATCATTTTATGTGGGTATTATGCTCTCGTAAAATTCAGAAATTTTCAAAGTACCACTGAGTAGTACCTAATCAAAAAAGATTCTAGAGTATTATTGCCCCATCACAAGTTGGTTGCTATAGAATCATTTAAAGACTATAACATTTACAGCCTACTTATCATTCTTTCTTTACATTCTTCCTTTTACAAGTTACTTCTCAAATACTAAGAGGAAACTTTAAATTGTCATTATATATGTTGTCTGTGTATCTGCTTATATATTTCAACTATCACAAATATGATTATTATGAACTTTTTTCTACAAAATAGCATCAGATTAAGAATATATTAAATTTTAGTACATTAGCTATATAATTAAATTATGAAGTATTTTTTAGTTATTTTTATATAATTATCCTCAGAATGGTGGTTTAAATGAAATCATATTCTAATATATGTATGACTGTCACTTATTGATAAATATGCATTTGTAAAGCAATTGAAAGACCAGATACATATTATTTGTGATAGAATATTAAAATGAAACATATACTCAGTGCCAATGTAATAAAAATGAAAACCATCTCAGTATGAATAAACAGGTAATGTTGACTATATATCCATGGTAACAATGCATGATGTTTTAGAAACAAAATCTATATTTTGTTGTTTATCTGCTGTTACAAGCATGCCAAATATGCCCCAAGTCTTTCCTCTTCTATCCCAAACTAGTTCAAATCATATGCTGTCAGATTAAAAATAATAAAGGGTTTTTGATTTTATAAATAGTAAGAAAAATGACAACTAAGTTTTTTAAAAAAAATAGGTCACTATTAAAATTTCACTGGTAGTGGGTTCATTGCTGTAAAAATCATAAACATTGCCACAATTTGCAAGTCTCAGAAGAGGCACATAGAAAACTTTCTGAATGATGGTTCATTTTTCGTTGTTTAAGGCTTTCACTAGAGTGTTATTAAGTATGCCCTTCAATTGGTGCTAAATTTAGGGTCAATTGAACTCTCTTGTAATCAAATCAGATGAATCTTATGGAGTCAGAAAGTGAAGGTGCTTTAAGTTCAGCTCAGTATGCCACTAGCTGCTATTGAACTTCTTGGTTGCTTCCCTACTAAGACTCATTATGTACAAACCATGTCAGAATGTATGGTGGTAGTAGAAAAAATAGTTTTAACTGAATTTCCCAGGGCATTGGAGATTTCCTGGAGCTGAATGGCACAAATACTACTAGCCTGTCATTTGAGCAACTCATTCCATTCTTTACATGAATAAATTGAAGAACTAATTTTTATAAAATGCATAGAAAAATGCATTTGGATTTTTAATGACTCTATGGTCAATTGTACAATTCTTTCATATGTACATTTGTACATATGCATATGTAAAACATCAGCAACTGCCTATTAGATATTTTGAACTGGATGATATATATATATATGTATATATATATATATATATATATTTAAAAGTAATAGCTAAAAGGCTATTGAAGTCATAGTTGCTCAATTGTAAACAAGGACTATCTCATATTACCTTCTCAATCCATTCATCTCCATTAATTCAATTTTTAAAGCTATCAATTGGCAGGTGGCTATATTATATCTATAGTCAGGTAGATGCTTATATACCTATTTGTGTCTTATTTGCATGACCTTACCTTATTCAGGGGGAAGACCTAGAGATGATGGGGGTATGACATGAACTAAGAGAAATATAATATTGTTTATAGGCAGAAGAGAGAGCCAAAGTACTCTAGTAAAACTTGATGAAATTAAAATTAAAAACAAAAACAAAATCTTTTTTTTTTTCATTTGGAGGAATTAATAAAGATTATACAGAAGAGGTATAAACTCAGGCTTATTGAAAAATTAAAAATTCTGACAGGCAAATATGTCAGAGTGCACCCCAGGCAAGAGGTGATAAGAGTCTAAGCAAGAGTGCCTATAGTGTTACTGAAGAAAAGGTAGAGTTGTAACAGTTGATTTGGAAGCAGAATCAATAGAACATGGTAACTTATTAGATAGGTGCTTTGAAAGAAAAGGAAGTCATGAATGACCCCATAGTTTTGAACCTAGATGACTAGAAGAATGCTGGTGACATTAGAAAAATAGGAATGCCTGAGACAGTGACATTTTTAAAGTTATTTACTAGAAAAGGGAGGAGGGGAAAATGAGTTCTATTTTGGAACTCTTTTATCTTGTAGTTTTCTACTTATCTTTGTGTGTGTGTGTGTGTGTGTGTGTGTGTGTGTGTGTGTGTGTTCATGTATGCATTACCTATCTTTAGTTCATTTTCTTTCATTTAGGAAACTGATCAAAAACATTTCTGTTGGACATGCTATGTTTGTGGAAAATATACATGTTGGTTAGACAATAATAAATATGATTGGATTTGGAACTGGTTGAAAAGCTGGATGCAAAGATAGTCAATAATGGTTTAATGTCAACTTGGAATCTGGAATGGCTCAGGAATCTGTACTTGTCTCTGAAGCTATTTAAAACTGTTTGTTAGCACCAACACTGATTAGGCCATAAATATCAGTCATGCTTATCATATTTTCAGATGACATAAAACTAAGAAAAAGAGCAAAAAATCTAGCACAAACTCAAGATACCAAAAGAACTTGGCATAGGAGACAAACTATTGAGCTGGCTCTTTTAAAATGACAAAAATTTGATACTTGGGTTGGTGTTACCATTTATAGAGTATTGTTTAGGTCTGAGCATTACCATTTAGGAGGAATGTTGATAAGCTGGGGAAAAGTCAGAGCAGGGAAACTAGGAATGTGAAATGTCTTCAAGAAATTATTTGGTGAATTTCAAGGGAATTAATGAAAAAAAAGACAGATGAAGGTGGCCTTGCTGTACCAGATCTAATACTATATTATAAAGCAGCGGTCATCAAAACCATTTGGTACTGGCTGAGAAATAGAGTGGTCGATCAGTGGCATAGGATAGGATATCAGGACAATTTAGGTAATAACGTTAGCAATTTAGTGTTTGATAAACCCAAAGACCCCAGCTTTTGGGATAAGTACTCACTATTCGGCAAAAACTGCTGGGAAAATTGGAAACTAGTGTGGAAGAAATTAAGGCTGGACCCACACCTAACACCACATACCAAGATAAGATCTAAATGGGTTCATGATCTAGATATAAAGAGCGATATTATAAGCAAATTAGAGAAACATAGGATAGTTTACTTCCCAGACATGTGGAGATGGAATAAATTTATGTCCCAAGAAGATCTGGAACTCCTAATTGAACAACAGATAGATAACTTTGATTATATTAAGTTAAAAAGTTTCTGTACAAACAAAACTAATGCAGACAAGATTAGGAGGGAAGCATCAAATTGGGAAATCATCTTTACATTTAAGGGTTCTGATAAAGGTCTCATCTCTAATATATATATATAGAGAATTGTCTCATATTTATAAGAATTCAAGCCATTCTTCAATTGATAAATGGTCAAAGGATATGAACAGACAATTTTCAGATGATGAAATTACAACTATAGTCATATGAAAAGTTGCTCCAAATCACTATTGATCAGAGAAATGCAAATTAAGACAACTCTGAGGTACCACTACACACCTGTCAGATTAGCTAAAATGACAGGAAAGGATAATGACAGGTGTTGGAGGGGATGTGGGAAGGCTGGGACACTGATGCATTGTTGGTGGAACTGTGAACGGATCCAACCATTCTGGAGAGCAATTTGGAGCTATGCTCAAAAAGTTATCAAACTGTGCATACCCTTTCACCCAGCAGTGTTTCTATTGGGCCTATATCCCAAAGAGATCTTAAAGGAGGGAAAAGGACCCACATGTGCAAGAATGTTTGTGGCAGCTCTTTCTGTAGTGGCTAGAAACTGGAAACTGAAGGGATGCCCATCAATTGGAGAATGGCTGAATAAATTATGGGATATGAATGTTATGGAATATTATTGCTCTGTGAGAAACGACCAGCAGGACAATTTCAGAGAGGCCTAGAGAGACTTGCATGAACTGATGCTGAGTGAAACGAGCAGAACCAGGAGATCATCATACAGAGCAACAACAGTATTACATGATGATCAATTGTGATGGACATGACTCTCTGCAACAAAGAATTGTCTCAAACCAGTTCCAATTGTTCACTGAAGAAAACCATATACACCCAGAGAGAGGGATATGAAACATGGACCACAAAACATGGACCACAACGTAACATTTTCATGATCTCTATTGATATTTGCTTGCATTGTGTTGCCTTTATCTGATTATTCTTTCTTGTAGATACGATTTCTCCTGCACAAAAATGATGTATGGACATAAGTATACATATATTCGATTTCTTAAGTGTTTTAACATAATTAACATACATTGGATATCCTGCCATCTAGGGGAGGAATAGGGAGTAGGGGGGAAAATTTGTAACAGAAAGCTTTGTAAGGGTTAATGTTGAAGAATTACCCATACATATGTTTTGCAAATAAAAAGTATTAATAAAATTAAAAAAAGAAATTATTTGGTGGCAACCACAAAAATATGATGAGGTAGTGGGTTTCATTTGGAGAGACATAGTTTCCAGGAGGGGGAAGCTAGGTGGCCTCAAATACTTATAAGCTGTGTGACCTTGGACAAGTCACTTACCACTATTTACCTTAGTTTCTTCATCTGTAAAATGAGCTGGAGAAATAAAAGACAACTACTCCATTATCTTTGCCAAGAAAACCCTAAATGGGGTCATGAAGACTCTACAACAACTAAATAAATACAAAAGCTTCCAGTAAAATAAAAAAAAAATGATAGTCATTCTGTACTCTATCATTGTTAGACCATATCTGTAATATCATATCATTACCACTCAGGAAGAACATCTGTTAATTAGAGAGATTAGAGAACACCCAGGATGATAAAGAGATTGGAGTCCATCACACATCACAATCAGTCAAAGGTATTGAGAATGTTCGGTTTTTTTTTTCTTTTTGGAGAAGAAAAAGGGGGGTCATGATATCTAGCTTTAAGTATTGAAAAGTTCTCTTATAGAAGATGTACTGAGACTTGTTTTGTTTGGATCCAAAGGACAGAATGACGAACAACTAATGGAAGTTGGAAGGAGGTTGAATCAGAAAAACCTTTCCAACAATTGGATCTTTTCAAAAGTGGAATGGATTACCTTAGGAGGCTGTGGTTTCTCTCCTACCTGAACTGTTCAAGCAAAGATTAGGTGATCACCTGTCAGGTTATTTTATTTTGGGAGTTTGGGTTGAATGGGGACAGTTAAGTACAAAAATGGATAGAGTGCCTTGACCAAAGGCAGGAAGACTTTGTGAGTTCAAATCTGGCCTCAGACACTCACTAGTTATGTCACCTTGGACAACTAACTTAACCTTGTTTGCCTCAATTTCCTCATCTGTACAATGAGATGAAAAGGAAAGGGCAAATCATTTCAGCATCTCTGACAAGAAAACCCCAAATGAGGCTATGAAGAGTCAGACACAATTTGAAGACTAAACAACAAATAATTGATTTATATGACCACTGAGATCTTCCAAATTTATAATTTTGATTCTGTAATATATTCAGGTCTGTTGCTTTGTTTTTCAAATAGCAATGGCAAATTATATTCACAACTATATATTCTATCATCACATGGCAAAAAAGGGCAAAATAGACTTTTAAAATTTTCTGTTAAACTCAACAAAGGGGAATGTAAGTTTAGGCATAATGTAGAGATAACTCTTTGTCTTACACCAGTTTCCTTCTAACTTCAATCATTTTTTTTCCTCTTATTCTTATTACAAACTAACCTTTGCAAAGGTTTTAAGTAAGCAGTGCAAGAATGAAGAAATATTTCCATATTATGGCCACAAGCAGAAAACAGTTTGCTATTTGAATATTTATTCAAACAGAATTTCCCTTAGAATAATCATCTGAAGTGCCTGCATTTATGCTTTTCTATAAGTTGGCATCATGATGCTCATATTACTATTTTAAATAATAATTCTGTAATTGAGTTAAAGACAACTGTGAAGTTTTTTACATGACTGCTTAGAAAATGTCAAGCATTTAACAGGATCCTAAAATGATGAAGAGGAAAAAATCAAGATATTAGGAATGAAGAATTAAAATGTTTCATTACTTTAAAATAATGTTGAAAGCTAAAGAGGCCTAGATATTAGTCATGAAAAGTACTTCCAGATGGCAAGGAAAATAAGAGAGAATTTTACATCAACTGTGAGAAAATTATGTGATAGTATAGAAAATTAAAGACCTCATCTGTCCTATGTCAGCAATCTCTAGGTTGAAAATTTTTTAATCAAAATGTGGAGAGAGATTTTGACCATCTATCTTTTTTTTCCCTTTTGATTTAAGTGCTGGACTGGAGGATGTTTAAAAGGTAATGACAATGACTTGTCTCACAAATGTAGCTCAAAGTCATTCTTGACCCAAGATAATGTAAGAACCAATTCTTATTTTAGATAACTACATTTAGTTATCAATAATTCTCTGAACATTTTAATGACCTTCATACATATAAGAGTATTAACTTTCACTCATTTGAAGTTCTAAAGCAATCTCTTCAGAAGTTAATAATATTAGTATAATATGTCAACTCATACAATTTAGTGAATATCAATAAAAGTAATTTATCATTGCTAAGAAAGACAGTTTCTAAATTTCATAACCAATGGGAGTCACAAAGTTCTAGGCTTTTAAATATACTTAAATTAGTTCAATGACATTTTATGTGATTATAGCAATTGTGATAAAAAGGATATAGTAATAAATGAACATTCCCATTAACTTACACTTGCTTTTCTGGAAAAAAAATTATACTTAATTTCATAAAGAATTACAAAATAAGAAATTAGTAAAAGAAGGCAATGAATTGAGTATGTTTCCAGCAAAATGCCATTAATCTTCATTAACCTGATTTGCTGAGTCAAGCACAAATGCTTTCATAGTTTTCTCTTGAAAAAGCAAGGCTAAAAAGATACACAATCCATGCCAGCAGTCAAAGTCATGAAGTGTAGCACTACTTAATGTTTCTTCTCCTCTTCCCAGAGGTAAGTCCTAGTATCAAAATCAATTCACTTTATTCTTCTGTTATAAATTGTATATTTGTATTGGTGACTTTGCCCAAAAGCACACTGTGAATAGTCAATGCTTGATAAATAATTGCTGACTGAAATAATCTTCATCATATAAACATGAAACACACATTAACTTTTATTACTCTAAAAACACACATTAACTTTTATTATCCCAAAAGCACACATTAACTTTTATTATCCCAACATGTTATAAGTAGAACACAGGTACACTGACATGGTATTTTTACTAATGTTTTAAGGAGTTAAAGATTGTTTTGATGACTCCTGCTGTCAGTGGACACTAAAGACAGAATGACCAAGCAGCAAAGAGATGTAATGGCTTCCTTTCTAGCCTGGTACAAGTCACAGGTTCATAGATTAAGAAATGAAAGGACGTTAGAGAACAACTAACTCTTCACTTTAAGGTGAACAAACTGAGGCTTATGCAGTTAAATGACCCGAACAAAGTGACTCAGAAATTAATTGATTGAGTCAGGATTGGAAGCTCCTTCCATTCTGCCATGTACTAGTATGGAGTTTCCAGTTCATTGATGAGGGAAGACATATGACAACCATAACTTCTTAAATGTGACTTCTTAAATGTGGTGGGAAAATGAGGAGCATCTGAGTAGCAGAATTATGATTTCCAAAATCTCTGTCATTTCCCTTATTTTACCCTCCTTTATCATGACATAATTTTCAATAGATTTCTACTAGACCTTACATTCCTCTTAGGGACTATGTCCACCCCTATTTATTGTTCCAAACATAATGGCATTGCAAAAAGAACTTGGCTAATCAGGAACAAGCAATGGGGGTGTAGGACATGAAAGAAATAACATTTCCCTGATTAAAATATTCATCATGGACAATAAAGCAAAGGTATATTGGGGACGATCTTCATAATTTTGTGCCAATATACTTTCCCAGCCTGTCCATAATTCATGTTCAAGCCAAACCAGTCTACTGCAATACTCTTTAGATGACGTTCCATGTCCTTTTCACAAATAGTCCCACATGGCTGAAATATCCTCCTCTTTACCCCCAGCTCTTAGAATTCTCACTATAAGCCTCAGTATAAGGATGCCTGATCATTATCCTAGTGAGATACTTACCATATATCTTCCTTTCTGAGTTATGGGTATATATCTTGCATTTGAGAATTTGAAGCAGCAGACAGAAGACTGACCTCAGAGGCAAGTCAACCTGAGTTTAAGTCAAGCCTCTGAGTCACACTGTGTGTGTAATCCTAGCCAATTCACTTCATTACTCAGTGTCATAAGCAATTTCGAAGACCATAAATGAAAAAAACTTTTGTCTGCTTTGGTGGAGAAAATTCCTCATCTAGTGTTTCCTACAATGATGAAATAAGTCTCCAAAGATATTTTTACATATAAGCACACATGTGTACACACAGACATTTATATACAAGTAATTTTCTTCAAGGCAACAAGTATTTCTTTTTTGTTTTTCTATTCCCAGTCTCAGGCACATTGTTTAAAATAAATGCTTAAAAATGATTGTTCTTTATGTAAAAGATAAACAAAGGAACAACAGCACTCTTCTCTCCCTGCTAAGGGGTAATTTAAATAATAATTTAGCTTCAAAACTCCTCCTCCTTAAGGATCATTACAAAACATATATACATATGCCTCATAATTAATCTGCATACACTTTCAATGACATATTTTTGTCATTTTTGCCTAGTAGTTGCCATGACTATTCACTACCTGTGAGGTCCTGGATAAGTCATCCCAACCCTCTACATGTGTTTCTTGTACAAAATTAATGGAAAAGAGATAAATGTCATTAAGCAAATGAAAAAGTTCTTCAGCTCTATGATTTATTTGATTTTTTCCATTTTTTTGTCCATTCATATCAGTGCTATTTATCATAAAAGAGAAAGCTTCTTGAGGGTAAAAGCTGTTACCTCCTGTAATTGATCTATATTGTACCTACCTAGTAGGTAGGCACTAATAAAACACTAAAGTGGATGCCTAATATGTGTTAGTAAGCACCCACAATGCTAGTTTTGCAAACATAAATAATAAACATTATCCATTTGTTTTAAGAGAATTTGTTCTAATCCACAATCATTTTAGTCATTAGAAGGATGAAAAACAGGAAGTTTTTAATTTATTTTGTGGAAATTTGTCAAAGTAGAAATCAGATATGGTCAAAATGGTGATCATTCTTCAAGGTATTGAAGACATTCAACCTGTTAAAAAAATAACTTTTCCCCCACTTTTCCCATTTCTTTCACAACCCATCCCTCCCACCCAAAATAGCCTATAGGATTGACTTTAAATTTGTAATGCTTGTATTATAGAAAAATTACAACTCTTACTTTGTAAGAATTTTACTTTAAAGAGTGAAGTCTCTGTTAAATATAATATTCCTTGTGGTTATTTTGCTGGACAATTCCTAAACACACCAATATGCAGAATACTTGATAAATTTTTCTTATTTTTGGATGTAAATTCTTTTAAACCAACTATACTCCACTTTATTTTGCTGAATTCCCATTTAGAATAGTTTTTCAAAACATTTCAATTTAAATAAAAATTGCATTATATCCTTTTCTTTGATAATTTCAAAGAGAAAAATCATTAAAATCCTCAAAGAATAAAAGTGGACTTTTTTTTTGCATTTGCCTTTGAAACCTTTAATTATTATTATCAGACAAGTGGGTGATCCAAAGCATTTGAAATGTAAAATCAAGTAGAAAATATTATGTTCTTATGTAATATGTATATGTATGTATATCTACATGTAAACCTATATAGATACACACACGATATGCATGTATGTACATATGTCTATATCTAGACATATATATATATTTATATATACATGAGTACATGTATATATAATTATATCTATATGAAATGTTTTGAGGCATCCAGTAATTATGTATATTTTGAATTAATCGAGAATGAGTGGAAAAATCATAGCTCAAAACATTTGTTATGACATGATTTTATTCCAACAGTGAAGTTTAAATTCATCTCTTGTTTATTAATGTCACATTTAAATTATGCTTACTTTCATAACTTAGAAATCACAATAAATCATGCTTCCCATCTCTGCCCTCCAAAACAAAATATAACATTTCTATAATATAGATCAATTCATTACTTTAAAAATAGTCTTTCTTCTAAAGAATTGGACTAACCTTGAATTAAGTGGTTTCCAGGGGCAATTTTCTTATAAGTTATTTCAAATTAACTCCTGATATTTAGATTAATTTTTTATATTGTAATGACATGTAAACACTATGAGGATACAATGTAAAAATGAAATTCCAAAATATATATTACTGCACTTAATATTTTATCTTTCTCACATATGAAATAATTATGTTAAAGAACACTTTGAATTCTTTTTTAAAAAAGGTTATTCTAAAAAGGCATTTAAAAAATCTCTTAGACCAAATTTAGCAGCTTTAGACATTTAATATAATATTCTCCTTATACCTATGGATACTAGCATAAGCATTTGAAACATGTAGACTCACTTTGGAAGCTGTATCAACAAAGCTATATGATTTTAAAAGTCTTTAACATAATTTTGATCAACTAAGTGAAAAGCAAATAGTTTCATTGAAAATGACATATATACCACTTTTTTTCTGATTATGTCACCAGAATACTCTAAGCTAAGAAATATGCACATTTTGAACTAGTCAATGATTAAATATTTTGTTTTGTGAACTTTATAAGCAAGATGAGTACACATTATGAAGAATTCAGAACTCTCACTCAGAAGACCCAAGCAACAGGGCATGAAATTGAACTCAAAGAGAGTCACCATTCTGTGTGACTTTTTGGCTGACACAATTTAGATATTTATAGCTTTACGAATGGGCCACTGGAGAAGAACTTGAAGCTTTTTCTAGGCAGGAAGGATTAATGAACATGTGCACCTGGTAATTACACCACTCCATCTTTCTGAAAGGCCTCACATGGCCTCAATGGTAGGAACTATAATGAAAATGCATTGAAAATACCAATATGCAGTTTAACAAGTCATCTAAATATTAAAATGTAGTATAATATTCCATTCCCTTATACATTCCAGTTGTGATAAGATCTGGATGCTTTCATCACTGTTAAGGACACACACTGTGTCTCTAAGGGCAAACCTCATGTTAAAAAAAAAAGATATACCAATAAATGTATAAAAAATTAAATGGAAAAAAGAAATTCAAATTCTTTTTATTAAAAGAAAAAGCATGTAGTTAGTTAAACCAAGCATTTACTTGTAAATAGAAATAATTTCAGTAATTAATTTAATTGCAATCCAACTTAATGAGTCTAATCAAAATACAATTGTAAAATACCTGAAAAGTCCTCCTAAATGTTTGAATTGCTTTTCTAAAGTGTAGCAGTAAGTGAAATGTCACACAATAACTTTTTCCAAGATGATAAACAAGAAAACAGTGCTTCATTTTAATTTCACTTTGTTAAGTGGGAAAGAAATGAAATCAAAAGCCACATGTAACCAAATGATTCAAGTTACAAAAAAATTAGCATTTTAAATTTCTGCTTAAATAAAGTTTGGGAATTTTTTTTTTTTAGTGTTGAAATGCAATTTAAACTCATAGTTATTTTTTAATTGAATACTATGCCAGGAAGATTCAATAGTAGTAATTTAATAAACTGGGAATGTATAGTTTATTTAAAAAATTATAAAAGTCAAGATTATTTTTTAGTATTTTGAATGATAAACTTTGCTGTCATTCATTGACCCTGAATTATGATGGCTGCCACTGTAAAGCAGAGAGAGGATTCCACATAAGCACTGATAACTAAAAGTTAATTGAAAACCTGAAGCACAAGAACCTAACTTGTTCTAAAAGAAGTCTCTTAAAAACAGCTTTCAGAACTGGAGGACTCAGATATATATATGTAAAAAAGGCCTGTTAACTGTTAAATGTTATTGTTTTTTGATGGATTACAGAAAAAAAAGAGAAGCCAAGAGACATAAGTCCACATGAAATGCCCCCTCTAGAGAATCTAACCAAATTATCTATAAGAGGGGACTTCAAAAGCAGCAGGACTAAAGCTGTTTGAAAGGATCCTATAGCTTTGGACTGCTGGCCTTTAGTACTGTTTTTTAGCACAATGAGATTTAACTTGGGAGCAGAGATAGAAGAGGATGCATTTTTAGAGTACTTCCATTATTGTACCTCCCCCCCAAAGTCTCTAACTAGCCTTTGTCATAAGACTTAATCTGGACTTTAGGATTTCAAGTACAAAAGCATCCCCTCCCACCTATTGCTCACACTCCTGCATCAGAACAGATGACTTAAAATGCAGCCGGTAGAGCAGAAGATCACTATCCTCTTAGTTAACAGATGTCCTCCCTCTTGTATACCCAAACATACACCCTTTCTTACCTTTAATAAGGTGTGCAAAAATGTATTAAAGGTCCCGAGGATGCTTTTAGTTTAGAGCAGCCAGCAGGGCTCCCTCACAAAGCTTTGCCATTGCTAGTGTGAAGAGAAAGAGCTGCTGGGATGCTGAATGGTACATCAGCCAACTTTGTGTGTAGCAAAGGTTTGAGAGAAAACCTGGGCTGAAATTGTGCTGGATTGTGGATTGGATTAGATTCCACTACACAGAGAAAAAAGTTAACAAATGGGGATTTCTTTTTTAAAAAACATTTACAGAAAATTTTCCTATACAAAGGAATGTACTTTTTCTTTTCCTAGCAATTAAAAAAAATCCATGTCTATATATATTTTAAATTCTCAGAAATTTGAATTAGAGCTACACATAAAATATTTTAGTTAAGTAGTATTCAATTAGGTAATTCATTAATTATCTTCTATAATAAGAGTTATAAAACATGTGGTGAAACCCATTTCTACCTAATTTTTTTAAACTAAAAATAAGTAGCTCTGTCTACATAGATGCTTTTAAATTTTATTCCTACACCTCTATTTAAAGAACCAATATAGTATATTAGGTAGAGAGTCAGTCTTGGATTCTGGAATATATGGATTCAAGTCCTACCATAATGTCTGTGAAATCTGGGCAAATCACCAAGGTTCCCAATATTCTTTGCAACTTTCTAAAACTGTAAATTGGGGAGCAGTTCCATTACTAAAGGATTTTTTTTTTTTACTTTTCATTCACTTACAGTTTCCCCAATCCAAGATAATTCAAATTCAACTATATGGAAAAAATATCTCCTTCATTTATCAGAATGACTAATTTATCAAATAGTTTTCAAAACCTCAAATATTTAACAACTCATCACTTTTTGAAGCTTAACTTTAAACTAAAAAATGCACCCTGTACTAAAGAAAACACACTTTTGCCTTTCTCTTAACAAACTGCCAAGAATTTTAACTTCAGAGATGACTTCTTTATAATGCTGCTGTCCTAAAACATACCTGCATCTATAAGGTGCCTGCAGGTTAATTTCTGCTACCAGAGGGAAATGTTTAAACTCAATGCTTTTCAGGGACTCCCTGAAGACACACACCTGGAAGCAATCACTGGCAAAGCCTGCCCATAGGCACAGGTGTATATTAGGGCAACTGAAAAAGCACATATGATTTTATAGATGGCTTCACTCATGTGGCAACCTTTATTGTAATGTTTATGATAATATCAACAAATGAGGAGGGTCTCATTTAATAAGCAAAGTAATGACATGCACCCCAAACAAGGGAGTTATTAAGTGATGCTGAAATATTTATATACCACAATTGAGCTGTTTAGTTTTTGCTGCCTCTTACTTTGTCTTTAAATATCCTCTAACATCGCCATCAGAATATTCACATGCACTTTTCTATTTTGAGAGCTAGAGGGTGTGAGCAGATATTTGCACATATAAAGTACAACCTACATCTGCCTAACATTTTACTGGATGTAATTCTGAAATTAGTGGGCACTCAATGAAAACCTGTGGAATGAATCAATGATTGTGATCTGTATCTTCCTAAGACTTTGCCTTTTGTACTTATCTGATTAGTTGCTATTCATACTTTCTTTCATTTTGGTACTTCAAAAAAAGTCATATGGATTTTCCTGTTATATTAAATTTGAGAGAACCCAATATTTGAAATATTGTAGCATATCATAGTGTAATCTGGGTAAGATTTAAGTTAATTAGCTCATGTATCAAGGAGATATGAATAGGCAAAATAGATTATTCTTATACTTCTTTCTGCCGGGATATAGATTTTCCAATAGAAAATAGAAAAAAAATTGCTTCCTTATAAATAATCAATAGAACATAGGACTATATAATCATCAATTTAGAGCTGGAAAAGAACTCAAAGGTCATCTAGTTTAAGATCCTCATTTTATAGATAAAGAAAGAAAGGTCCAAGCAGAGCTCATCAAAGGTCAAAAGTGTGATAATCTATAGTGGAAAAAATGAATGATTTTAGCCCATATTATTTGACTCCAAATTCAGAGATGTTCTACTATACCACAATGACTAAATAAATATATATTTATTTTCTTTAAGAAATGTATAGGGAAGGAATTGAGTGGCACAAAGTGCCTGGAGCAGCAGCCCTGGAGTTGACTCATTTCCTAAATTCAAATATAGCCTCAGTCATTTATTAGCTATGTGATCCTGGGAAAGTCATTTAATCCTGCTTGCCTTAGTTTCCTCATCTGTAAAATAATCTAGAGAAAAAACAATTGCACACACAAATAAACCCCAAGTGATGTCATGAAGACTCGGATACAACTGAAAACAACTGAACAGTAACAACCAAAAAGTCACTAAACTTGGAATATCCTTTAATCAGTGATACTACTACTATATCTGCATCTCAAAAGGATTGAATAAAAAAAGGAAACTGACATATAAAAATATGTATAATAGCTATTTTGTGATGGTGAAGATCTGGAAAATAAGGGAATGCCCAAATGTGGATGAATATATTATATATAAGTGTAATGGAAAATTATTATAATGTAAACAAATGGAAAAGATAGTTGCAGAAAAATATGGGAAAATGTGTATTGATATTGAGTAAAATGACTAGAACAAAGAGAACAATTTATACAATAACAACAACATTGTAAAGACAAATAGTTTTAACACCATTGAGGAACCTAATAAAGGGACTAACTCGCCATGATTTCAGATGACTGACAATGAAACATGCTATCTACTACCTGAAAGAGAAATGACAGATTTACAGTACAGAATGAGACACATACTTTTTTGGACATGGGCAATATGGGAATTTTTTTTTTGCTTTCCTATGTATATTTGTCACAATATTTTATTGTTTCATTTAAAAATGAGAATGATGTAACAGGCAGAAGAAAAAAAAAGTGTTAAATGAGGGAAAAGATCTAAAATTAAATTTAAAAAAGTTTATAAACATTTTATATATATATACATACATATTGGAATATCTATTTCTCACATATTTACCTATCATACACAAAATATTTTAACAAAAGAAAAATAAAGTGATAACATTAATGACATAATCTCAACATCTATTAAAATGATTATTTATATTGGTGGCATAGGAAAAATCTGAAAACCAACAGCAATGATTTCAACCCAGTGACACCCTACTTCACACCCAGTACTCTATTCATTTTATTAATTGATGCCTCAGTAGATTAAATTCAATTAATAATTATTAAGCACCTACTGCACACAGAGTATTATATGAGGTCCAGAGGGAAGAATGAAGTTTAATCAAACATAGCCTTTGCCTTCATTAGGCTTAGAGTGTAAGAGGAGGTATGATTTCTGAACAAAATGTATAATGAAAAGTAATGCATGGCAAAGGTATAATAAAAATATAATTTAATTCTTGCTATATAAGAAGGGGTAGAAGGAAGGTTACCTGCCATTTTTATATTAAACTGTACTCTTCTATCAGTTATATCTTTTGCATGAATCTACTTTGTAATTAATTTTACTTTCCTACTAATGAATTTATGTTGCTGAAGACATAGATCAATTATTCCAACCACAAAAGTCAGGAAATGGTTGAAAATATCATAGTATCATAAAATATTGATCTGGAAGAGGCATATATAGTTACTTAAAATATTTGAGCCAATAACTGTAATTTGAAAAGTTATAGTTTTTGTTGTTATTATTACAGAGAGATCAAAATTGTAATATTTGTTAACATTTTTGTAATATTTGCTAGAATGGAACTTGACCTACAACTTATATTTGAAGATATATATCACTATTGATTTTCTAAAATGAACAATAGAAGATGTACAGTTTGCAAATTCAAACTTTAATATGTTTAAATAAGATAAAATCATGTCTTTCATTTATTTATTTATTTGCTAACCCATGCAGAGAATTGTCCTCTGGTGACTGAAAAGGAAAACAATAAAAATTCTACATATGCTTCATTTCTGTCTTTTTAATAAGTCAAAGTCTTATCAGTACTTAAACACACTCTCTGTGTGAAACCTTTGAAAACTAACAGGAATACTCCATCCATCTTTTAGTCTTGTCTACTTATATTGTATTTTAATAATAATCATGAATCTGAGATATGTCAAAACATAATTAATTAGACATATTAATATAAGTATTAAAGCATATATCACTGGAAAAAAATGTGATATGCTATAACCCACTAATTACATTGTAGTTTCTGCTCTGAAAAATGAAGGGGTTCAATCAAATAATTTCTAAAACACTCACATCTTTAAATCCTATAATCAACAGTAACCAAAAGTTACTCTAATATTGGCTGCTCTTACCTATCCAAGGCCTTTTTTAGATTTATTCAATCATAGAGTTTACTATTTCATTTGAAAACATATATATTAAAAGAAATATTTAAAGAGCTTTGTTCATAACTATTGAATTTTGTTAGCTTAAAAACATGTAAATGTAATATTTATCTAAATATATATCTATATCTATATATGTTCATTATATATAATAAGATATGTATATAAAATTTGGATGTTCCTTTCAATTAAAGTTCTCTCCTGAGATCTCAAGACGTCATGGAGGTCACCCTGGAGGGGTAAGGATATGTCCTAAGTGTGCTTTACAAGTTGAGCACTCTTGAGCAGAACAACCATCACATAAGAACATGATATGGAATTATATATGTATTGAAATTAGAAGATCTTAGAACTATGGGGTAGATAGGTGGTACAGTGGTTAGAGCTCTGGGCTTGGAGTCTGGATAACCTGAGTTCAAATCCAATCTCAGACACCTGGGCAAGTTCTTTAACCTTGTTTGCCTCAGTTTCTCCTTCTGTAAAATGACCTAGAGCAAGCCACTTCAGTTTATTTGTCAACAAATGTCCAAATGGAGTAACAAAATCTGACATGAGTGGAGATGGCAGAATAATGGTTCCTCTGCATATGAGCTCTTGCCAAAATCTTACTAGATTTCTAGTCTAATAAATATTACAAAATGTTAATAAATCTTGCAACTTTGATTTCTGTATTTAGCAAAAATGACTAAAACTTTAAAATTATAGTCATAGACCTAAATATTTTGAGCAACTGTATATATTTCTTCTGGATCAATATTTTTTTTTATACATTTTGGACAATTTCTTAGCTTTTGTGATAAGAGTAGTGGACATACATTTCCCCCAAAAATTGCACATTAGTAATCAAATCAAATCAATTAGGGTAGCTTCATGTAAAAGACAGAATTGGTAGATAGGTACAATTTTCTATTAGGATTATAGGTAAGGGGACAGCTAGATGGTGCAGTGGATAGAACACTATCCCTGAAGTCAGGAGGACCTGAGCTCAAATTTGGTCTCAGACACTTAACACTTCCTAGCTGTGTGACCCTGGGCAAGTCACTTAACCCCACTTGCCTTAGCCAAAAAAAAAAATTGTAGGTGACACTTAACAAGGTTTATCTGTTTTTATTCCTACATGGGAGGATGACACTTGTAATTCATTACAACTTTCTTATTATTATGTCAGTTAGAAGTAGTATAGGACACAGGTTTGAGTTGAATATGAAGGAATAATGTCTAGAATAGTATGTGACCTTATTTTTAATCCCCTCTGAACTTAGAGAAAATTTTGATTATGTTTTTTCATGATTATAAAAATATTTTCATTATTTTTCATTATAGTTTTTGTTCAGAAGTCATGTCATGTCATTTCTTATACTATAACCTCATGAACTTGGACAGACTTCAAAAGTGGTGTATAGAAGAACCTGGCTTATTATGGTCCATGGAGTCACAAAGAGTTGAACATGAATGAAATGACTAAAAACAACAACCACTATAAGGTCTAGGGCCTTCAGAAGTCATCTAATTCAACTCTCTTACCCGACAGATGAAGAAACTGACAGTGGCAGCATCTAGAGGACTGGCCTGAGGTCACAGAAATAGAAAGCCAACTAGGTTGTATAACTCAGGAGTCAATACCTCTTCCACTTTGCAAAGCAAATAATTAACTAGTAGGTTCAAAAGCTACCAGTTTAGTACCTTCATGAAAAGACACATTAAATAGTGAAATGTATCATTCTATTAAAGATTTCTTTGAAAGGAAACTAATGATTTCTAGAGGCTAAGTATTGATGTTCTCTTTCAAGTACAGTAGAATCTTATGATGAATGTAAATCTTAAAAAACATCTTGTTCAAAATCACAAGCCCTTGGTGATCATATGAAGCCAGTTCTGAGGTAGTTTGGTACAGCAGACGGAATATAGAACTGAAGAACTTCTTTCTGGTTGCAGCACTTCCACCATCTAGTGTCATATTGTGTAAGGCATTTAATTTATTTCAGTTTATTCATTTGTGAAATGAAGAAATTAGATTACAACTCAATCTTTAAAATCACTTATACTTCCACATATCTAAGCATATATCATAAAATTACCAACAAAAATAGATATGTCTGTATATATATGTATATATGTGTGTGTGTATTAACAGGGACCATTAGTGCTTACACCCAAACCAATGAGTAAATGGATGATTCCAGAAACTCTAGTAAGCTGATGATAGATAAATAGAATTTATATAAAACCAATATGTGCCTGGCACTGTGCTTAGATCTTTACAAGAATGATCTTACATGATCTACTAAACAATCCTGAGATGTAGGTAGTATAATTATTCACATTTTACAGTTGAGGAAATTGAGTTAAAAAGAAATTAAATGACTTGCTCAGGGTCACTTAGCTAGAAATTTTCTAAGGCAAGATTTGAACTCAGATCTTGACTCCAGGATCAGCATTCTAGTCACTTCATTATCTAGTTTCCTCTATGTGTCTTGAAAATGTAATAAATCTTTATATACATGTGCACATGAATATGTGTACATATAATATATTCTTGTGTGTATTATATAATAGTCTATGCATGCACAATATGCAATATACAGTATAGAGTGGAAGTTATCTTTCCATTTTGGTTTTCTTAGTTGTTTCTCAGTACAGTCTAACTCTTCATGATTCCATTTGTGATTTTCTTGGCAAATACTTGAGAGGTTTGCCATTTCCTATCTGAGGTTAGATTTGAATTCATATAGATGTGTCTTCAGATTTCAAGCTCAGCACTCTATCTACTGAGCCATCTCTACCTTTCTGGATGCCATTTACTGCATCTCTTTTCTGTTTCTATCAAGTTGTCTAGGTTGTACCATTTTGGACCAATGAAAATGTGACAAGTCTTCTGTGGTTGGATATTAAGGCATCAAGTTATTCACTTAGGACTTTTTGTAACTGGAAGAATATATTGGCTAAAAGTTAGGAGCATACTACTTCTTTAATGGCAGAGAAAAATCACAGATTCTTAACATTATTTCCATGTCTTGAGCTACTATAACAGAAAGATATAAAGATGAAATAGGTCTCCACAGAAAAAGCTGACCTTTCATTTAAATAGACTAAGCAACTGTTTATATAGTTTGATTTGAGAACTGCAGAAATACTTCCTCTCTAAATTTCATTGGCATATTAGAATTCCTGAAATGATCATTTGACTCATTGGTTTGGGTTTAGGTACTGTTGATCCCTGTTAATATACACATACATATGCACATACATAAGTACATACATACATATAAACATTTATATTTTTGCTAAGTGACTAGTTGTCAGTAACATGTTAAACAAAATTTATCAGATTATCTAAAGACCTTGAGAAAATGCAATATGCAATGTGTTTTATTTATCAAAGAAAACACATTTCACTTACCTTGGAATAATTCCCTCTATGCCACAGTGAAACTTATATTCCTTATGCCTTAATTATATTCCTTATGTCTTATATTCCTTATGTCTTTTCATATTACTTGGTTAAAATTTGATTTGTTTTTGAAGGCTGAATTCAAATGTCACCTCTACTATGAAGTAATTTCTTCCTCCTTTGAACTCTCTTCACACTTCCTTCATACTTCTCTTTGAAATTCATATTTTTTGTATATGAAAATTGTAATTTTGTAAACTTAATTTAAAGTTGAAGTATTTACATATGTGCATATTTTTTTCCTATAAGTGAAAGATTGTGAGTCAATTGTCAACTGAAATATATGTGGTGGTTGTGAGTAAATTACAGCATATTATCAATGATAACTTCTGCAAAAAATACATAAAATGCAAAAAAAAATCCTTAAAAGACATATTCAAGGCAATTTATAGTAAAAATATAGGTTGGTGCCATCAGATAGTGAAAATAAGAGACCATAAATATTTGCTGAATTTGCTGAAAAAGAAATTGTCAAAGTGCAATTTTGCTGTCCTTGATATTAAAACAAAAATAGGAAGATCAAAGAAGACTTAAAACACTTTGGGAAAAGAACTATACAAATTGAGATGGCATAGAGGAGTTGTGCTTTAAGATAAAGATGGAACAAAAACTTAGAGGGTATCCCACTTCCCCAATGTAATCTACCTTCATTTAGAAACAGCTATGGGGAGAAAAAGGAACCTTAAACCATGACTAAGACAAAAGAAGAATTTGAATTTGCTTTCACTAGGAATCTTCATCCAGTTCAGTTTAACCCACCCAATTGTTCAGTAAAGGCCCCCTAATTTTGAATTTAACCTCTTAGAGCATTTCTCCTAGACCAGAGCATCATAATATTGCAAAAAATAATCATTTCTCTCTTCTCTACTTCCTTGGAGCTCCTGATGGATATGTTCTTTATTCATCTTCAACCAATCAATATTTGTCAAATGCCTACAATATGCCAGAGACTGTGCTAAGTTCTATGGATACAAAAAGAGACAAAATCAAGTCCCTGACCTCAAGCAATAATATATAAACGTATACACACACACACACACACACACACACACACACACACACACACACACATATATATATATAAAACAAGCTATATATAGGGGATAAATAGGAAATAAGAGAATGAAGCTTGTAGAATTAAGAAAGTCTGGGGCAGGTTTCCAATAAAAGATAGGATTTTAGTTGGGACTTGGCAGGGAGAGCAGTAGATAGAGCTGAGGAGGGAGAGCATTACAAGCATGAAGAACAGAGAAAATGCCTTGACCTGATAGATGGAGTATCTTGTTCATAGACCAGACAGAAAGTCAGTAGCACTTGATTGAATGTCTGGAAGTTAGATGTAAGAAGACTGAAATGGCAGAAGGTATGAAAAAAAATTTGAAGGTCAAATAGAGCATTTTGTATTTGATCCTGGAGGCAATAGGCAGCTACTGGAGTTTGTTGAGTAAAGTAGTGACATGATCATTTGTCCTTTAGGAAAATCATTTCAGTGGCTGAAAGGAGGATGGATTAGCATGGGGAACAGATTTGAGGAAGGCCAACTTACTAATAGGTTATATCACAATAATATAGGTATGAGGTGATAAAGGTTATAGTATTGTCAGAGAAGATATGGTAACATATTCAAAAGATGCCCCAAAGATGAAATTGACATGCAAGAAATTGATATAGAGGGATGAGAGGTAGATAGTAAGGTATCCAGGATCACTCTTAGATTGTGAGCTAAGGGAATGAAAATATGGCCTTTCCTTCTACAGTAGAGAAGGTAGGAAATGGTGATTGTTTAGGGGGAAAGATGACTTTCATTTCAGATACAGTGAATTTAATATATCTGCTGGATATCCAGTTTGAGATGTAGGAAATTCAGTTGGAAATATGAAACTGGAGGTCAGAAGAGAGTTTGGGACAAGATAGGTAGATCTGATTATCATTAATATAGAGGTGTAAATTGATAACCCCTTTTCTTTTGGTGATACAATGGGTTAAGTTACTCAATTAGTTAGTGTTAAATGTCTGAAGTTTGATTTGAAATCAGGTCCTTCTGACTTCAGGGCTGCTCTATTCACTGCGCCATATAGCTGCTCCATTTCAATATTTTTTATTTAAAAAAAGGTGAAACAAGGTTCTCAGCTGAGAGAATAGAGAAAGGTGAAGCCATAGGAAGTTCCAGGAGGACAAAAAACATTCGTTAAGAGCTACTGTGAAGAGTAGGATAGTGAACTGATAGGGAAGGTGAAAAAGAATTGCCAAGCAGTAGGGAAAACCCAGTTGAGGGTGTATCTAGTCAAAATGGTTGTGTGGTTTTCTAACATTGTTCTGCAACACATGTGTAGGAGTGAAGATAGTGAATAATAAGAGTGATCTGAAGCTGAGGCATGGCTGAGCATTACTGTTAATATAAAGGGGTTGGGCATTCATAAGAGGAGGAAATAAGAATTAAATTGATTCCTCAAAAGGTCATGATGGGGAAAGGAGGAGAGAGTGGTTAGTGCAGGGAAGATGAAATGAGAGAGAATTGAGAAGTCACAGTGTGGACAAAAGATTTTTGTAAGGGAAAGCAGAGGAAGGGATATAAAGATAATAAATTATGGTTGGATAAGAGAATTTTGGAATTCTTGAACACAGAAATAGTATATGGTATACTCAAAGGCATGACCATCTCTGTATGTTGCTAAGGAAGAAAAAAGGAATAGATCTTGAGAAATGAATAGTTTGAAGAAATTAGGAGTTAAGGTGTTTGAAGGAGTCAGTATGAATGTTTGAATTTCTTTAGTATGATAAAGAAGCTGGGGAGGGGAAAATAATTGTGAGCCAGCTACTAAACTCATTGAGGAAGAAAGAGGAGTTACTTGGGAGTCTTTTTTGACTATGTGGTAGAAATAAATAGCATTAATCGAAAAGGAAGAGAGATTACTGAGTCATAGAAGTAGGAGAAAATCCATTTTCACTTTTGCTCAGACTGTTCCTCAAACTTGTTTACTGGATTGGAATCCATAAAGTACTGTGATCACTAAAATAATAATTACAAGAACTATATGAATTAAATTCCTTTCTCAGGATACAAAAAGTCCTAGACTAGAGATAAGTGGAACACACTGAGTCCTTAATATGCTAATGAGATGACAGATCAAAGTAAATATGTAAAGACTTTCCCTAGTAGACTGAAACTCCTATAAGGACTAGTACTATTACTTGATTGTGATTCTATTTACTGAAAGTACTATAGGACTTCCTTCTGGAGGTGGAGCCATGGTAGCGGAGATCAGACAGGAGTCTCTGTAACCTCCTCTAACCTCCCCTCAAACCAACAACATATGAAGCCTCTAGACTGATTCTGAAGCAAAAAAATCCACAATATCTGGAGAACAACACGATTCTAGAAGAAGATACTCTGGAAGAACCTCAAAGCAGGTCTGTTTTATTTTATTTTATTTATTTATTTTATTTATTTATTTTTTTTTTTGCTTTTTGCTGAGGCAATTTGGGTTAAGTGACTTGCCCAGGGTCACACAGCTGTTACGTGTCTGAGACCAGATTTGAACTCAGGTCCTCCTGACTTCAGGGCTGGTGCTCTATCCACTGCGCCACCTAGCTGCCCAAAGCAGGTCTGTTTTAATTGGGCAGGGGGGTGGTCTATTGAACCCAGACTGCAGCGCAGGGAGACCGGGGCAGGGAGCTGGAGCAGGAGTCGGAACAGGAGTGGGAGCGTTGTGCTTTTCACACACCTGGGAGTCTTCTGCGGGCCTCTTGGAACAATTTGTCCTGATTGTGGGCAGGTGGTTTGGAGGGTCTGCCTTTTGAGGGGGATAGATTGTGAACCACTGAACCCCTGATGAGCATGGGACCTAGCTGCCATTACACAGCACCTTAAAGCAATCAATCAAACAACAGGACTGATAAGCACCAGAAATAATTCAATCAGCGGAGCTGCCCAGTACCTGAAATAATTCAATCAGCAGAACCGCCCCAGGGTGAACTAAAGCAGAACTGCCCAGCCCCTGACATAATTCAATCAGCAGAACTGCCCAGTTCCTGAAATAACTCAATCAGCAGAACTGCCCCAGGGCTAATTAAAGCAGCTGTCCCACCTTTGCCCTAAACAGACCTCACATCTTTAAAAAAAAAAAAAATGAATAAAAAACCAAAAAGAGCTCTCACCATAGACAACTTTTATGGAGAGAGGGAAGAACAGACCTCAAATCCTGAGGCCCCTAAAGGTAAAGCAACTCCAGAAAAAGCCCCAAAGAGAGACATAAATTGGTCTCCATGTCACAAGGCTTTCTTTGAAGATTGCATAAAAAAATCTTAAAAGAGAGTTAGAAGAAACATGGGGAAACGAAATGAGATCACTGCAAAATAAAATAGAAAAAATGGAAAAAGAATGTAATGAACAAAAAAATGTAATTGGTCAATTGCAAAAGGAACTAAAAACAGTAACGGAAGAAAATAAGATATTAAAAATTAGAATCGAACAATTGGAAATTAATGACTCATCCAGACTTCAAGAATCAGTCAAACAAAAACAAAAAAATGAAAAGATAGAGAAAAACATGAAATATCTCCTAGGAAAAACAACTGACCTGGAAAATAGATCTAGGAGAGACAATCTAAGGATTATAGGGCTTCCTGAAAGCCATGATGAAAAAAAGAACCTAGACACTATCTTCCAGGAAATCATAAAAGAAAACTGCCCTGATATTTTACACCCAGAAGGCAAAATACTCCTTGAAACAATCCACCGATCACCTCCTGAAAGAAACCCAAAAATTAAGTCCCCCAGAAATATCGTGGCTAAATTCCAGAACTATCATACCAAGGAAAAGATATTACAAGAAGCCAGAAAGAAACAATTTAAATATCGGGGAGCTACAATTAGGATCACACAGGACCTAGCAGGTTCTACTTTGAAGGATCGAAGGGCCTAGAATCAGATATTCCGAAGGGCAAAGGAACTTGGATTACAGCCAAGAATAAGTTACCCAGCTAGAATGAGCATTATCTTCCAGGGAAGAAGATGGTCATTCAATGATATAGGAGAATTTCACCTATTTCTACTGAAAAGACCAGAACTGAACAAAAAATTTGATCTACAAACACAGAACACAAGAGAAACATAAAAAGGTAACAAGAAAAAATAACTCTTGAGAACTATATTTATGTTATAGATACGTATAGAATGAGGGTTGATTTTATGAATCTATTATTACATATGATTATGATATGATTACTGTGATTTTATGATTATTATCATATGATTACTGTGATTTTATGAAAGTACTATAGAACCTTGTACATAGTAGATGCTCAATGAATGCCTCTTGATTTCAACTACACTGCCTCTGGGTGGCAAAGGAGAAGGGGTAAAAAGCAGGGGTGAGGATGGGGGAAAGCTATACTGGCTCCAACTATAATGGCTGAGAAGTATCACAAGAGAAAAATTATCTGGGACTATCTGGTGAGATGGTGGGGAAGGGAACTGAAGCTGAGGAAGTTGTCATTAGAGAAGTGTTTATAATCTCATTGATAGGGGTTTGCCTTCCAACAGTGCTGAATGAATTCTATTCACACATTTTCATATTATTTAATTCTTGGAAATATCTTCTTTCTAACATGGATAACAACAAACCATACCAACTCTACATCTATCTGTTCTTCCTTCTTCTCTTATCTGGTCAGACCACTTCCTCTGCTAGTCATATATATTTCTGATGATGTCATTTATATTACTAATCTGAGTTGATCTGGATGATGTTGGAAAATTATTTTGGAACTATGCCTAAATAACTACAAAACAGTGTCTATACTTTGAGTCAGCAATGCAACTACTATACTCCAAAGAAATTCAAGGAAAAGGAAAATGACCTATATGTACAATGATATTTATGGCAGCTCTTCGTGTCATGTCAAAAAATTGGAAAGAAATCACAATTAGTAAATGACTGAAAAAATTGAGACATATGATTGTGGTAAAATATTATTGTGCTATAATAAATGATTAAAAAATAAACTTTCAGAAAAACCTAAGAAAATTTCTATGAATTGATGCAAAGTTAAATGAGCAGCATCAAGATAACATTATACACAATAATAGTGATATTGAAATGATGATCAACTGTGAAGATTTAGTTACTCTAATTAATAAAATGATCCAAGAGAATTCCAAAGGACTTAGGATGAAAAATCTATTTACCTTCAGAGAAAGACAGAACTGATGAATTGAGTATAGATTGAAGCATCAATCATTTGAAACTTTCTTTTTTCTTCTTAACTTCACATGTATAATTGAAATCATATTGTTTGCTTTTTTAATGGGTAGGGGAGGAGTCAGAAGGAGGGAGATGAATAAATTAAAGATTAGGAAAGTGAGCTAAAATAGAGGGACATCTGAAAATGAAAGACTGAGTTCCTTGAAAGTAGTTCCCCTCCTTTCTATCATCAGTATTTGTGCTTTACACACACACAGGGGACACTTAACAGATGTTATTTTATTGAATGACTGACTATGAAGGACTTGCTGATGTTGGGAATAAAATTTTAGTGACAATAAATACTATTGATATTCAATGATAACGTGATTATGGTTCTTTGCATTTTTGTATCCATTCAAATTCAAATTTAAGATAAGACTTCATTCCAGTTATTTACTCTGATTTTGAGGAAACAAATTTTAGACAGTTAAAAATGCTATAATATTGTCCCTTCTTTTGTTTCTTCTGTTCTCTCCTGGTTTTCTTTTGCTATTCTTGTTAGAGAGATAGTCAGAGTTGCAGCTACATATGTTATATCTACCAAGAAAATGGTGACAGTTGAAAAAAATAATGAAATTTGTGCATCATTCCAATTATGAAACAAAAATAAGAAGAAAAGGAAATTAATTGTTTGTAAAATATTATCTTTATTCTTGTTTCCCCTTAAAATCCAAGATGTTTTTGTATTCATTTTCATCTAAGAATTGCTAAATTAGCTATACTAACATAAGAATGTTAGAATAAATATAATAGTTTTGCTGATTTCAAATTACTTTAATATTTCTCTAAGAGTTTATATAGTGCTAAATGTAATGAGATTAGAGCAAACATTTAGATAATTACTGTGATATTACTAACAACTTTTTGTTTACTCTATTTCAGTTCTATCTATTCTTTTAATTGTTACTTTGCTAATGAAATGAGAAATGAAAATGTTTAAGAACTACTGATCCAATGTCAGTATAAAACAACTTTATAATTAACAATAATTATGCAAAAGCTAATCACAAGAAAAATGACATGGGTTTATATACTATATATATGTGTATATATATGTTTACATATACACATATATGCGTAGATTCATAACAGGATCTCAGTATATAATTGCTATGTAAAAGCTAATATATTCTACAGTAGACCTGCAAACCTGAAAATTCTACTGAATAAGAAACAAAGGCAAAAGAGGAAAATAATCAGTCATGAATAGAGGTATTAATAGAGCATATTTTTTCTGTTGCTTTTTTCCCTACCTGAAATTCTAAGGCCTTTTTCAAAGCAAGCACCAAAGCTATTCAATAAGAGACTAAGATAACATGTGATCAAATCCAACTAGTTACTTCTGCTTTTCATTTGTAAGGCAGATGATGGCTTGCTTGTTATACTATTGCAATAGGATTTAAATTTATTATCACTGTACATACCATACAGGCAGTGGTATAGCAGATAACTGGTGCAGAAGACAGGAAGATCTGGATTCAAGTTCTATCTCTAGCAAATATGTCATGCATAGCACGTCTCTTAGAGTGCTCAAGATAACTCTCTTCTAAATTGCTAAGAAGGTACAGACTTACATTTATTTATAACATTAATTTCCCCCCCAGTTACAAGTTGCAACATTTTTAAACTTTTTAAAAGAAAGTTTTGAATCCTAAATTTCTACTTCTCCTTCCCTCTTCCACATCATATTTAAATCATTTATTCCTACAGTTTTAACAATTTCCTCCATCAAGGTGGCCAATTTAGAAAGAAAATCACATTTCTTTTACTATTATCCTAAAAGGTTCCCTCCCTCCCCATTTTGACACAATCCAACTTAATTAGGGAGTGAATTCATTATCCAAAGAAAGAAACATGGATGATAGTATTAGAAGAGGGATTAGAAAATGGAAACTGAGTACCAACACTTGATTTGTCCAATTAGAAATGTATGAAATGTTTGATGAATCATCTCAAATGAATGATTTGGCTTTAAAGGTAAGGTCCTTTCAGATCTACATTATTAGAGGGAATATCCTGATTGTGCAGTTCCCCATACCAATAAAATCACAGCTTTACAACATACACACACACACACACACTCTATTCTCCATTTCCTCTGACTTTGCATAATAATGAATTGGAATTAAATTCACTGAGGCTTCTGTTCTTTCAAAGAAGTTATAAACAATCATAAAAACTAAAAAAAAAAACAAAAAAAAAGATACTCATATTCCAACAATCACTATTATACCACTTAGTACAGGGTTTGGCACATAGTAGGCAACTAATATATGTTTATTGACTAACCAACTAATTAGTAACAAGAGTTTATGCAACAATCTGAAAATTTTCAGAAATAGATATCAGTTTTATGTAGATTTACAGGACAGCCTAGCATAAGAGCTAGGAAGATGGGGATTCAATTTCATCTCTAACAATGAATAACCATCTGATCACAGACAAGTGGTTGAATCACTTTAAGCTTCACACAACTTTCTAAGACATACTCTAGTAAATCTTAGAGACAGAATGGAAAGAGTTTCCACACCAACAAAAGCAGGCTTTTATTCCTCTTGCTTTGGATCTTAAAATTGTTCCTAATTATTTAGGAGTTTACTGATTTATTCATTTATTAATCTATCATAACATAATCAACCTAAATGGGCATATTTAAATCATTTATTCCTATAGTTGTAACAATTTCCTCCATCAAAGTGGCCAATTTAGAAAGAAAATCACATTTCTCTTACTATTATCCTAAAAGGTTCCCTCCCTCCCCATTTTAACACAATCCAACTTAATTAGGGAGTGAATTCATTATCCAGAGAAAGAAACATGGATGATAGTATTAGAAGAGGGATTAGAAAATGAAAACTGAGTACCAACACTTGATTTATCCAATTAGAAATGTATGAAATGTTTGATGAATCATCTCAAATGAATGATTTGACTTTAAAGATAAGGCAAATTACATAGAAAAGGCCAAATAGCCTATATAAGAACTGATAGAACTTGGTTATATAAATACAATAAATCTTTATTAATATGGAGAAGTCTATAAAGATGAATTGTTACTCATAATTGTGAATAATATTAATCCTGATAATAGTAAGAGCCATTATTAGTATTAGTATAACTAATATTTATATAAAATGGTGCCTAAATTCTGTGAAATGTTTTACACATATGATCTCATTTATCCTCTCCCAATCCTGGGAGACAAATGATACTATCAGTAGAGGGTCACAGATAGTGGGAGAACTCTGGGAGAAGTATTAAATCCTTCAGCCCAGAGGTAACCTGCAGACAATGTCTGGTTCCGCTCCCCATCTTCCCTAAGGGCTCTCAGCCTTTCTGAGAAGTCAGGAGGGAGAGGGGTGTGACCACCTGTGCTTGCTTGAATCAGAGTTATACTGAAGTAGGAAATACCTGTCCCTAATAAGTTGGTGCATGTGCAGTACTCCATGCTTACAGGGTATATGAGGTAGAAAGCTGCCTTGAATAAATGGACTCCATCTTTGACCATCTACATGAGTTTCACCTCATCATTCCTTCACTAAGACCAAGGACTTGGTCTGGTCCTGAGATCCTCCAGAGATATTTTAATTCACCCAGTGTGGGGGCTCTAGAAAACATAATATATTTTGTCACTCCAACTTGGGGACTCTAGAAAGCACATAACTATCTTCATTTTACTAATTAGGAAACTGAGATTAAAAGTAGCTAAGTGATTTGGTCAGGGTCACATAATCCATAAGTGTCTGAGGTCACATTTGAACTCGGATATTCCTGATTCTAGATGCAGAGCTGTGGTTTTTGGACCAACTAGCTACCAAGTATATTAAGTGCAGGGATTGTTTTCTTTTATGTGTGTGCATCTCCTGGCACAGTGTCTGGCCAACTGTAGCTGCTTAATGCTTGCTTTTGAATTAGAAAAAAGGTTACTAAATTTTATAAGACATTCATTTGTAACTAAAACCTACTATCATGAAGGTGACTTGAAACAACACTTGGTATCAAATCCCTATAATCTCACTGAATTTGAACCAACATATTAGTTTTTGTGTATGTAATTTTAACAATAAGGATTCACATGAAAATATAAATTATTAGCATGATTTGGGTATAAATGTGCTATTTGAAATAGAATTATAAAAAAGAAAAGATGTTCTATAATCCCAAATACATTTTCTTACATCTGAATCAGTTGGATTGTTTAGGAATAAACACTTGTCAGTTAAAGCTAAGGAATATGGGGAGTTTCACATATTCAGCAGTACAGCTGCTGCTTATTAGTATGCAGCACCCTAATAGGCTATGGGGTGTGACAAAAGAACACAGAAAAAGATAGATTCCTGGAGGGAAAATGACATAACTTTAGAAAATTCTACGATTTCAATAGAAAGAGGTCACTTTCTTACTTCAACTAAGAATAAAGATAGCACAATCATAAGATGTAACTCCATTTGAATTTTTCTCAAAATATTTTCTGTTTCTATTTGAGAGCAAGTATGGATGTAGGAATAGTATGACTGCAGTATCAGGAAGACCAAGGTTTGAGTTCTGCACATACTAGCTATGTGATCTGAGACATATCACTTAACATCTCAGAATTCTCTAAAACTATATTTACAAAGAAGAGGCCATTCCACAGTGATAGAGGAACTTTCCTATTCTGAATTTCTCTCTATTGGTGAAATCACAGGTCCATTTCTTATATCATTTTCTAGGTGAAAATTTTCTTTGTCTCCAAAAAATCCATTTCATTAACTAGTCAAAAAATTATCTCAGTGCCAAAGATTTAACTCCTTTGCACTATAATTCTGGAAATTCTTAATTTCAGATTTGGATTAACTAGTTCTCAAAGAAGGGGTCACAATCCATTTCTTTTCTATTGTCATTTGATTAATGGGAATTCAGTCTCTTTGTAGACTATTTTGCTCCTTTTATTGTGAAGATCCAAAAAGTACCATGTGTGAACAAAGCTATACCCAATTCTATGGCATTGTATTGTATTACTATTTTTGAAGTAGAAAGAAATAAAAGTAGATAGTAATAAAGCTGAAAAAGTTCATTTTTTTAAACAACTATAGGAGGAAAGTAGTCCATGAAGAAAATACTATTAGATTTTATATTGTAGGTAATAGATCTGATTTTACACCTGATTTTAATTAAAAAATCAGTGACTTAAGTGACATCAAGGTCACAAATAGAAAGTGGCAAAATGTCTTTATTATTCTACTTTTAGAAAGAAGACTTTGTAAAAATAAAAGAATTTATTTTGTGAAAATGAGAATTGACAGAAAGAAACTATATTGGCAGACAAGGTTTTCAATTGTGTTTGTATCCAGTATAATTGCATAGATTGGAACTCATTAACCACATTTACATGCTCATTTCCTATATCTAGGATAATACAGAGAAAAGTGAAATCTTTCAGATACTTTGTGAACTAATTATGGGCTTTGTGAAGCAGTTGAGTCCTATAGTCAGATTGTTGGTAGTAAAGCAGCAGCTCCTGTCAAGTTAGCTGAATGATCCACAGTAACTTTCAAAACTAATGATCGAATATATTTTATTTTCAAAGGAAAATGATTTCTTTTTTCCAGAATAATATTAGTCTGGTATGACCTTTGTTTCATATTTAAAGGATAAAGCAAACGAATACTGAGCACATGCTTTCATGAATAATTTGTGATGGGCTAAATGTGTCTTTTTTGCAACATGCAATATGTTTTAAGGCAAAATGTCATCTCCTGAAGGAAGACAGGTGCAAGCTCTGAATCCATGATATCTCACATTTCAAAAGTAGATGTGAAGAGTTGCTTTTGAATCTTTGAAAAGATTTATCTTCAATCTTAAGGCACTTTTAAGTGTGGAATTGTAAACCACATAAAAATATAGTAACCAAACCTTTGGAGTTAACCCCAAGCCAAAATATATATCAAATAAATGCATCCTGTACAAACATAATAGTAGCCAAAATAAACATAAGGTTATACATTTATGAAGACATGTATTTAAACCTACATCTCAAATAAATATATATTTATGTATCCAAATTATTTTTTTTAATCTTTTAAACCTTGGAAAAAGTTCTGTAACAATTCTTTTTGAAATTTTTATAGCCACATAATCATCTTTATGATATTTTGACTTTAAGCTTTAGAGGTCTGACTGCTGCTCCTATTTTGGTTTTGTGTTATTGTTTGTTTTTGAAAAAATTCTTATGTGCCTTAAAGAGTTCTCCATTAGTGAATTCTTGAAAGATAAGCATTTATCAATCAGGTAAGCCAATTCAATTTGATTCAATTGAACATACATTTATTAAGTATTTACTGTTTGTCAGGTACTATCCTAGGCCCTGGGTGACACAATAAAATATAGTAGAAGAAAGGGTACCTAACCTCAAGAATCTTATACTCTATCATAAATATGGAAAGTTTTATACTTTGAAGAGAGTGGAAGATAATTAAATAGAATACAAATCCAAAGTTATATTTTAAATGGACAAAGATACTACATTTATCAGTTCTATCAATTCTAAGATGCATATTTTCATTCCCTTTCCTTTCAAAGCTGAACTATTTTACATATTTGAATATGCTATTTTCCATGCAATAAAATTTAAAGGAAAAAATAACCTTCCATTGCCACATCTGTGGTTTTGAAGACTTTAGCAAATCTCTCCAAATGAGGCCATATCAGATCTATATTCAGCATTTGTAGCCTTAAGCTATCACAAGACCAAAATATTGCATTTCAGCTTTAGGGTTAATTGATTCAACTAAATTAAAAATTCTGACTTTAATGATTAAAAATTTAGTCTAAAAAAGTGAGGTTTCCACCCTACTTTAATGCCTAATAATAACAGACATTTATGTATATATGTATATATTTCATTTGTACTACAAGAAGTATTATTAACTCCATTTTATAGATAAAGAAATGGGTTTTGAGAAGTAAAATAGTAGAAACAGCTCACATTTGTTTCTTTTTTCCTACAAAGCATTTTCCTCACAACTTTATGAGATAAGCAGTGTATTATTATTCCTACTTGATAGGTGAGGAAGTAGGAAATACCAAATCATGACTTCTGCGTCTAATATTTTTTCCTAAAGTAATGTTGCTTCTTTGCTATTTTCTTATGTACATAAAATCCAAGAAACACAAATTCTGAGGTCCCTAATGGAGGTCTTGGAAGTTGGAATAAGACATATTGTGGAGAGTATTAAATGGTTACTTAAGAATTAAGAAGACCTAGGTTGTAGTTTACCCTATGATACATACTAGTTGTATAACCATGTAAAGACACCAAAGAATTATAAATATGCATTGGTGCAAGGAGGTCTGCATACACATCAGGACAAAATAAATAAGTAAACTACAGGTATACATTGTTTGCATCTCTTTTCTTTATGCTTTGATTATAAAGATAGAATCTCAACTCAACCTTACACTGGGAAGTAATGGAATAAAAGAGAAAACAGTATCCAGAGTGGAGGGCCTATAGTAAATAGTAACTATCTAGGGCAGGGATGTCTGAACTGGTGCCCATAGGTCCCTAATTTCAGGAGGTCTATGAATGTGATTGGTAAAAAATTCAAATCTTCATTTTTACTAACCTCTAACTAAAACTTAACATCTTCAATGTGGACTAGCATATGGTGTTATACCTGTAATCAGTTCAAATTTGGTCTTAGGTACCTTATTAACTGTGTGACCCTGAGCAAGTCATATTATTTCTATTTTTCTAAATTTACTCATCTATTAGATGGGAAAATAATAACACCTGTTTCTCAAGGTTGTTGTGAGGCTCAAATGTCATAACATATATATATATATATATATACATATATATATAAACTTTAAAACACTGTTAATTCTAATTATTGTTGTTATTATTAATTTAAAATTACTTTGAGAAAAGGAACAGAGATTTTACCAGACTTCTAAAGGGGTCCATGTTATAAAAACACATTAAGAATCTCTGCTCTAGGGAAAAGTAGGCTTAAAAATAAAAGGAATAAAAGTTGGGAGTAGCCACTATATGGCTTTTCTGCAGAGAGAGGTATGGGAGAGTTCTTTAGAGGATTGGAGAGATTCTCAGTGAATAATGAAATTAGCATAGAAATGATATAGGAAGAGGCTGACTTTGACCTGAAACTCAGCATTTGTATCTGGAGGCCAGCAAGCATGAACCCAATTTACTCCCCCCCCCCAAAAAAAAAATAAGAAATGGCTTGTATTCTCCAAATCACATTTTGTGTGTGTTTAGTTGTTGATCCTTTGAATCTTGACATACAGAGTAATAGAAAAAACCACAGTTAAAACCTGGAATGGTGAACAATATAATAGTAATAATACAAGTACACCTGTGTTCATCTCTTTGTAGATTTTCTCCTCAAGAATCCTGGTAGCTCAATCTGAGACAATTCTGTACAGTGGAAAGGGACTAGGAGTTGGGGTGAGGAAGACGATTTAGAGTCACCAGTTTTACTATTTGCATGGTCCTCGATAAAAACTCTTCAATTCTCTACATTTCACCTGCTAATCTGAGAGATGGTAATGCAAAGTATTTCCTATATCACTGGGTTTTTCTGAGGAAGTCTCTTTGTAAAGTTAAATCAAGTAGAAGTCTGAGTTATTATTATGAGTTATCACCTGCTATGGTGATATGAGGAAACTGAAAGAAGGTGGGCTCCTTAAGATTTGGGCAATGGCATCTATAGCAAAGAAGGTAAGCCCTTGGATATACAACAATTTCAGAATATACTATTAAAATCATTATTAGAGAGGACATCACAACACCATTTGGCTAACAAAATCTAAGTCTTACTGTCAAAAAATGCTATTATATGAGCCTGGAATTGAGGCAAAAAGTTCAAGAATATTACTGGAATTCTGAATAAAACCTAGTAATTCTTCTCTGACTATGGCATTTAACAAAATGTATATAATGTTTTGGAAATTTAAGGAAAGAGAGTAAATTTACTGCCTTTGGTTTTTATGTAATTGATCTATATGTATATAGACTAAATTCAGTAAGCCAACAATTTTTCTTAGGGAGGTATAGTATATAAAGGAATAGATGGGAAGAAATGAAAACATAGAAGCAATCAATATTTATGTAACATGACATAGGAAAGATAGCACTATGACTATGAACTTATAACTAATTATGTCTCTAACATGAATGACCCATACTAATTTTGCTTTTAAAATGGTGATAACATATACTTAGATAATATATAAGAAGAAAAAAATCTTTCTCCCCAGTTATTGATGTACTATCCACCTTACACAATATAATTTCTTCTAATTGAATTACAATTATACACTTCAGTCTTCCTATCATAAATAAATAAAAGAATAGTGCCTTAAATTAGGAATTAAGTCACATTTTAATGTCCAGTTTAGCATTTCAATATTGGAAAATAATCTAGCTAAAGGCAATATATTATGAAGTAAATCAAAATGGGAAGATTTATCCACGTTTAAATATAAACTAGTGGGTCGATTTCAGCAAAATTGACCACAATAATTCCCTGTTTCTTTATTTTTTCTCCTGGTTTTCAAAACTAAAATGTAAATAATCTACCTATTGAAATAGATGAGAAATAGTAACCTTTCAATAAAAACAAACGACAATTGTTAAGGCTTATATTTTATAATGTAAATTTAAATGAACCAAGGCAAAAGATTTGGTAATCAATTTCATATTTGTGTTATGTTATATTTAATTTAAGGACACACTTCTTAGAATATATTCCTTGATGCTCTCCATTACAACATGTCAAAGTCTCTCTTTGATCCCCTTTATATCCTCATTTATACACCTTACCCAAGTGAAAATGATAACTCCCTTTTCAGAATTCTCTTAGCACTTTAACTGGAGCTCTGTTTTATACTTATGCTTCATTATATTGTGGTTATCAGATTAATAACCACTCCTATTCAAAGCTGGCAAAGTATTTTCTTCACCAAGAAATATATTAAGAGAAGTAGTATGACTATTCTGATAGGACTGATATCTATTAGAATCTCTCTCTCTCTCCTGACAAAATGGGTTAGACTAGTTTTTCCTAGAAGGCGTAAAAGCTGTGCCTAAGATTTGACTGGATTAGACACAGTTTCCTGATGGCCTATGGCCATACTAATGTGGCCTCATGGTCATTTGAGAGCATATAACACCTCCAAACACACATCTCTAAAGTTGAGGCCACTGCAGTCACCACATCTTATACTGCTGACCAGACTCATTTTTAGAAGAAGTCAAGAGAGGTTAAATGATACCTTAATCTGTTGAATATACTTTCAATGTTAAGGCTAAATAAACCTCCTTTTGAAAAGTATCAGATGACCTAAAAGTGTCTCATTTAATTCTAACACTGAACCTAAACTAATAAGGTACAAACCTGAGTCAGGCATGCTCCTAATCATCATCTTGAGAAAACAGACTCACAAAGGTTAATTCACTTTCCTAAGCTCACACAGTATCAGAATTGGAATTGGAATCCAGCTCTCTGTAGAATCCAAGTATCATATTCTTTCCACAAAACCATGCTGCTTCAATAGAGAGTATACTTTCAGGAGCAAAGTCTATGTTATAATTTCTATTTATTATCTAATTTAATTTTTACAACCAAGAAAAGGACTACAAATATTAGTATGCCAGTATTTACAATTGAGAATTTTCTTTATTCCCCAGGACTGAATTATTGTGGTTTATAGATTTAGTATTCAAAAGATAGTGACTGGTAGTACAATGGCTAGACTGCCAAACCTGGAGTCAGGAAGAATCATCTTCCAGAGTTCAAATTTGGTCTCAGACACTTATTAGCTGTGTGCCCCTGGGTAAACCAACTTAATCTATTTTCCTCAGTTTCCTTATCTTTAAAATGAGCTAGAGAAAGAAATGTCAAACTACTTGAATATCTTTGCCAAGAAAACCCCATATGTGGTCACCAGAAGTCAGACACAGCTGAAAATAACTAACACTAAATTAGAAAAAATATATACTGAAAAAAAAGATTGAATGAATGCCCAAGTCAAGTGAAGATTATTCATGCTGAAACTATTTTTCCCTCATTTCATATCAGATCCAATATTCTTTATACTTATGCAATTCACTCTTTTCTTTCATAATCATTTGTGCATTGATCTCCTTCTTCTCCCTCCCCCTTTTAGGTGATCAGATCCTTGAAGAATAAGATGTGTTATATCTATTTTTGAATACCGATTTAAAAAATGGATATTTTATTTTTCCAAATACTTGCAAAAATAGTCAACACTCACCTATGCAAAATCTTATGTTCCAATTGTTTCTCTCTCTCTTTCCCTTCCCCCCTCCCCAAGATGGGAAAAAATCTGAGATAGATTAAATATGCATAATTTTTCTAAAGATATTTCTATATTTTCATGTTAAACAAAAACAAAAAAAAAAGATCAAAAGGGAAAAAAAAACCTGAAAAAAAAAAACAAGCAAACAACAAAAGGTACAAATACTATGCTTTTATCTACATTTAGAATTCATACTTCTTTCTCTGGATGTGGATGGCACTTTCCATCCCAAATCTATTAGAATTGTCTTGAATCACCTCACTGTTGTAAAGAGCCAATTCCATCACATTCGATCACTACATAATCTTGTTCTTATGTCTAATGTTCTCTTGTTTCTGCTTACTTCACTCAATATCAGTTCATGTAAGTCTTTCCAGGCTTTTCTGAAATCAGCCTGCTCATCATTTCTTATACAACAATAATATTCCATTACATTTATATACCATAACTTCGAATGCCCATAATTTAATAGAGAATCTTGTAACTACTATATCTTTTATATTGCTTTGATTGTGCCAAAGGCAGAATATTAGTGTGATACTATATCCTAGCAAAGTTTATTTCAAAGAATACTTCTACATGTATATTGCCCCGCCATATGGGCAAATTCTTTTACTCTAATAAATTAAATTAAAAAAAATTTTTAGTACTTTGAGTATCTTACAATTTCAAAAGAATGCTTCACTTATTATAATACCTCTCTCCTTTTTTTCTTTATTATGAAACCTCCATTCTAGTACAATTCCTCATCATTATTCTTTTGGACAACTGCAATTGCCTCCTAATTTTACTTTCCACCAGTACTATATCCCTTCTCCTATCAAATATTTATAATGTTGCCTAAATTAATTTTTCCTGTGCACAAATCTGATTATGACTCTCATTTGTTCAAAATCCATTAATAATCCTATAGTTTATTGATTGAAGCTCATATTCTTTAGTTTAATGTTGAAGTTCCATCTGGAACTATTTCAACTTAATCTCACAGTATGTTCCTTCTCATAGCCCCATTTAATTGTAAAGATTCTCCTTTCTTCCATTTCTTTACTTTTGTTCACATAGTTCACTGGTGATACAGAATGTCCTCACATAATGAAATCCTACCCAGCCTTTATGGCTCAGCTCAAATGCCACATTCAATAAGAAGCTTTTTAAATCCCATCAGTTAGCATTTCCTCCCTATTCCCAGTACTTCCCATATCATTTTGCTCCCACCACTCAAGAAGTTATATATTATTTTGTATTGTATTTTTATGTGTATTCATTCAATTTTCTGAGTCCCACTTTCCTTGTTTTATAATACCTATTCTAAATATCACATAGGTTTGTGCTAAGGAGAGTATATACCTTAAGGTATTATAACTATGAATTATTACTGTTATTTTAACTATTATCATGCCACATACAAAACTTTGAGCTCTATAGTAAAAAGACTTTAGTCTTACTTAATTGCTTTATCTCTCCTGGCACCTAATATAGGTCTGCATGTAGTGGACACATAAGAATCCAACTTCCTTTGTCTTTGACAAAACAAAATAAAACTTAAAAGCATAACAAAGAATGTAAACAATATTGCAAAATGCTGTGTTTATTTTGAACAAAAGCTATATAGCTATATTGAAGATTCATAAAACCAATAAAAGGAATTTTGCCAATAATGCTGAATTCTATCTTTAATTTTACTTTTTATTCAATTTCATTTATTCATTCATTAAGAGATTCAGAACTGCAGTCAAGTCTGCACAATTCATTTTTTTCCAGCTTTCTGAGATCTTAAAGAGTAGTAACAAATAATTAGTTCTGCTTAGTATATATAGCAGAATCTATTTTCTTCTTACCAAAGAAAATCTTTTCAAGGAAAATAAATCAACCATGCAAATTAATATGATCTAAGTGAAAGTAGGCTATTCTTCAAGAAACCCATACTTCAGGTAAACATAATACAATGAAATTTAAAACTAACATCGCAGCGTTTTTTTTTTCATTATCTTATATTATTCTAATGATAATAGTAAATGAAGATAATCTGATGAAATTTTTTGTAAGCAATTTGGTTTTCAAAAGTATACTTTTAACCTCATATTCAGTTTATCTCTCCTTGCTCCCCCTTTCCCATCTTTATTCTAAGACATAAAACAACTGCAGCATGTCATAGATATATGAACTATGTAGATAATACATAGTTCACGCAAAGCCATATGGAATAATACAGCTTTTGTTTTTGTTTACCTGGAAGTGAAACTGTGAAGATATATGATTTTGTTAGTGGTTTTTCTTTTAAACAACTAAATAAATGATAATGAAAGATTAGGATAGTAGGTAGTCTCCAGTGACTTTGGGGCAGTCAGATATTTAAGGATGGTTTTGCTCTCTCAGTTCAAAAAACTAAACAAAACTGGATACAACTATGTGACAATCAGAATTTTCAAAAGTGATTTATAATATAGCTAGTTTTTTTTAAAAGCACAAATCTGACCCAAAGTAGAATAGATTGTCCAGATAGTAAATTAATCTAAAGGATTTTTGAAAAACTGTACCACAAATCAGTTTTCCTGACATTTTGAAGATCATCTTTTTACTTCTCAACCTTCATACTTCTGAAACATGGAATATATATATATATATATATATGTATATATATATATTAATTTCCTCCCCTTTTCTAAAATAAATCTTTCTAATCTGTCACTATTTTGAGAAAATAGCCTATAGTAAATGCTGAATTTTGACAATTGACTAGAACTACTATATAGAAGAGGGAAAATGTCCAAGACGCAACTGTCAATTAGTAAATGTTCTTTCCCAGTCTCTAATGGTGTATCATAGAAAATCATTACAATCTTTGTATTTTATTCCTTTTCTATCTCAGTCCCCATCCCATTTAAAAATAAAGAAGGAAACATGTAAATCCAGCTGGGAAACTGTCTTTGGCAAATGATTTACACACGTTGTAAAAAGTGCTACATTTGTATGAGAAAATTATGCCATGATATTATTCTCAAAGGAGCAATAAACGGATCCAAGTTCAGTTTCTGCTACAAAAACAGAAATATGAAGCTCACAGGGATATTTAATCACAATATGTTATCACTGAATTAAAAATCCATTTTGTATAAAGCCTCATAGGAACAAAGAAAATCTGCTTGTTTATAAAAGTCAATTTAAAACTTTTACCACACAAACAAAAGAGCACAGAACCAGCTGTTATTTAGCTTTCAATTAACAACATTTTCATGACACAGAAAAAGCAAAAAAAAAACAATAAACCAAACCAAACTATGACCTGGGTTAAAGAATCATGCTTACTTACATTATATCCTGATCCTAACAATTTTTTTCCCCTTGTACCTTGCATAAATAAGTCAATATACATTTATTATGTGTCAGGCCCTGTGCTAAACTCTGGAGTTAAAAATCAGGTCAAAAGATGGCTTCTGCAGTTTTGGAGCTCACAGTCTTGGTTTTTAAAATACTTGGTTTCTCAAAACCTAATATTGCATTTCATATTTCTTTGTGTCTTGAATGATTATGTGGCATAATGGATGGAGGGCTGGCTTTGGCATCATGAACTCTTGGGGTAGGGTTCTATTTCTGCCACATCTTAGATATGTCAAGTCCATGAGCAAGTCATTTAACCACTAAAGCAAACAGGTGTAATAGTGGTGGGTAATATGAGCAGCTAGGTGATGCAGTGGATAGAGCCCTGGGCTTAAATCAGAAAGACCTGAGTTAAAATGTGACCCCAGATACTTACTACCTTCATAAACCCGGGCAAGTCACTTAACCCTGTTTGCCTTAGTTTCCTCATTTGTCAGATGAGAAGGAAATGGCAAACCACTCCAGGATCTTTGATAAAGAAATGCTAAATGTTATCATGAAGAAAATAAAATACATCTTGAACCAGTGAAAACTGTATAGCCCCAGGCTCCCAGGGTATATGCTAAGCATGGCTACTAAACTGAGAGATTGGTTGTTTTCTTCCAGGGTTCTTGCTGTATTGGTACAATTAGAGTTAGTTTTCCTTACATCCTTAATCCATCATTCCTCATGTATCAGGCAATTTAGAAAATACCTGCATTTCATCAGTCCAGGAAATATTATTATTTTCCTTTTATGATCAGTCTGCTATTGGTAACATCAGACTCTTTATCTAAAAATTAAAAAAAAAAACCTTTTGATTGTTGAGAGCCACTGGGCTTTGGCTAGAATGGGAATGCCCATGGTCCCATATTTGGAAGCTCCTTCCCAAACTGTGTGCTGCTCCCAACTTTGGGAACCAGAGGCAACAGAGGCCACACACCCAGACTGTTTTTCTTTTTCCCTTGTGACCAGTTATAAAATTTTATTAAATGCTGTCCTTGTAAATTTCTTTTTCTATTCACCATTCTCTTGCACTAAAGTGTGCCTTGAATAAAGCATTTATCTGGTAAAGATGATGAAGATGAATATCCCTATCCTTGACCCTAGCATAATCTGCAATAAAAATGCATAATAATGTTAAGATAAGAACATTGTTGGTTAAGGTATAAAAACATTGTTGGAATGTAGCATCTGTAAATAAATTTTTATGTTTCTCTTTCTGTTATTTTTTTCTATTTGGCATTTCCATTATAAAGCCTAGCAGGTAACTAAATCAATGTTTCAATGGTATAAACATTTTTTTGTTTCATTGTTGAAATTTTAATCTGTCATGATATTTAAATTGAAAAATGGTATGATATTACAATGCAGATTTTATAAAGTCTTTCAAATTCTCCTTCAATGTTTATAAAATACTCTGTAAATTTTGATGAGTATAGCCCTAATGATAACAAATAAAATACTAATGCTCTTTCTTTTCTGTTTTAAGATCCTAAGGGATACTCCCTATTCTTTCTGTTCCCTACAAATCAACTATACAGAGTGTGACCAGGAGAAAGCCTGTGAAATTTAACTATGTTAGAAGGTGAGATACTGGTTTGTAATTTTGATTACATTTCTTTGACATATGTGTGTTTGTATGCATGTATATAATGTCCATGGTAATTGAACTAACTGGGTTAAGTTACTGTGCACTTGAATTTCAACCTGAACTTGTAGCAAATAAATTTGTCCAGGCAGATGGACTCATGCCAGAAAACTGAAAATTGACTTTTTCTCTTGGGGGTGAAATCTTGATTTTGGCGCATCTCCAAAACATTTCCAAAGACCATGGAGAAGTCTTGATTTGATCTCTGATTCTAAGAGTAACCAGGCCCAAGGGAAATGGATGGATCCCAAGTTTAAGGACTTAACTCAAAAATACCAGTATGAGAATAGCCACTGAATTCCTGGAGAAGACACCAGGAAGAACCCAAGGGTGTGGACTTTTGGATAGTTCCTCTAAAGAATCTTTGACTCAATTTCCTAAAGAGAGAAATGAAAGAATTTTGGCCATTAAGTTTTTAGACCTAACTTAGAAGAAATAGTAGAATTTAAGTGTAGAATTTTAATAGACTTCAAATTCTTTCCTTTCACAGAAGAATATAAACTCTTAGTGTAGCTACATGTCTATAGGATTAGAAACAAAGTGGGACTCACCAGAGACAGACAAAACACACACACTTTTATATATGTATGCACATGTATTGTATACATATTTAAAAATGTATATATATATATATATATATATACATTCTTTGTGGTATATGAATGCTTTATGCTGTTTTCATTTTCTCTGAATAAAATAAGGGCTACTGATAGCCACCTTTCAACTCTGCATTACCTTTTGATTCTTTAGAGAATATTGCATTTCATAGTAACTGGTCATTTGTTATCACCAGAAAAATATTGGTTTAAAAATGAGTTTTTGTTTTAGGAAAACTCTTCATATCCTTGAAAAAGCTATGCAATTTCTCAAAGGCAATACAGCTTAATATATTCCCTATTTAAATTTGGATCAATGCCATTTTTCCATCTTTAGTTTATCTTCAAGATATATGTATAGATAAACCACCTTAATATATTGTTTATCCAACTGTATATCACAATTTGTACAACAGAAACTCTTCATACACTTGATTTTTACAGTATGAAATGTTAGGCAACATATTTGATGCCACAGATGCAAAAATTAGTATTTTTTTAAAAGTAGGTTTATTGTTTGTCTTAAGATGTATTTGCATTTTTATCTGATTAAAATTTTTTAAAAATCAAATCAAATCAAGACTATAATTAAGTCATTTAAAAACCTGATTTTTAAAAACTATACCCTATTCTGACAATAGAACATGTTATGAAGGTCATTTACATAGTGCTCTCTCTCTCTCTATATATATTCTTTTTATCGAATTCCTTAGCCTTCCTAAAAGCATTAAATGTTTTACAGCTTGACCTCAAAACATATATTGATGAAATTTTCACTGTTTTTCCCTTTCTGTTCTCTGCTGTCATGTGCTCAATAAATCAATCCCAAGTGCCAAAAGCCAAATACCATTTTTCAAATAGAAGCCTGAATCATCAGTAAAAAGCCCAGGAAGCTATTAAAAAACAATAAAAACAAATGGGGAAACAAAATTATTGTATCTAATTAAAACTTTTAATATGGGTAAAGTATAACTTTTGGATATCTGACTTCATTATGCATAAAAACTGAATTGATGATCACTCTGAAAAAGGAAAATGAAAACCCATTTAGACATGATTTTTAAATATATATATATATATATATATATATATATATATATATATAAAACTGACTTATTGTCATGGACGCATAGTTTAGTTGACTAATGAGGGAAAGAATACTTATAGGGACTTTGATTGCAGGTTTTAATAGACAAAAAGTATTAAATTCAGCATTTAAAAAATATATATTTTTTTTTTGCTGAGGCAATTGGGATTGTGACTTCCCCAGGATCATATAGCTAGAAAGTGTTAAGTGTCTGAGACCACATTTGAACTCAGGTCTTCCTGACTTCAAGATTGGTGTTCTATCCTCTGTACCACCTAGCTGCCCCTAAATCCAGCTTTTAAAAAATCTTTTATATCTTTGTCCACAGTACTACTATTCTCCTAGTTATTAAGGTTATAATATAGGTAAATTTTGACTTTCTAATTCATTCCTCATAACCAGCAATTTGCCCAGTGTTTTCTTTTCTATTTGTTGATCTTGTGAGCTTTCATAGAGAATTTGCCAAGCAAATTCCTCTCAATTCCATAGTCTCTACTAAACTCCAATTCTGCATCTGCCAATCTTATTTAGCTGTCTAATATACAACTTGAATGTTTCATTAGCATTTTAAATTCTGCATTTTCTAGACTAAATTAATCATTTTTTCCCTAAACCTATTCTCTTACTAACTTTTGTATTTCTGTTGAGGTCACAACCATTTTTATTTTTTCATTTGCCTAGGTCCATAACATGGGAGTTGAATTCAATTTTTCACTTTCTGTCTTCTAGCCATCCCCAAATTTAATACCAAGTAACATTAGCTTTACCTCCAGCATACCTTTAACATCTTCCTCTACCTGTACTACTACCATCCTAGTCACAAATCTCATCACATTTTACTTGGATTAATGCAGTTACCTCCTAATTTTTCTCCCCAAATCTGGCCTTTCTCTTTTTTGTTCATATTCCTTGCAATAGCCCAAAATTACATCTGTAATAATAATAATAGTTTGATCATGTCTATCCTTTGATCAAGAAGCTTTGATCAAGAAGATCCCTATTTCCTCTAGGAACAAATAAAATCATCTTTATTGTCATTTAAAATCATTCACAATCTGGTTCTAACCTATCTCTTATAGCTTATTACACACTATTCACCTATATATTCTCTACTTACTGTCCAGCCCAACTATTTTATTTGCTTTTTACCACATGAGACATTACACATCCCATCTATGCATTGCTGCACAAATTGTCCAACATGGCAGAAAAATCTTTTCTTCTAATTTCTATTTCATTAAATCCTTGAGTTCTTTTAAGATTCAGTTGACATGTCACTTCCCCCAAGATGATTTTCTTCATTTTCTTATTTATTAATGTTCTCCCCGATACTCACTATTTATCTTGCACATATATTGTACTTACTCTTTTATAAAATTGTTTATTGCTTCAATGGAATGCAAGCTCCTTGAGGGAAGGAACTATCTTTCTTTTATACTTATATGTTTGTATACCATGCATCTAGTGAAGTGGTGGGTTTATAAGAAAATGTAATAAATATTTGATTATACATTGATAAATAGCAGGACCTCAATAACATGACTAACTGAATTATCTTTTTTTAATTCTTATTTACTTTTTCAATTAGGGAAATGTAACAGTGGATTTTCTCATATTTTTCATCAATTCTGCTTGTACTCCAGTGGTTAATGAACAAATATGGATTGAGTTGACTATTCTGGATTCAGCTATTGATTTAATGAATAACTTATCCAGCATCTCATATATTTTTTCCAATTTTCCTAATTGATCACAATATTATTTATTTAAGCATTTTATAAGGAAATTATAAAGTTGAATGTCCCTGACCTTTTCACAACAATAAAAAGTACCGTCTGGTGAAGAGAATGGCTTTATGAAGCCTTCATATTCCAAACAGCTCTTTCACTCTTCATTAGATACATAGACATGTAGATATATAGATTACATAGATAGGAAGATAGCAAGATATAGTTAGGTAGAACAATTATACTTACTACATGCCAGGTCTTATGCTAAGCACAATTAAGGTATACATAAAAGGAAAAAAAGACAGCCTCCACTCTCAAGGAATTTATATTCTACTGGAGTTACAAGACATGTGGGAGTGAGTTGGAAAATGGGGATGGACAATAGGAGGGCTACTGATTAAGAAATGTAGACTGAAGTAGAGATAAGAATGAAATAAGAATGGTCTGGATGCCTCATTAAATCATGGTCTAGGCTAAGCTGTACAATTAGGAGAGTGAGCCTCAGAATGCTTAATTTTGATTTAAAATTTTGACAAATACCTTCTTCCAATTTCAGTTATTTATTACAAATATATTATATATATGCATATATATAATCTATAATCTATGTGGTTTACTAAAACATACTAGTGGATTGAGAATTTATGTTTCTTCTGATTTCCTATCTCTATCTTCTCCCTATTACCAAAACGATTACAAATCAAATTTTGGTTCTTGTTTTCTGCCAAGATTTTAGTTTATTCCTTGAGTTAGTAAATACCTCCTGGATAAGAAGACTGATTACTACCTGTACAAACTTTAAAACAGCTGTCCATATTGCATATGCCATACCATACTAGTCATCCATTATTTCAATTTATTGCTTCTTCTTTCTCCCAGAAACACATATATAGCCTATCATACATATTTTCAGTCCCATTGTGGCACACACAAAGTACTACCGAAATTTCCTACATCTCAAAATATCGTTCACTTCCCTGATTAAAGGCTGGTCTACTTTGGAGTCTCTCAGCCATTTTATAATGAAATAGAATTCATTTGATCACTGCCAAGCACTTGGACTGCTGCTATATCTTCTTTTATTCCTAAAACTTCCTTATTTGTCCTAGGTAGTTGGGAAGGTGGGAAGTAAATATTATAGTTGACCTACATTAATTAAAAACCTAATTTTGCTTTGATCTTCAAGCTGGTTTCCATTTGGATCAAGCAAAGTATTTATTTAATTGCCCATATTCATAACTGGTCAATGATCTGTATTTAAAAAATTTTTTTAATTGGTCTTTTATTGTGAGTTCTGTTTAATTTAAGTAGAATAATTTTTCATATAAGCTATAGTATTTCATCATTTTCAGGTACTGAAGTAACTTTTTAATTTCAAGTTTCTCCTATTGAGGCTTATTCTTTGTCACCATCCAGAGAGCAATCAAAAAATACCTTTCACTAGCATTTATTACGTCTGTACTATATGACAGGCTCTGTATTAAGTCTTGGGTTTATAAGAAAAGAAAAACATTTCCTGCTCTCATAAAGCTTATGAAACTAATAGGGAAGGCTCTGTTTGTGTGTATATTTGTGGGTATGTATGTATCAGAACATGTAAGATAAATGATATGCAAAATAAATAACATCCTTAGGAAGGATGGCACTAACAGATGCTATCTGTTATGAAGAAAATGCTTTTTAAAAGTGGCATTTGAAATGAGTCTATCTTAAAAGAAGATAGAGATTGTAAAAATCAGCGGAGGGGAGGCAAGACAAGATGCATTTAAAGAAGTGGATTTTTTTTTCTATGATTACTTTGGAAAGTTCCAGAAATTTTAGATAATACAAAACCAAAAGTTCACAAAATTTAAAAATTAAGTAGTTTTTCTTTTATGTGGATTTAGAAAAAAATATTTTCTAAATTTGGAAATATCTATGATCATTCTTGTTATGTCCACCCTTAGTAAAAACTGTTATCCGTGAATAGCACTGGAAAAATTAATCCTTGCATATATTTATTATGTGATATTATGTATTGCTGTCATTTGTGTTGCTATCTCATCTGACTAGTGGAATGAAAGTTCCTTGAATTTATTTCAATTCAATAAAGATATTAAATATTTATCATATGCAAGACACCATGAAAAGATTTAGAATAACTATGATATAAAAACAGCTCCACAATCAAGGAATTTAACCAAATTTTACCCTTCCCCCAACACCCAGCCTCACACATCTAGATTAATAACCCTATATATGTCTGTACATATGTGTGTATTGTATTATCTACAAGATCACATGAAACAAAAAGCAGAAGTTGTTTCTTTAGCATTGAATTAGTAGTTTAGGAGGAATTTTATTCACATTTTTTTCTATCATGACCAAAGATGTAACAATTCATATGGTAATTTTGTAGATGACCTAAAATATTTATTTTCAAAATCTATATTAATAAACAAGAATAGATAAATACAGAAAGATTTAGAATGTAATGTTAAACTCTTTCAATAAATTTGAATAAGTTACAATAGCACAAACAGAAGAAAATACAGCAAATTAGCAATTTCATCTACTTTAGATAAATTTGTATTTTCTGAAAAGCATACTTGAAAATTGTTCCAACTTAAATATTTTTATTCTGTTAGTTTTTATTAAATATATCTTAATTTCTGTTTGATCAAATATCAAATTTTTATTTTTCAATGCAAGAACTTTAAACAATTATTTTATTTCTCCTGTATAAAATATATGTCAGATGCATTCAGTATTAGTATGACTTGGTTGTTATTTTTCACTTTTAGTAAAAACAAAGTGTCTTAAATTGGAATTTTCTATGGTCTAAATATTTTTTCTATTTTCTTCAGAGTTCAACTTTTTTTTCTTCAATTATTTTTACTTTGATTTTGTAGTTCCAATTTAGTGAAATATATTTTTCCATGATTGTTATTAATAAAAATATTTTTCTCTGCAAGTAATGTTTATACTGTACTCCCCAATAATTCTGTATAATCAGAAGAATTAAAGCAGTATATTAAGACATATTTTAGACATATACACATACAAATGTGTGTGTATAATATATATACATATATATAGCATACATATATGTGTATGTGTTTATCCATTTTCCTTAGTTGTAGTTGTAGACATGTCAAGTTATAGCACATTATGTAAAGGCAAGTTATATAACAATTATATTGGCATAATATATTTTAGGTGATTATATAGCATGGTGAAATTTATAAGCTTTTAATATCTATCATTCATGTGATATAACAATTATCTCATAAGATATATAGTTATGGATATTGAGTATTTAATAGATAATGAAATGGAGGTTCAGATGTATTAAATTAAACCATTTGGTGGGAAAACCAGAATTAGAATTATGGTCTTCCAGTTTTCAATTCATAACTTTTTCTACCATTCTACCACTTACCTTTAAGTTGAAAGTGACCTAATTGCAAAATATATTTAAGTAAAGAGTATTTTTGCTAAAGGAATGTAAAGAGTATTTTAGCATAATGCTGGTCATACATACTCAGTAAGCATCAGAAGTGCCTTTTATTGTGACTGATTATGATAGCAAATTAATACATACATACTAAATAGAATATCAAACTTTCTACTCTGAAGTGACAGCAAGAAATTACAGCTATGCATGAATTAATATGGAATGTGTTTCTCCACACATATATGTATGTCATATATATGTGGAGTCATATATTACTCTTTTAATGCTAACTTTTGATAAGTAAACACAATTCAAATGAGTGATATTTTTGTATTGTTTTCTCTTGATACATTTGAGAAAAGTTTTAACAAAGATAAATATATTCATTTTGACTACTTTGTTCTATGTCTAACAATTTCATTTTCAAAATTATTATTTATAAATAACAATTTTCTTCCGCAACTTGTATCTATTTTTCTTGTTTTCATGTATATAGAAGTTAACAATAGTTTCTTCTTTGGTAACTAATTTTTATGTTTGAAAACATATGAATCAACATCTCCTCGATACAAAATAACTCTCAAGTCTTTTAAACCTTTCTCCATATTTAAGGTGTGTGTATGTTGCCCTTGTAAGTTGCATATGTCTACATGATTTCATTAAAATCTGGCTCGTAGGGGACATAAATAGATATGTCTAGATTCTTGTCCACCTTCCCCCAAGGGACTTCTACCCTCCTTTATTTTTGCCTGGAGTAGAGTAGGATATTGGACCCATGAGGCTATTCTGCTTGGGTGTCTTCAGAGAAGAGATATTAAAGGATAGCTATATCTATTTGCCCCTCTATGTTTTCATAGGCTAGAGGAAATAAGTTTTAAGTTCAAACTATTCTTCTGGTAGCTAAAACGTAGAACTACGCAACTTAAGCTACATCCAAAGGCTTAATTCATTTTCCACCAAATGCAAGTTATACAAAGATAATCACAATAGTGAATCATGAATAAATATATTTACCCAAGCCAGTAGACAACAGAAATCAGAGAATATACCAGGAAACATATAATGTGAATGACCTTTCCCACTATTAGTGAGATATCTCAATCAAGAGAAACAGTCCCTCCATCTTACTTAAGAGGAAATTTCCAGAAATCTCTAGTATGGCAAGATGAAAAACACACATGTCAAAGGTCTATAAATATACTTCTTCCTAATCTCTCTCTCCTTGTTAATTCTTTCTTGAAGAAAATCTTCAACTTTGTCTTCTACTGAAATTATAAGTCAGAATTCCTCTCTCCTAAACTCTTACCAACTCTGATCCTAACATAAGCATGGAACAAATAATCACTCCAACAGTGAAGAGTTTTATACAAATTGTTCTTGTTGTTTGATGGTCATGTCTGATTCTTTGAAACCCTCTTTGGGGTTTTCCTGACAAAGATATAGTGATTTGCCATTTCTTTCTCCAATTCATTTTACAGATCAGGAAACTGAGGCAAAGAGGGTTAAGCAAATTGCTCAGGACCACACATCTAGTAATTGTCTAAGGTCACATTTGAACTCAGGTCTTCCTGACTCCAAGCCCTCTGTATTCCTATCTACTGAGTCATCTAATTGTCTTTTATACTAATACCTAGACTTAATTCTCAGGTTATCTACCCAAATATTCTATTTCTTATTTTTTTTCCACTTTTGTTGCTTTTCTATTCATTTTCTTCTTTTGAGTAGAATATAATTTTCTAACAAAACATAGCTAATGTTAAGCAAATGGAAGGTCTAATTTATTCTAGTATCCTATAAATTCCTATTTGTGACCTTTTGATCAATCTGGTTTAATGATCTTTAATAGCCATTGAATGAGGGAGAACCTCCATACTTCTCTTGGAACTGTAACTTTTATCATTAAATAGCTATATTTGGTAACACATAATAAAACCATAATAATACCTAACTTCCAGGTAGCGCTTCTAATTTTAGGGTATTCAACAGGGGTTGCATAGTCATCAAAAGACCATGCTAAAGACCCTTTCCTTACTTTTATTCTTTTATATTCTTTTTTCCTTATAATTTCTGTATGGATTGCCTTCTACAGGAAGTTTCACTGATACTTCTCATTCCTATTCCAGGAGTTCTGTGAAATTTTTAATATATATTTTTAAAATTGTAATTTGATATAATTATTTTCATTTATAATTTTATGTATTTTGTACATTTAAAAATATTACCCTTACAAGGACACTAATCTGTCAATAGGTCTTGACAGAAGGAAAAAAAAAATTCTCCAAATCCCTGCTATCGGGACAGTTAGGTGGGGCAATGGATATAGCACCAGCCCTGAAGTCAGGAGGACCTGAGTTCAAATCTAGCCCTAGACACTTAACACTTCCTAGCTGTGTGACCCTGGGCAAGTCATTTGATCCCAATTGCATCAGCCAAAAAAAAAAAAAAAAAGCCTGCTATAGTTTTTAGTGTTCTCCCTTTTCTCAAATTCTTTGTCTCATTTACCTACCTATTTATATATTATATCCATGATAAGTCAATCATTCAGTTGAAAAAAATATTTAAATATTTTCTTATTCATATTTGCTTTGTGACCATCTCTTGACAGAATATATTAACTCTGTGAAACTTGTCCCATGTAATGGCACATATCTACATATATATATATATATATATATCTTTGTCTTATCCTAAAATAGCCAATATTTTTCTTTTCCTCTCTCCTGTTTATACTGAATAAGAGAATATCTTTACTCTCCAGAAAATTACAATCTAAAAGAAAAAAGGAAGAGGAAAAAAAATTAAAATCAGCAACTGATAGCTAGTAATTCTCAGTAACTAGAAAGCACAAAATTTATCAAATAATCAATTAAATCTCTAATGCATATGGAATGTATTTCACTAATAATGATGTTATGTATATGCAATTTATTCCCTTTCCAAAGTCTTATTCATTGTGGTTGATACTTGTAAATGAGATCCAAAGCTCACCACTGTTATCCAGAGCCCACCAATAGGGCATGACTATTGCTATATAGTATCAGCACATTCTAGACAAGGAAGAAAGTCAGGTAAAAAGTATGGAGAGTATATATGAGCAAGAACAAAAAGACCCACTTGGCTATGTCAACATCTAAGTGGAGGGGAATGATATCAAATACAACTGGAAAGTTAGACTTACGCTAATTTGTGGATTACTTTAAATGCCAAACAGAAGAACTCATATTTGATTCTGGAGATTAGTCACTAGAGTTTATTGAATAGGGAAATGATATAGTCACATTAACAGTTTAGAAAAATCAATATGGCAACTTTGTGGAGAATATGTTAAAGTGGAGAGAAATTTAAGCTATAAAAACAAGCTAGCTAAGAAATAATGAGGGCCTGAACTAGGACAATGATCTCCAGATTAAGAATTCAGAGTGAGGATTGAAGCTTATACTTTCTTTTTTCTGGAATATGGTTAATGAAGGAACATATTTCGGTTTTTGTATTTCTTGTTACTTAATGAGTGGAGGAAGAGGTACAGTAAAGAGAGCATGTGGAACTAAAAATCTAATCTAATCTAATCTAATTCTTTCTTCAAAAGGTCTTTTCAGTTTCTTAGATTGCTAGTACCTTTCTTCTCTCTGAGATTAACTTTCATTTACAATGTACATATCTTACATATACAGTCATTTGTATGCTGCTTTGCCCATTAGACCATGAGCTAGTTGAAAGCATATTTCTAGACCTTTGTTGGTGTCTTAACTCCTGGCAAAGTGTCTGTCAAACAGTAAGTGCTTAACAAATGCTTGTTGATTGACTGACTTAGTTCTTTTGTTTCTCTGAGTTTGCAAAGCAAGAGATGATGGGTGTTGTTTTTTTTTTTTTAATAAATTCAGAGCTGACAGATTTACCCATTACATTTAAGATCTCCCCTATATTTCAGAGTTCCTAGTTTAGCAAATATCATACAATCCTATACTAGTATACATATTTAGATCTAAATATTCCCAGATTTAAAACAATAAAACCTTTCAAAATTATGTCTTTACTTGCTAATGCCAACTCTCAATTCTATATTAAAATGCAACACATAAGGTCTGTAACTTTGGTGGCGACAACAATGCTTTTATGTTCATATCTATAGTGTTTTTTGTCCTTTTTCATATTTTAGTATGCCCAGGATGAGGATATAGAAAGGGATCTATGCTTCTCTAAAAGTAGCATTAATCCAAAATATATGTATATATTGATAAAAATAGTTTCATCTGCGAATAACACAATTACGAACACCATAAAAATCTGACCAAGATTTGAATGTTTCCCTTATTGATATGAAAAAATATTTTTTGCATTGCCTTTATATTTATTTTTTTATATAATTAAAACTTTTTATTTGCAAAACATATGTATGGCTAATTCTTCAACATTGACCCTTACAAAGCTCTCCGTTACGAATTTTTCCCCCCTAGTCCCCACCAGATGGTAGGAAATCCACTACATGTTAATTATGTTAAAATACTTGACAAATCGAATATATGTATATGTATACATATTTCCACACTTATCATTGTTGTGCAAGAAAAATCTTATCTGCAAGAAAAACAATCAGAGAAAGGAAACACAATGCAAGCTAACATCAATAGAGAGCATGAAAATGTTATGTTGTGGTCCACATGATGAAAAAATATTTTTAAGGCACCTAGAAGAAGAATAAAAGCGTCAACTGGGCAAGATGAACATATTAGTCAATATTAATCTCATCTACAGGGCTTCATGCACCATTATGAATTCTATTTTTAAGGCATACTTGCTGATTAAGTTAGCTTCATTATCTTTGACACAGTATATCTAACATACAAAAATCTAGCAGCATTTTAGTGAAGATTGGTTTTTGGATCAATCAAGCAAATGTGTATGTAGCCTCATGTCCCAAGGCTAAAAGAAATGAGCAGCAGACCAGTTAGCATTTTAATGAGCATTTGAATCTCCTTTTGGTTATGCTGTGATCATAGATTTAGAGCTAGATGATCCCTTGGTGAATATCTAGTTCAGCAGTTTTCAAACTTTCTGGTCTCAGGACCCCTCTATAGTCTTAAAACTGTAAAGAACATCTCTCTACCCCAATACTGAAAACATGCACAAAAAACCTTTGTTTATATCTTTAGATGTTTGCTATTTAAGAAATTAAAATATTGTAATGCTTATTATGAAAATAGTTTTGACCTCAGTGACTCCCTTAAAAGGTCTGGGGGTTCCTAGAAGTTTCTAGACCACATTATTAGAAGAACTGATATAGATCAGTACTCCTGTTTTACAAATAAAGGATCTGGGGCACAAACTGGTTAGTGATTCATGTTAGGCCATCCAACTTATATATGGCAGAACCAGGACTCTAAAAAGCATTTTCCTCTTCACCATGTGATCTCTGTCCCATACCTGGCTCTTTCAATTCTCAGTTGTAATAACTATTTTTATAAGAGATATTATAATGGTTTTGTTTATGATAATTTAAAAATATATACTATCATAATTTTGAATTTTTTCCCATAGAAGCTTTTAGAAATTGAAGGGATTTGAGTTTCTTTGTGAGCTCTAAATATAAACATATGTGTAGGCTCATAATACATAACACATGTGTTCATAATAAATGACATGTATAAAATATATATATATATAATCAATATACAGATATGTGCCAATTATGTTTATGCATATGAAAATATATCATAAACATTTATTTATCTCTATGTTACAGGTATATAACCTTGAGAAAATTATTTTGCCTTTCTGATCAATTTCTTCCTCTAAAAAGTGAGAGTAATAATTTTTTAATATCTATTTTTTTATGAAGACAACATCAAAGCTTTATTTATATGTACATTGTTTTTATAATTATGGTTTTTGAGTTTGGATTTGATGATGATAAGTATGTTTGCCATACAAGGACCAATTTATTTAAGAAAAATTTATTACCAAGTTGGGTACAGAGTCATGAATTTTCCTTTCTTTGATAATTCTGGGAGACTGGCCATCAAGTTATAAAGCATGATCTCTGTCATTCCCACAATTGATTCATGAATCTTTGAAGCATTTTGATAATTAGCCAATAGACTGGGAAGACTATTCAAGATAATTCAACTCCATTTTCCTTATTCTACAGATGAAGGAAATGAAGTTTAGAAATGAGTTAATATTCTCAGTGTGAGTTAGCAGCAGAGATAGAAGCAAAATATAATTGTCTAGACTCATTCAAAGCTCTTTCTATTATACCACACCATTTCATTCAACAGATAAATTTTTCCTCATTGAATAAAAACTTGAGGGACTGTTTTATTTTGCCTTTGTATCTCCAGCACCAAATGCAATTCCTGGCATATGAGTTGCTTTATAAATACTTGTAACTATATTGAATTTTGTTACATTTACTTGGAGAAATACTGTTTTAAACATCTTAGAGTAATATGAATCAGTCATATCAAAATCAGAAGATGTGTTTTCTCAAGCCATGGTAATATATTGGTTAGAATGATAATCTTTAAGAAGAAAATAAAATGGAAGGATATAGTTGGGGAATAAAGATGAACATTTGTCTTTGAAGTGTTAAAATTAATATTTCTTCTGAGTTGATGCATTTAGAAAAATAAAGCTTTTTGAAGGCAGAGAATATTTTTTTTTCTTTTTCAATTTGTATGTTTTTTGTCTTCAGAACAAAACCTGTAAAAATTATCCTAGTCGACATTTATTAAGGGGTATAGAATGGTTTTCTTTATTTCTGGGGAATGTATTCAATCCTTTCTTAAGTGGCAACTATATTTCACTCACTAAATTATTTTAACTTTGAATCAATCATTACAATTATAAAAATTTGGTGAAAACATATCATAACTACTTCTCCTATGTAAGGCAGGTTAATTTTTCTTTAAATGTTATTGAGTTTATATTCATGTCTTACTTAGTTGGCTTCAGAGACGGAAGCTTTTGACAACACTTTCTGACTGATTCAGAATCATTCATGAGGATCTTTAGAGACCCTCTGACAGTGTGTTGGTGGGATCATAATGGGCAGTTCACACAAAGAAGATTCCCTCAGATTGTATCCTCAAACTTATCTTTGTTGAATATTCTTCTATGTTAAGTAAATTTCCTTTTGTTAACTGTTAAATAACGTATACATCTCATTTTGTTGCAACAACAAACCGATATTAACTGGACTGAATTAGGTCTAGAATAGAACAAAGGGCAACTATAAGTTTAATTTTAAAATATTATCTCAACAGCAATAGTAGTAAGAAAGCTATAGCATTATCTTGCAGTAAATATAAGGAATGAAATCCCAGAGGAGGATTATTTTCCAAATTAGCTCAATGACTGTATTATCCAATCAAATATCCACTGGTATATTTAATAATGTATTTAATTATAGCAATTAAATAGAATTCCCCAGGAAGAAAAGTAAAAGCCTGATATAAAAACTTTCTTAGCTTATATTAATAAGGCCATTTTTGAACCTTATAGAAACATTAAAAAGGGATTCCAATAAATATGATAACATAATGATGAAGATAGATTATTATGACAATAAGCATAATTGTGCAGTATATGTGTGAGTAAAGAAAGTTTCATCTTTATTAATTAATGCATTTGAGTGCCTCCTGGGAGCATATCACTCTACAGAATGTGAAGTGACAGTTTCCATTACTGTTTACTGATTCCCTTAATACTTGACATTTAGAGCTAGAACTTAATTAAATTTTCAGCAGTTTTTGCTTCTACCTGGTCATTTACTGTGTCTTAGTATCATTTTCTTTTTTTTAAAAAAATCTTATTTTGGGGCAGCTAGGTTGCGCAGTGGTTAGAGCACCAGCCCTGAAGTCAGAAGCACCTGAGTTCAAATCTTGTCTCAGACACTTCCTAGCTGTGTGACCCTGGGTAAGTCACTTAACCCCAATTGCCTCAGCCAAAAGCAAAAAAAAAAAAATCTTATTTTTATTATCCTTTATATTTTCACTCACATCTAGAAAAGTTACTCATATGTCTTAGATAGAAATTGGAAAGAATAAATAGATGAAAAATAATTTATTTGTATTTATGATGTGCCAAGCACCATGTTAAATGGTATAAATACAAATATAAAAGTGAAAATAGTGCCTGCCCACAAGGATATTTCATTTCATTTTAATGGAGAAAGCCAGCACACAAAAGAGTGTTGGGCAGGAAAGAGCATTTTGGTTTGGAAATTTACATGGATACTGAGAGAAGGTATAGGATAGTGGAATAGTACTCTTAATAGGAATTGTGGCAGGAGTGAATTGATTACTGCTCTAGAATTGGAAAGGTATCAGAGGGTAGATGATGGGGGACAGGTGCAGTACAGAGGAAAAAATACAATATAAAATGGAATAACATATAATGAAGTGAGAAATTGTGAGGAGAAAGGAAACCATGGCTAGGCCTGGTTTATCTTCATCTAGTGGTAATCACTAAATAGTGATTACTATTTAGGAGTGGTGGGGGGAGAGGAGGAAAATACACAGCCAGACTTTTAGAGATGAAAGGACAAAGTTAAGCTTTATTTTAAAATGTCCTAAGATTTTATTTGTTTTTGGGTAAAGGATCTGAACCCTTCTCCACTGAGACAGATAAGCAAGTGTTCCTTTTATACTCTTAAAAGAGTTTCTTGGAGCATGGAAAGATTAAATGATTTATCCAGAGTCACACAACCAGTCATCAAGTATCAGAGGAGGGACTGACTAGAATCCAGGTTTTCCTTATTCCAAGACTACTTTCCCTCTCTAACTTCTCTGCCAGACTGTGTCCCAACACTATGCTGTCTTTTAACAGTCAGAAATATCCTTAAGCAGAGTGTCTCTCTGGGTAGTAGGTTTGATTTCATTCAAAATGTTAAAGAGCTTCATAACTTGCTGCGTACAAAATAGTGGGATTTCATGCTTAGTTATAGATTGGACAAGGTGCTTTCTGCAGTCCTTTTATGACCCTGAAAATCTGTGATCTTCACTACATTCAAGGAATCTAAAATCTTATTCTTTGTTGAGATTAATTATATTGTCTTTCTGAAAGTTATTATAGTGGATAAAGATAAGAGTATGGTTTATAATATCACTGGTATAGGAAGCACCTGAATAAGGAAATTCCTTCTTTTGATGATTTTTTTTTTTTTTTGCCACTTAGAGTCTTAGAGAATCATCTAGACAGTTGAGAGGTTTAGTAACTGCAGGGATATTCTGAGGCAAAAATGTAATAATTAATGTAAAGACCTTTGAAAAATAAAAATTCTATTTAAATACTAGTTATCATCATCATCATCATTAATTATTCCAGAGTCAAGCTAGGTGGCCAGGCAACGACAGAAAGAGAAGGCAATGTGAGTAAGGTAGTTCTTTGAGAGACTATTTGATTTATTGCCATTGTAGCCTCAGGCCTAAGACAGTGCATTATACATATCAGAAGTGCAATAAATGTTTGTTAGACTGAAAGTTAAAAAAAAAAAAAAACCACAACAGTAGAATCCCTATCATATCGGGAAAGAAGATAAATCTAGGTATAATGCAATAATGTCACATTACAATTTTAAAGAGATACATAGCACAATTTAGAACTGAAAGGCATCTTGATATAGAGAACTGTATTTCATAAATGATGCAACTGGGACTTACAAATAAGTGAATTCATCAGGTTCAGATAGCTAGAAGAGATTCAAATGCAAGTCTAGTATACTAATTATTGTGCAATTCTGTCTCTATAAAATGGATGTAATCTTTGACCTGGTGTCACTAAGGTATATAGTGCAGTCTGGATTCTGACCTAATCATTCAACTGAAGCAGTTCCCTCAAAGTTACCAATGATCTCTTAATTGCACAATCTAATGGCTTTTCTTCAGTCTTTATTCTTCTGTAGCTCTGTGCAGTCTTTAATCCTATCCTATAAGTCTCTTATGGATGCACTAGTATCCATATTTAGATTTAAATATTTTCAGACTTAGAAAAATAAAGCATTTCAAAAAAGCCATTAATGCCATTTATTTTTTCTAAGTATTTGTGACATGGCTCTCTTGGCTTTACTCCTCTCTATCTGACCACCACTTCTGAGTCTGCTTTAATGGATCTTCAACAAGATGAAGCCTATTAAATGTTGATCTCCCCCAATACTCTATCCCATGTCTTTTATCCATCTATATTATTCCTCTTTATGATCTTGTTTATATAGATTTAATTGTCATCTCTAAACAGATGACTTAGGCCTAATTTTTCAGCTGACCTATAGTCTTATACTCTAATCACTTATTAGACATCCAAAAAATGTCCTATAGACATTTTAAACTCAACATATCCAAAATTAAACTCATTACCTTTCCCTCAACACACTTCCCTCTTCCCAACTTCCCTGTTGAACTGTCATTTTACCAGGTTGGGTTGTTCCCCCTACTCCATTATCTTTCTTTTATTATCTATTATTCTCTCCATTATCTTGGTAAAAATTAGCTAAAAATAGAAAAGCTAGAATTGATAGAAAGAAAACAGATAAAAAGGTAAGTAGACTACATAGGTAGACAAACAAGAATGCTTATTAAGTGCTTTTTTTCATATAAGACACTGGACTAAGTCCTGGGGATACATGTAAAACCAAGTAAGATATTGTCTGTCTTTAATGAACTCATATTTTAATGGGGGAAGACAATAGGTAAAGAAGTTCCATAAAGAGTTGGGGTATTGCTCTGAAAGTTCAAGAAGTGGCAGTGGATTGAGTTCAAGTTTCTAGTGAAGTGAGATAATAAGAGAATGGGATCATGATACTATGGCAATGGTGGCTTAATTTGAGTAAGATAAGGTAAAAAAGATCATAATTTTCAAAATATATTTTTGACAGTAGGCAAATTGTTAGTTTTTAAGTTGTTCAGGGGTGATTTAGGAGTTGCTGTTGTTTTATTTTTCAAAATAAGGACCAAGATGGAAGGTAAATTAAGAGTAGCCAGCAATCATCATAAAGTATCCAGAAACAAAACAAAACAAAACAAAACAAAACAAAGCAAAAACCTTCCTGAATTAGGAGAGGCCCCAGGCTTGAATCCTTCCTTTGGTATTTATTAGTAATGTGATTCTGAACAAGTCAAAGACTTTCTAGGCCTCAATTTTCTCAACTATAATGAATAAACTGAAACAGTTGATTTCAAAAGTTCCATTATAATTGAAATCGTATACTCTTAAGGCATCTCTGCCTAGACTAAAAGCCAATCATAAATGCCTTTTTAATAATTTCACTTACTTTAGTATAGGATTTTTAAAATAATGTATACAATTGAAAGTTATCTTTTACTAGTTTTACATTCAATGTAATTATTGAAGTCTGTTCAATCCCTTCTTTATGTTATTTCAATTAATGTGAATATTTAAAATGAAGGAAAATAATAGTCTCATTTTTATTACAAATTTTTTATTACTCTGTATCCTTCTAAATAATGCAGAAGTCCCAGGATCAATGAGAATAAGAGTTTAATATTGTTAAAACAACATTCGTTTTTAAACAATTTCATTTTTAAAACTCTGGGAGTAAAATGAGAGTTATTTACTCAACCTGACCAAAAGCAGTTCAATATCTCAGAATACCATATGCAGTGCAAGTAACATGTTAATTTAATGTCTCTGTTGTAAATTTTTAAGAAGGTGAGTTTAGTAGAATAAAATGAAAAACTCATTCTTATTACAATGGGGGAGTAAAAACTCGAAAGTTTAAAAGTTGTGATAAAAAACCTTCTAATTGAAGGAATATAGAATAATGTTGACATCTTACAGCTTTAGAGTAAAAGGGATAAAAGTGACTTTTTAGGTAGTGCTTTTTGGCCACACTTTCAGTGCAATGTGGTAATTCCTAGTATAGGTTTGGGGAGAAAGGAACTGAGGACATTTCATTCAGTTACACTAGCTCACTTAAATTACATGTAGGTGTGGGTGTGTGACCCCCCCACTCCACACGCACATACATTCACACACACACACACACACACACACACACACACACACACACACACAC